>JAPDSC010144567.1:841167-865259 GCA_026290005.1 Latrodectus geometricus
AAAAAAAAAAAAAAAAAAAAAAAAAAAAAAAAAAAAAAAAAAAACTCGTCAATATTCGGAAGAGTATTTAAAATTTGGTTTCATACCCGCTGTCCACGATGAGCGGATTCCTTTTTGTCTTTTATGCCAGCAATGCTTGACCAACGAATCAATGAAACGAGGTCGTCTTGAGGCGCATTTAAAGGCGAAACATAGTGCTCATATTAATTCAGATTTGAATTACTTTCATACTTTAAAGAAAAATTTTGAAAAGAGAACAACATTAAATCTATTTACTGCTCATACTTCAACTAATAATCGTGTTCTTGAGGCTAGTTATCAAATTTCTTTATTCATCACTAAAACTGGAAAAAATCATACTATAGGAGAGAATTTAATAAAACCGTCAATATCAGCATTTCTTAATACGGTTCTTGAAAAAGATGACAAAGATGTAAAAGCTATGCCACTCAGTAACAATACTGTTAGCAGAAGAATAGACGAAATGAGAGAAGATGTTGAAAAACAACTTGTTGAAAAATTGAAAACTAGAAATTTCTCAGTGCAAATGGATGAATCAACTTTGAGAGACAGTGAGGCAGTATTGATATCTTACGTAAGATATATTGATAAAGGACATTTTGCTGAAGAAATGTTGTTCTGTAAAAGATTAGAAAGCACACTACTTCCAAAGATATATATAATATGGTAAAAAACTACTTAGATGTCAATGATATACCAATGAAAAATATAACATCTTGTGCTGCAGATAGTGCTCCTAATATGATGGGCAAGAAAATTGGCTGTTTAAAATTGATGAAAGATGCAAATCCAGAAATGATTCTTGTGCATTGGGTTATTCATAGGGAAAACTTGGTAGCTAAAAACATATCGCCTGTTTTAAATGAAGTACTACATTCAGTTATATAATGTGTTAATACTATTAAAGCTAATGCCAAATGTGAAAGTCTCTTCAAGCTATTTTGTGAAAAACAAAATGAGGATCATGTTAGACTTTTACTTCATACTGAAGTAAGATGGCTATCTAAAGGGAACTGCTTGAAAAGATTTATGGAACTGTTTGATACTCTTAGTGATATTTTAAGTGACAAAATTGAAATGAAGTATCTATTAATAATCGATGGTAAAGCATTTATAAGTTATTTAGCCAATATCTTTGAAAAACTAAATAAATTAAATATGCAACTTCAAGGAACAAATAAAACTTGTCGCTGCAAAAGCGAAGATATTTGGTTTCAATACTTATGATGAGTTTTGTCAGAAACATATTAACAACAAAAACTTTCAACAGTTTTATTGGCTCCAAAAATGTGAAGTAACTGATACCGCATTACTTGTTATTGTCAATCATCTGAATATTCTATCGGAAAAGAAAGATTTTCTGATTTGAAACAAATTGATTTTCCAATATGGATGATGCAGCCAATGTTAGTGGATTTGTATGATATATCAAATATGGAGTATCAAGAAGAACTTGCAGAATTACAAAATGATGAGTCAGTTAAAACTTTATTTAATATAAAAGGAGCGATGACATGGCTTTGTGAGGAAACAGAGATCAAATACCCTAATTCAACGAAACCTGCAAGAAAACTATTGCTACCATTTCCATCTTCATATTTAGCTGAATGTGGATTTAGTGCTGTAAATGATTTACTGGTAAAAAAAAAAGAAATCGGCTGGATATAACACAACGTGGAGACTTGAGACTGATGCTAACCAAATTGGAACCTAATATAAAAACTTTGTGCAGCAAGCATCAAGCGCAAGGATCTCACTAAATTAAAATAATAAATTAATATAGAAAAATCTTTATTAAAATTATTTGAAATTTGAATGTCAGTTTTTGATTATATGTTTTGAAAATCTACTTACTGTGTTTCGTTAACAATTTCCTAGTGATTTGTTCCTAAAACCTATCATTTAAGTTTCTTAAGTAAACAATTCAATTTCTTAATAATAAAAATTATGTACGTTACATGGGGGGGGGGGGCATAGGAATTTTGGAAAGGCTAAGGTGGGGCATGGCACAAAAAAGGTTGGGAAACACAGTTCTAGTGTAAGTACCACATAGTTGGGTAAAAATCAAAATTTTATCCTCAGCATCTAAAAGGAATAATAGTCACTTTCTGACATAGTATTGAAAAATGTTTCTGTTTACATAATATGGTATAATCAAGATGTGTAATGTTCATTACTTGGCTTTTGGCAATTTTCAGATTTGTTTCATAGAATACTAAGTTTCCAATCAAAGAATATAAGAGAAATCCACAATTTTGGGGATTTCTCTTATATTCGGGATACTAATAGATAATTATTAACAATGGATAGAATTAGACACTAACTGAATGAGTAGCATATAGGGGGAGGGGCTTGAGAGGACAATCTAAAATGCAATATTTTTTGCAAAATAAGGCATATTGCAAGTTTTATAGCTGCTTTTTGATAAAATATTGCGAAAATAGAGTATTTTTCATTTTTAAAATTTCAACAAAAAAGTATGTTTTTCATTAAAAAATGACGTCTTTTTCATTAAATACAGTATTTTTTTTTAAAAAAAATAGAGCTTTTTTTTTCACTTTTAAAATTTCAACAAAAAAACGACCTACCAATGAAAAAATGATCACTAAAAAATACATTATTTTTATGTTTTTAAGATAAAAATTGAGTTTTTTGATAAAAAAATTATGTTTTTTTGATATTTAAAATTTAAAGGAAAAGGTATGTTTTTTTTAATAAGAAAATTAATATTTTTGTAAGTTTGTTGAAAAAATAGGATAAAAGCCATTGTATGTTTTTTTTTAAAAGATAAAGATTTAAACTTCTTCCAACTCGTAGTCTCATAATATTTATCATTTATTTTACCTTTGTAATTGAATAGATACTTATTTTTATTTATTTTTTTAATTTCTTTTTCAGATAAATTACCATGACAAGAACTTAAGTAATATTCCTTTTCATTATCATCAACTTCTAATTTAGCAATTAATGAAGTTCAAATTTTGTTTCGATTTTTTTCAAAGATATCAAATTGCATTTTCCAACTTCCCAATCTCCCAATTTAAAAGTTTCAGGATATATAGTGGGTAAAAAAAGTCTCCATACGCAGATACGTATGCAAATCAAAGTTTGATGTGTCACACAAAATTCATAATGATAAAAATGGAAACTTAGATATGACTTAAAAATAATATTATGTAAAACTTATTCATATTAAAAGATTGATAATACTGACCAAATTAAATAATAAATCGTAAAAACTAAAAAAAAAATGCCGTAAACATAGAAACAAGAGTCTCTGTACGATGCCCTAGCACACATAAATGTTTACAAAAATGCAAAATATACATTGAACAAAAGTACATTTAATGATCAGTGGGCCCTCCTTTGGCCATTATCACTTCTCTTAGACGTTGTGGCATTACTCCTACAAGTTTTTTTTGTTATTTCCGGAGAAATATTAGACAAAATACTACTAAAGGCACTTTTGAGTTCAAGTTTGCTTTTTATGTCATATTTTTTGAGTTGCCGGCCAATTCCTTCCCACAAATGTTCGATGGGGTTCAAATCGGGTGACTGTGGAGGGCTATGAAGTTATTGCTGTACATGGTAAAGGCACCACTCTTGGCAAATCTTAGAGGTGTGTTTAGGATCTTTGTCCTGCTGAAAAGTAAATCCTGTTCCAAGAGATAGTTTCTTTGCGCTGGATATCACCATGTGATAAAAATATCCAGATATCCATATCGATTAATATTTCCTTCGATGAATTGCAAGTTTCCTACTTCAGAAGCACTCATATACCCCACACCATAACACCACCATGCTTCACAAGTTCTTAGTTAACATTTGTTGATTTGGTTTTCTCCACACCACAACTCGGCCATAGGACCCATGAAAGCTAAATTTGGATTCATCGCTAAAAAGAATGGATTCCCAAAAAGATAATGGCTTACATGCTCCTTTGCAAACTCGAGACGCTTTTTCCTGTTGCGCAAACTTATATAGGGTTTCTTCCGAGCCACACGTCCATGATAACCACTTTTTTTAATGACATTTATCACGGTTTGAGTTGCGACTTTAATGTTGTAACTAATCATTAAATCAGCTGCCAACTTCGGTGCACTAATTCATGGATTTTCTTGAAATTGGCGAATGATGTTTCTTTTATGCACGCGAATTAATTTTGACGGCCTCCCGGATCGATCTCTATCCTCAAATGAATGAAGTTCACGATATCTTTCAATGATATATTGCACAGTAGACTTCGATTTTTTAGTCAGTTCACTAATCCTTTTCATGGATAATCTATCTGTTCTCAATTTAATCACTAATTCCCGAATAGCTCTTGGGACTTCCATTTTGAGACGACAATAAACAAACTTGAACTCAACAACTGCCGATATGTTGTTTCCTTATCAGTGATTAACTTTCTAACGTCAAAGATTTACCGCGGGCCTGTTTTAAACACGTCAGAAAGAATTTGCATAACGCTTATGGAAACGATTTTTTCACTTCAATTTTAAATTTACTTTAGATATTGAAAATAATATGCTTTTCTCGTTTTGTACAAGTGAAAATTTATAAAAATCGCATACTGTAGACTTTTACGAAACACATATAAATAGTATTTAAAAGAAAAATGAAATACTTTACAAATTATGTTAATTTATTCTTAAATTTAGTGACGGTACGGAAACATTTTTACTCACTTATATTCTTTTTGATGTTGTTGAATTCTTCCATTTATACTATTTCATTTTATTAAATGATTTTACGTTTTCAAAAATTTTTTCTGAAGATATTTATTTATAATATAATACGTTGTTTTATCTACTAGTTCAAGTGCTTTTTCTCTTACATCTTTATTTTCAACTTTTAAAATTAAATCTTGTATTAGATCAATATATTTCATTACTAAATCGTCAATTCCATATATGTTATGTATTTTATTGATTTGAATTAAATCGTTTATTAATTTTGAACTCTCTATTATTTCTTCACTGATTATATATATATATATATATATATAAGTATTTTATTGCAAATTGTTTTTTTGAATGTGAGTGTGGATTTCTTATACTGGCAACATTTATATACAGTGCACATAGGACCTAATAACCTAGTATTCTAGGACATTCAAGTACATCAATATAAACAGCTGGTATATTTAATGCCTCGAAGGTTTCTTTTTCAATTATACCTCCTTTATAAGCAAATGTATCACCATATAAATATTGACTATAATTTTTAACATTTTCATTACTAATCCATAAACTTTTGTTATCCGGACATCTTTTAAATCTTAGACCGTGAATTTCATAAGTGCATTTACGAACGATATTCATTTCTTGTTCTGTTAATTCACAATTGGGAGTAAATACTTGAATAGTTTCAGCTATTGGTTCTGTTAAATGTGTCCCAACTAATTTCTCTGATAATTTTTTTTTATCTGGAAGGATAAAATCCTTGCATGTTGAATATCAATGTTATATCAGCAATGTTATTTTAAATGCATTTTTATAAAGTTTTATGAATAATTTTAAAAAGGTATAAAATATGAAAGATATAAGATATTAATATCTAAAAGGAACTGTGTTATAATCATCCAAGATACTACGTTTATCAAATCCAAACATATATCTCTTATTTGATTTAATACTTGAAAAATCTCTATTTTCTTGGATTTTAAATTGGTTTATTTCTACATCTAAATAATCTCTTTCACCAGTTATTATTTTCATTCTATTATCAAAATCTAATAACGTTTCACTTTGATAGGACATTTTAAAACCTTTTCCACGTGAAGAGCTATCATTCAGTATATATCCATAATCTTTAGTAGCTACAGATATCCAATATTTCATAAATTTATCATTTCCAAGTTCATCTGTCCAATCTCCTGTTTCAATATCTGTAGTTCCATCATCTATATAAACACAACGATATCTGTATCATAATATATAACACTTTTTCTTTTAATTTATTTAACATTTTATATAATCGTATTCTAGCAGAACTGGTTGTAAATGCTGCTATATAAATATTTGTGTTAAAGTTATTTTTCTCATTTTGTTCTTTCATTTTATAACTTAATTTTACACAGTCGTCTTTCATAAATATCACGTTTAAATCTTTTATTACATCATCTAGTATAATTCTATAGAAATCTTCAATCACTATTACATATCCAGTTTGTTTCATATTTTTTCGCTGTCCAAACTTACCCCATAAAGATTTCAAACATATTTTAGCTATAAATCTCAAACATGGATTTTCTTCTGTTTTTCAATTTTATACCTAATTTCTCTTTAACTACTTTCTTATATTCCTTTACATTTTTAAAGTTATTTTTCCATTTATCACATGTTTTGAGTTTAATTTTTAAAAACAGTTTTACATACTCTTTGAATAATTTATTTGATTAATTTCGAAGTTCCAAACTTCATAAATATTCATTATTTTATATAATTTTTCAATAGCCAATTTCATTTCATCTGTAGTCCAAGTACTCGTGAAACATCTTTCGTTATCACTGTGTTCACATTCTGAATTTCTGATAACGTAACAATTTTTACATTTCTTTTTATCTAGAGATGATTGAAAGTGTATACAATGAATAGTTTCAGAACATGATCTACATAGTGAAAATAACAATTTTACAGGATTACATGATTTCCGAGGTGGTAATACTTTGAATTTTATTAAACCATACCAAATTTTATAATATTTTTCATGGTTATATATTTTATCAGGATGACCAAATGGATAATCAAAGTAATTAACTGTTGGGTATAAAGAAGTCACATCTAGGTATCTTCCTTTTTCATTCGTTTTAAATTCATATTTTAATTTAGTAGGTTCACATCTACTACCATGAAAAGCATCTCTAGGATTTAAAGGTTTAATGAAATCTCTTTTCCATTCTTTTTTCATATCTTTATTACTGTCAAAAGCACATTTCCATATAGTTATTAATTCATATCCTTCTTTTATTATTTTCTTATTAATCTTTTTAGTTCTTTCATATAAATCTTTAATCAACATTTGATTTTTAAGATTTATTCGTGTACCAGAAAAACAATTTTTACATCCATGCCAATAAAAACCATTGAATTGAAAAACTATTTTCTTGAAATCCATCAACTTTATAAGTTTTATTTCCTAGTTTCAGTTTTTTCTATCCTTCATTCAAAGCACGTTGAATATTTACATTTTCCTTTTATGAAATGTAATCTAACCACGCAATTGATTTTTTACTATATTGATCTTTATAAATTGCATCATTATCAACAGCTATAGTAACTCTTTTCAAGAATTTATCTCTGTAAATACCCATACATACACCTGCTAATGTTACTTACTTAAAAAGGATCTACATTAACAGTTTCTAAAAATAATCTTCTCAATTCCAAACATTCTTTTCTTAAAATATCTACAATATTTTATCAATTCTTTTGGAAAATTAAATGTTTCCTTTTTAACAGATTTATACCATTTATTAAAATTTTTTCTTTGAGTTACCATTGTATCATATCCATAGTAATATTTATCAGGATATTTACCACAACATAATTTTGATTATTTTTGGTATTAAAAAGATGTGGAAAATATCTTTCAGCTAATCCAAACGTTTTTGGAAATATTTAAGAGGATTCATTGTAAAATTTACAGAATCAACTAATCTTATATTGTAAGCAGAAGAATGCATATAAGTTAATTTATTACCTTGGTAAATAGTAAATACTTTGATGTTATTTTTGAAGCAATATTTAGCTAAAAATTGGAAATCAAATCCTTTTCCATAATGAGATAAACAGGTATATCCATAATAATTATCTTTAAATAATCAACTACAAAATTCATTTTCATCTTCAAATATTTTCTCTTTACCTTCATAATCAAGACATTAAGAGATTAACTTCATGAATTTCAGTTTCTTGAATTGTTTCAAGATCAAATAGATATTTTTCTGTATAATCAAGTCTACATCTTTCACACCAATCTTTTTGATATTTTATTAAAGTCGGACACTTCTGTTTACACATATCTCCTTTGTTTCATAAAACATTTATGATCATTCATTATCCATCTCCAACAGTTTTTACACCTCATTTATGATCCTTACGTTTTCTTTCTAAGCTACTTATATTTCTTTTACACTTTAAACATTTCCATAATATTTTACAAACACTATAACCCTTACTATCTTTCGTTTTATGATTTTCAAAACATTCTTTACCTATATATTTTCTTTAAATTTATTGCAAAATATTTCATCTCCATTACAATCAGAATTTTGAACAAAACATCAACATTGTTACATTTTAAAGGACATAAGTGATGATTAGTTTTCTTAAATCCTATTTTGCAATAATTACAATAATGATCTTTATTTAAAAATCCTGTAATAGAAGTAATGACATTAAAATGATTTTGAATCTTGTATATGTAAATTTATATTCTCCAGAATATAAACTTTGATTACAATTTTCTCTACAGTAAATATTAATTTGAATATCTAAGAAATCTTCAAATATTTTAACCTCTTCTAAGCTACATATTTACAAAGGAATATTACATAAATTATGTAGTTTTACAGCTACTGTTTTGTAATAAACGAACTTTTCTAATATATGCTTTACCATTTTCGGTTAACTTTTGATGATTTATCACATAATAATTTTGGGTTTTGAACAGCTAGATGGATCTAGCTAAACATATATTATCATTATTTTTTATTTGACAAATACTTTTCTTTGAAGGATCTGTTTTTGAATACATTCTTAATGATTTATGCCTACCTCCTTCTGGTAATTCAATAATATAAAAATCAAAAATACATTCAGTTATTTCATGTTCTTTGTATTCAATCTTATTATTTAATGTTTCTAAATATACTTCGTAAGCATCTTTAGTTGACATTTTAGGATGAAAAGGTGCACTTAATTTTGGATTATGCACAATTATATCAACTTTACCATTTATATTTCCTATAGCTTTTCTAAATAAATCTGATAAAATATTGTACAGGTTTAATTTTATTAATCTCTATAATCTTATAATTTTTTCTATGAGTCATATTTCTTTATATATTTACCTTTAATTTCAATAATCAGGTTTAAACAAGTCATTCAATTTTACTTCTCTTTACATTTTTTTAAAGGTTCAAATTCTTTAGTATCTTTATTAAATTTTAAATTATATGAATCAAATAATTTTTTAATATTTTCTTTTTATGATCTAAATAATCAGAAGTATCTAAATCTAATATATCTGTTAACACTTGTTTATATATAATTACCAGTTTTTCTAATATAAGATTGATTTAATAATATCATTCTTAGATTTACTTTTACTTTTTAAATCTTTTATAACATTTTTTAATTTTTGAATACCCAAAGTATTTTCAAAATGAAAAAACGCCACAACTTTATAGAAATAAAAAAGGAAGAATTTTTATTTCTATTTATTAGAAAGAGTAATTTTTATATAGGGATTTCAAAAATTAAAAAAATTGACAACCAATTTAGAAAGTATTTTTATAAAGGCTTTTGAAAAAAATAAAGTAATTTTAAGGACATTAAAATTTAATATTTAAAAATTCATTAGTAGCTATAACAGCTATTAATAATCTTTTATGTTTATTTGATTTTTGATGTCTAGCTTTATGCCAGTGTGTGTATAATAAACTACACATTCACACATTACATGTTGTGAATATTCCTCTTTGATACATTTAATACGAGGCATTATTTTCTATGTGCATATAAAATTCTTCATTCTTTTTTATTTTACAATCTCTACAAACCATATCCATTTATAATGGTTTATTTTTTTAAATAGAAATATTCTTGCAAGTTAAAAATATTAATAAATTGATTTTTAAATAGCTCCAAATTGAGGCTATCTAAAATCACATTTTATAAATCTAATTATTTAAAAATGCTAAAAACTCATTCCATACAGATACATATTTATTTTCTTTAACTTTTATAGAATTTTCAATTCCAAAATATTCACACATCTTTTTCATGGTACATAAATATGTAAGAGTTTTTTTTTTTTTTTTTTTTTTTTTTTGTAATAATTAAAATCTAAAAATTAGTAAAACATTTCATTTAAGCTTGCACTACAAAATTTGAATTCTTTTTTCTTTTTAATTGTTTGAAAAAATGTATCCTACTTGCATATCTGTTTCAAAAATGATTGAATATTTATATAATAAAAATTTTCATCCTCTGAACTGTCATAGGTATTTTCTTTCTTTTGAATATTTTTAAAAACTTTTAAATACTCATTTGGTAGAGAAATATTTTCTTCATCACTGAATAATATATTTTTTCACAGATTGAATAAAATCATCCATTTATATATTTTCTAATTTTAAAATATAGATGGAAGCACTATTCATTGAAAGACTTATCAGTTGTAAGAACAAAGTTTAATATAGTTATTAGATAAACCCAAAAAAAAGTATGTCTCTCAGGTCCCAGTAAGGTAGTAGTTAGAATACTAGAATAGCATGAGTAAGTCCTGATTTCGAGCCAAGCTCGCTCTTCTAAATAAAAAATAAAAAGTTAGAATGAGTAGATGCAATTAAGATAGATTCTCTTTACATAGAACCAGGAAATTAAAAAAAAAACTGGGACCTAGATGTAAAAAGTGTAGTGGATGGTATGGTCCTCTGGGGGGTGCTGGCTCTCCCCAAAATAAATATTATAATTTCAAATTATAGTCCACCACACTGAGAGGGCCGTTTTGCTATTTTTTTTCTAAATTTATTTATTTATTAACTAAATATATTTTTTAATTATTAAATATAAATTCATTTTAAATAATTAATATATAAAGACATGTAAATCTTTTTCTTTTCTTATAATTTTTTAATACACAATGATTCTCTTAATCTATAAACCCAAACATCTAACAAATCCCAATTATCTTCAAATATTAATTGCTTAAAATAATGTAATTTTAATATTCTTTTTATATGTAATTTCATTATTCTCATATTATCATAACTATCTAATTTAAAATCTGGCATACCAAAAAATACAACTATATGATGATTTTTATGTCTTAAATTATCATAGTCTAATTCTCTTCTAAATGAAAATAGATTGAAATTCAATAATAATACTTTTGTAATATTTTTTCAAACATATTATTTAAATATAAAAGTGTTCTCTTAAAAATTAATACAAAAAAAAATGTAAAATAATTAATTTCAAAGGAAGGGTACAAAACTCCACCTCCCCTTTTATAAGCATATTTTTTCAAAATCCTAGATAGCCCAAATTTGGGCTGTCTAGAAAATATTTCATTTTATAACTATATAAATATTTCCTTTTATAACTTATAACTTGTTTTTTTCTATTTGAAAAGTATTTATAAAAATGATTTATAAATAAAATGAGTTCATTAAAAGATATTTGTTATGAACAAATTAAAGATAATTATTGGTATGGAATGTTTGGAGATTTTAAAAATTGGTTACAAAATAAAGAATCTAAAGAGTTAATTAGCTTTTATTCTCAAAATATGATTGGCTGGAATTCCAACCAACCACTTTTTAAAGAAGTTAAAGGTGAAAATCAATATAATAGTAAAATTTCAGGAACTTATGAAAATCAAGATTTAATAGTAAATATAGCATGTTGGATATCACCTAATTTTTACATGAAAGTAAACAAAATTATTATAAAATATGCTAATGAATTCAATGAAAAATATAAAAATGATATTAATAAACTGCAAAAGAGATTAAATACAGTACTTGTAGAAACACAAAAAATAAAAGCTAAAAACGAAAAGTATAAAGATGATGTAGCTCCTAAAACTACACCACCTAGAGGATTAAATATGTTAATTATTATGGGAAAAAAATACAAAATATTCTATATATTCATATTATGTTATTAGATGCCAAAAAGCTATTTATAATACTACACTTAAGAATTTGAAAAAGAAATATCCTCAATTATCTATAGCTCATGAAATACTTTATAATCCTAATTCAATTAATCTCTATAATAGAATGAAAGAAAATATTTCCTATATTGATACGTACTTTACTCATATAAAATTAAAAAAAAAAAAAAAAAAAAAAAAGAAACATAATATGGAAACATTTATAAAAGATGTAGAAAAGTTGATTCCTAAATTAAAATAATTTTTTATCTTTTAATAACAGTTCTTGGGGTGTGAGAATTCTCTCTACCCAAAAAATCAATTTTTAAAGGGGTAGGTGATTTACCCACCCAAAATTGGAATTAAATCTTTATTTATCCAACTATTATATTCTTCTGGATAATTTAACCACTTCACTAATAACTTGTTTCCTTTCTTTTTAATTATTTTTTCAATTTTATATACATTATCTTATTTAACTAATTCATATTTTGATGGTAAGAAATGGATAGAAGTACTATTCCAAATGATCACTTATAGTAAAGTAATTTGAGTCGCTATATGGTTAAATACTTTGGAAACGATCCTCCAATATTATTTTGAATTATAGAAGAAAGACAAAGATTTGCAATTATATTGAAAGAACATTATAAACTTGATTTATCTAAAAGTGAATTGTACAAAATTTTAGTATTTGAAGTAAAATAAATGAAGATGCAGAACAAGAAGATTAATATATAACAGATATAACAAATGGAAATGATAATATTTATATTCATCATGATATAGTAGATGATTATATAAATCACTTTCAATCTGACGTCATTTACAACTAAAAATCCTCCTGGAAGTTTATATTCTAAATAATTTGATAAACCTATATTGTTTCCTGTTAAATCTGATTCCATACATAGAATTAGAATGAAAATTACAAATCATCGAGGGGAATTAACTGGTTTAAATAGGAAGAAGTACAATACAGATTTATAACTAAATAAATGAACAAACACAGATTGTACAGAAAGAGTAAAAAAAAAAAAAAAAAAAAAAAGAAGAAGGAAGAGTTTTTTTTCTGATTTAAAAGGTACTATAGGAAAAGAAGCTAAACCTATTATAGAAGAAAAATCTTAAGATTTCATAATAGAAAAATCAAATGAGATTTTATCAAAAAAGAAAAAACATGAAGCAGGAGTGAAAATTTTTTATTCTAAATAAATGAACAAAATTTATGATTTGACCAGAATTTATTTATGAGTTACCAGTTATCATAATGACGAAATTGGAAGCTTTGAATATAGAGAAATTAAACATGAGAATAGAGATAAATATAATCCATATGATTTCTTTATAAATGATACAAATGTTAATATATTATATTCCGAAGTTTATCTGCAACAAGAAATTAAAATTGTTTAAAGTGATGGAAGCAATATAAATACCAAATTTTCCTGTATATAATCCGCGGATTATGTGTTAAAAAAGTTACGAATTTCGTTGTGCGTATTATACGCAGCCGCGGATTATCTGATAAAAAACATTCTCCATCAGAAAAGCTTACAAGAAAGTTTTGAAAGAAATACTTTATGTTTCATAAAATAAATAACAGGTGGTACCAGGACACACCTGAGTTATTTAAACTATAATCGGCTTCGTACAATTACGTTCAAAAACGAATTAGGTTCCTCTTAAAGATTTTACGGTTGTAAATTCGCTAACGCCATTTTGCAATTTGCCTTGATGTGAGCTGTTTCGTTTTGAAAATATTCAAATTCATATATCGTCATATTGAAGCGAAAATTTTTAAGTTACACAGTAGATTTTAAATTAAAAGCTATAGCTAAAGCAAATAAAAACAATGGCGTCAAATGTGTTAATGTGAAGTGAAAAAGCACGCGCGGTATAAAAAAGAAATTGTATAAAATACGTAATTTGTAAATAATCCATTTCTTTCATTTAAATATTAACGAAGCAAATATATATTACTTTAAATATGTCTAACATCGTTTTAAAAGTTATTAGAAGCTAAATATCGATAAGTTTTACAAGACTCTTCTCAAAATTATCGTTTATGATCGATCTCGTGCTTTCATCTCAAGTTTATCGCACTTTGCGATAAATTGGATCAAGACTAATATTTTTCATAATAAATGCTTTTTTTCTATACAATTTATTAAATTGTTAATTCTACTGTGCATTTTTTTATTTTATGTGACACCTCAGCAGTACATATTTTAGACTATTCGCCAGAAAAAAATTCCCGCGGATTATGCGACGCTTTTTTCCTTCTCGAAAAAACGGCAATGCGGATTATATACAGGAAAATACGGTAATATATAATATTCAGAATCAGCTGAATTTTAAGTACATATTTTGTTCAATGCAATGAATATGTGTATACCATTCAGTAATTTACATATAAATATATAAGTTCTTAAAAAAATAAAAGTTAGTAAATTAAATAACTGACATTTAAATATATTATAAAATATGTATATTATTTCAGGATTTATATGTAGATCATATTGATATCCAGTGTAAAATCAATATGTTGCTTCTGCTGCAAGAATTTTCACCACAGTTAATAACTGATATTATTTTGTAAGTTTTTTTAGTCAAATAAATTTTGGTGTTAAATTATTTTCTGATGGAATCAAATATTTTTTTTATTTTTGTTCATATATACATGTTACTTTGTTCATAAAATTTTTATTTCATCGAGGAAACGCTCACATTTGTGCATTTATTTATATCATTCTTTTTAAATCATTGTTGACTTTATTTTGATTAATGATGTTTTAATTGTTAATTAAATTTCACTATATAGTTGAATTGTTACAAATTTGCTGTGCATTTGATATTTTCGCCCCAACCTTCATTGTCAAACTTTTGTTAATTTTTGTACATTTTTTAACTATATTTCTATTTCTTTTTAATAAATTATTTTTATATGTGAAATAATTCTTATATTTATCTTTGTTTTTAATTATTAATTGTCTTTGTATTGTTCTTATCTTTATTTTAATATTTATGATGGATAGTGTTTTAAAGGTAACTGCAATTTTGTCAGTAATATTAATTTTTCTTTTTTGAATGAAGCTATTATATTAAGATAAAGTTTTTATGCTTTGTTAAAAAATAAATCAATTACTTTAAATTTAACAAAAAGATATCAGCAAGTTTTTTCTTGTGAATAGTTTTAAAAATTGTTTTAAAGGGAGATAGGTAAAAGTAGGATTTATATAATACATAACATGTAACTGAATCCTTCTCACTTGCAGAAGGAATTTGATTCTCTTTAAGAAAATTTTCTACTGCATTAATATATAAATTGCTTGAAGTTTACAATAAAGTGTATAATTGTTTAATGTGCAAATGAATATTTTTTTTAACAAGTGATATTTTTATGGCCAATCACTATTTATTATACTATATATATTATAATTGGTACTTGTTAATGAGATTTATTGCATCTCATATATTTTCTTATTCATGATATAGAGTGATTGGAGTTATTTTTCTTTATACTATATATGATACTATATATTATAAATATTACTATACCATAAAAAATAAGTATAAGTGTACTAAATATAAGTAGTATTTGTATACTTTATACAGAACTTGCATATATATATATATACATGGAGGCAATTATTTAACGAGCAGCTCAATAAATTATTTATGAAGCATGAAAAGAGTTAAAATTAGCATCTGTTTAATTGTCCTCAAGAAATTTTAAAACAATGGAGCAACACCTATGATCAAAATATCAGAACGAATGATAGAAAAATTAGAAGATCATGTAGATTGGACAGAATTTATCTCTTTATAATAAGAAATTTATAAAAAGTTAATGATTGCTCTGTAATAATGAAAATACAACTTTCAGATGAAAATTTTAATAAAGTTTATAGACAAATAAAGCTATGGTATCTAGGTAAAAATTGTTTAAAAAAGTAATTATTTATTTTTCTTAAAAAAAAAAAAAAAAAAAAAAAAAAAAAAAAATACAGTGGCTTTTATCTTTTCAATAAACTTACAAAAATATTAAATTTCTTATTAAAAAACGTAATTTTTTGTTTAAATTTTTATGATAAAAACAGGTTAAAAACATAAAAATAAAGCATTATTTAGTGATCATTTTTTCACTGGCAGGTCAAATTTTTTTTTTTTTTTTGAAATTTTAAAAGTGAAAAAAGCTCCCTTTTTTTTAAGGTAAAAAAAAAAAAAAAAAAGGAATATATTTAAAAGGATATTAAAAGGGCTATAATTTAGTGAAAAAGATGTCATTTTTGAATGTGAAAAACATACCTTTTTTGTTTAAATTTTAAAAATGAAAAATGTTCTATTTTTGAAATTTTTTTAAATAAATAAATAAAAAAAAAAAAAAAAAAAGCTATAAAACTTGCAAAATAGGTCTTATTTTGTAAAAAATATAGCATTTTTAGAGGTCCTCAAGCTCCCCCCCCCACATACTACTTGTATGACAGCTCAGAATTTGACGGTTTCTGGCACTTGTCGACAAATATTCAAATTTGTTCGATATGTAGACAAAGGGAGTAGTTATATTTACCAGATTCAAGCTTCTATAACAAATCAGAAGTCTATGTGTGAATAAGTTATATAAAATATTAATAACAATTCATTTGTTATTTCCATACACACAGGTAATAAAAACTGTCACATAATTACACTGGTAATAACTTATTCAGCTCAAGTCAGAAGGTATAAGACAAGTATTACAGAAGGGAGGAAAAAAAAAAGTTCACAAACAATGAAATATGCACTATTTTACAAATATTCAAATCTCACACCATAATTTTATACTAGATAAGACATCTAATGAGTTCCTGTGAAAACTAGTTCCACTCATTCAACAATTTCATTCTTCAGCTGTAAATAATTCTCAATTCAAGTGAGATTTTCATAGTATAAAATATATCCAATCGATTCACACTGATAAATATGAATGAAATAATCATCATATGATCTAAGCTGTATATTGCAATAGTATTTACATATTAAATTATTTGCCAGATCACAGAAATGAGATGCAAGCACTTTTCACAAAGCGACAGGAAAAAGTAACAAGGAAAATTCTACTTCTTGTGAGTACTTAAAATTGGCATATTTCACAACAATAGACAAATCATTAACTTATTTGCTCATTGTATAACTTGGAAGATGTAACCTCAGCCCTCGATGGATGTGACATGCTGAAACTGATTTCTAAACTTTTCTAGAGTATCCATCTCACTATCATGAAAATGTTAGTGATTATTTATATTCAAACTGCCTCCACATATGTACATGATTACATATTTGACACAAGCTTCACATCTTTAATTTAAGTATAATATTTTACTCCGTTTTTCCAAAGAGTTTCTCATTAAATTGTACAAATTCTTTTAATTTTGACCACAAACTAGAACACTTTCTAAAAGATTCTGATGTTAGATTATTTGGAATTTTTTTTGTTAGGATATCTTTAACTGATTTTTTGTTTATAATTTGTTGTATATAATTTTACTGTTTTATTCTCTTTCCAATCTAAACCTAAAATTCAAACTGAAATATCAATTTCTGTAGTAATTTTTAGTATTACATTTATTTGGATACAACAAATTTAATATGGGAAATAAATTAGTCTTTGTTCTTTTTATATAAAATTGTTTCATTATTTTGAAAGACTTAATTCAACGTTTTATATTATATTGAGAGTTTTTCTTTTAAAGAAATCTGTAAATTTTAGCTAATAAATCAAAAACACAGGAAGCTTTTATGTTTTTATTATATAAAAATCTGTACAATTTTCTTAGTGACTGAAGAAGGACGCTTAATTTAACAAGTTTTAATTCAACCATTAAGTTTATTATAATCCATATAGAAAGAACTGAATTAGTCCACAAACATAACAAATTTCATTTTAGTATTAGGAAAATAAAAACAAATTATAATATATTAAAAACAAATTCTGATCAAAAACATAATAGGAATAACACGCAAGCAGGAAATAAAATAAATAAACTTTTATTAAGTGATTGCAAAGGATTTTTTATTGTTGAACATTTAAAGTAAAAATTATTTTAATATACATAAATTAATGCATTTATAACACATAAATTAACAAATTTATAACACTATATTTGTTAAGTGATAGCTTACCTTGTAAATTAAACAATTTTCAATACTCATTTCTTGTAGAAAAATTTCATTGAGCAACATAATTCAGTTTGTAATCAAATAATTGGAGGCTGAGAAAAGTAACTGCAGAATATAAATTATGTCAAAGAAAGTAGAAAATGCAGTAAATTTGTGCTTAAAGTGCTGAAACCACTGCATCACAAACGACCACAGCCATCAGAAATTATTCCTCGCATGCAAGCAAACAATTTAGAACATACTTGAGAAACCCGATTTACAAGCTGTGGTTTCAGCATCGAAGTAAGCACTAATATTTTAGTTTTTTATAGTGAAGAATATTTCTTGTTCTTTCAAATATTTAAATGCCTGAATAGCTTATTCTTAATTTATTACCTGGAATAAATTTTTCAGAGATTTATCTATGTTGGCAAGTGGATATTTTAAAACCACTAAAGTCAGGTTCCTTATGTATGATCTAAATTGCTTGCCAGTATATTGCACGCGAAGATTTCCTGTGACTGTGGTCGAATGTGAACTTGATCAGATTAACATGAAATAAAACTAGAATGACTTCATTAAAAGAATTTAATATTATACATATGAATATTTACATGAAAATGATTTCATGAATGACATGAAAAATGTTTGTGAATGGCTTTTTAATGACTAATATTGAATGTATAGATTTTTAATTTATCACCCAGATAAATCGTTTGCCTCATAGAGAGTTTGGTCATATAATTCTGCTTTCACAATTCTTCCACCGAAGAATCTTCCATTCAATGCATCCCTTGCTTTACAGGCTTCTGAAAAAAATAAAAAAAATTAAATGCAACAAAGTAGGATAAAATTTCTCTATTTAATTAATAAAAAATATTCTATAAAAACAAATAGAAAAATGCTTCAATGGAGAATTAATTTTTTATTAAGATATAAATGCATCAGCAATAAAAAATTAAGTATAGATTAGGTTTGCTTTTATGCCATTCAATAACTAGTTTTTGCACACAAAGGCTGATTTGACCAGAACCTGCAGTTCAAAATAAATTAACTTTAAGAGTTTAATTTGAAACTTATTTAAAATTAATCTTTAACTATTAATAATTTATCTTTAAACCTGTTAGAAAAATTTTACATTAATATACTAAAGAATATTGAAAAAATTTGAGCCAGGTATAGGAAAATATGCTGGTGCAACAATGACAAAGAATCATCAAAACATTTGATATTTTTCCCTCTTTCAAACAGTATATTTTTTTTATGCAATACAATTTTTTTCGTATTTATATACCTGGAGATGAGTTGAATTCAACAAATATTTTTACAATAATATCAGCATCATCTTCTTCTGATTGTCGTTCTTGATAAATAATGACCCGGTTGACAACACCATATCTACCACATTCATCAGTTACTTCAGATTCTAAATCATCATCTAAGTCTTCAACGCCTACCATATTTCTTAATATAATAACAGATGACTAAAAAATAAAAAATTCAATCAATGAAAATATTATAACTTTATACTATATATAAATAGCCAACCATACATTTCAAATTATATTTTGTGAAATCTTCAACTAATTTACTAAGTAAGTTTTGAACCTTAAATCAATACTGCAAACAATAGATAAATTGTACAACAGATGTAAAATAAAGAATAAAACATGTACATTTTAAAAATAGATATTGCAAGCACCAAAGAAAAAAAAAATTTTTTTTTTTAAAACTTGCAACATAATTTAAAAAAAATCGTTTTCATTAAAGTTGCATTCTACTTACTATTTTTTAAAAACACAATAAACTTGCATGATTTATAGAATAATTTTCCTAGGAAATTATAAAACATTAAGAAACTATAAGCAAAATCACAAGTTGATATAAATCTGACTTTAATTTGATAAACCATAACTGCAATGAAAAATATTTTGATGTACAAAATAAAAAATCAATATTTTAAAACAGATTACCCATGATGCACCATGCTCTTAAATTAAATGCATAATATAGGATGAATTTATGATAACAATAAATATCTAATGACTGTGCAGGAAAACATTTTAATTCACAACCTAAACATAGAATTTGATTACATACTTAATACACATTGTTTATTATACAAATAGAAATGAAATAGTATACATGCATATTTTCTATTTATGTAAATAAGTTTATATTCAGTGAACTTATTATAAATGTTAAAATGCTATCAGTAATGTTTAAACACCATTATTTTTGTTACATTTTTTACTTTATTAATATGAAACCTTTAGTTACATTTTACATACAAACATATGATAAAAATTGGTTTCCCCTTTTATTATAAAATATTAGTTTTTATTATGCAGTTTAATAATCTACCAGTATTTTCCTTCCCTGATTCACATCATGGACAAAAAGTTAATATTTCAATAATATTTTTATTTATTTACAAAGTTTATTAATTCTCTTTATGTATTCTCTATCATTCTATCACATATTTATGATATTCATATAACAAAATGAAAACTGATAATTAAATAAAATCTTTAAAAAAAAAAAAAAAAAATTGATATTAAAACTGTTGAATTTTCTAATTATTATTCACTTATTTTTAAACACAGAAATATTGAATCATTTATAATCAAGAGTTGCAATAAGTAATTAATGGTACTGAGAGAAAGAAAAAAGAGACTGGGAGAGAGAAACAAAAATAAAATTAATCATACCTCTGTTCTCCTCATAAGTTTCTGCATTAAAATATGCCTTGCATTGGTACCTTTTATCATCATGTTTTCTTGCTGCTGCAATGTCTGTGGTTCTTGTTCCTCTGCAAGTTTCTTTTCAAGTTCCTCTAATTTTTGCTTCTGTGCATCAGAAGTGGTTCCTTCAGCAGTTGTTACAGATGGTAATGGAACAGCAGATATTGCAGTGGCTGGGATTGTAGTAGGTGGTTTTAGTATTTCAGCAACTGTTGGAGGTGGTATTGAAACTTTAGTTGTCGGAGAACTAGTCAGTTCTGTTTTAATAGCAGTTACTGTGGCACTCAATGGTGGAGTCACGATAGGGAGAGTTACAATTCCTGGTGGAGGAATAATAATTGGTGGACGTACTGGTGTTACACCTAAAATATTTAAGTAAAAACAAAAGTACTTAATATAAATAAATCACATAAGAGATTTATATAAAGATGAATATCAATGACAAAAAGGCTTGAGTTTGAAATGAAAACTAGAAAAAAATACATAAAATTTGAAAATAAAATTTTTAAATATTTATCTTAAGTTCTTAAAAAAAATAATAAAACATACTGTAGCAGATCTCAATTCAATTCTTCTCTTTAATTTTATCAAAAAATTTAGATTTTGATTTCAGGATGAAATCATGACTAAATATTTTACTATGCAGACTTTATTCATAAGAACATGTTATAAAAATTTGGCTTATAAAGTTATTTAAATAAAAGGTCAAATAATACTAAATGATTTTTTAATGAATATATTTATGATTTTATCATTGCTTAAAATATGCCAAAGTATTAATGAAAAAGAGATATTTCACTTTAAAAAAAATTCCAGCATCACATAACAAAGCCTAGTATTATACTTTACAAGAAACTTCACTTGTGGTAACTGAATATGAAAAAATACATCACCAAATTGGAATTTATGAATAATTATGGGTGCAAGAATTTGTATGCCATCTTAAATTAAGGATAAATTTTACATTGAGATAGTATGAAAAAGACTAGAGGTCCTCTTTCATATTTTATGTACAATTATAAAACCAATGTAAATTAAAAAACAATATATTAAAAAATTTAAAATTACATACCTGTTATTACACCAGGTGCATTAGCAGCTAACACAGGCTGTGGTAAAATGGAAGGAGTAACTAAGCCTGGGGCACCGATTCCAGGTATGGCAAGACCAGGTGGAGGTATTACAGGGCTTAAATTAGCTGTCTCTGTAAGAGGAGCAGTAACAGGGGTAACAGCAGCAGATGCACCCAAGCCCAAAGCCTAAGGAAATTACAGTGAGAACATGCTAATATAATAAATAGTATACATTTCCATTTTTTTTATAATGAAAAACTGAAGTGTTGCATGAATTATCAATAGTTTGGCACATATATATATTAGGATGTACAATTTTTATATAGATTACAATTTTTATATAGAAGTTAAAAATTAACACTTAAGTATGCAATGAAATGTATCATATTAATAATGTTTTAAGATAAATTTTGCTATAAAAGTTAAATTGGAATTTATGAATAATTATTAAGCAAGTCTCATAACAAAATTGAAAAAATCTCAAGAGATCTATATTAATAAAAAATATGTGTCTAATTTTATAGACATTATTTAAGCATACCCATTTAGAAACATTAAAAGGTTATATTTTAAATCAATTTTACGTAAATTAAAAAAAACATTTTAACAATATAATTTTAAAAAATAGTGTTTTTACATATAATAACTCACAATGGCATTGCTAGCAACAGCATCCATAGCTTGAATTTTAGCTGTTGCAGCGGCCGCCGCAACCGCAGCTGCTGTAGGCATAGTACTTGCTGTGGTTGGAGCTTGTAGTGCATTTGGAGGTGTAATCGCCTATCAATGAAAACCAATTTAATTTTTTTAAATATTGCACACAATAAATAATATCTAATAACACATTTTTAAATGAGTTATAATAATTGCATTAGCAACAATTCATAATAAAAGGTACAATGTAGGTCTACCTCCTCATGGTGTACTTTTGGTAATGTTAATAGGTTTGATTTGTTTGTCACTCAAATATAATTTTTTGCACATGAGGGCTAAGTAGACTGGGATTTATGGTTTAGAGTTGATTCTGAACCACTACAAACATCCAAGAACAAGGGGGTTAATCCCCTTGTTCTTGAACTTTTGAGCTTAACCTTAAAGGCAAGAGCGCTAACCATTCAGATACCAGCTCAACCGGGAAATGCTAAATGTGATTTACAATTTAGACATTACTACTATCAAAGAATATTTTCTCTAAGGGTTCTTTAATGGAATGGTATGGTATTTCTCAAAAGATGAGAATTGAATTAATGGCATCCAACATTGATTTTTTACATTTATGGAATCAAACCTTGGTTTGTTAAAATGGCAATATTTTTCCTTTAATCATTGTAACCTTTTCATCTTGCCAAAATCTTCTCAAGTTGCATTTTGATTAGAGTAAAGAAGAGAGTGTTGAATAACTTTAAAATAATCAATGAGTCACAGCTAGGACAAAAGTGATGTTATACTTTTGGATGTCAGGTGACATAACACAACATTTACTTATTTTGATGGCAGATTTGTCCTTTCACTATGAAGGGGATACCAAGATATAAATCATCCTGGCAGGGAAGTTGAGAATATTTTGAAAAGACAATTGGGATGGACTTTTATACACGATAATGTAAAGCCATTTAATCCAGATCCAATATTTGTATCATTAGATATATCTTCTCATACCAAGATACAAGTTTTATATGACATTACTTATACTACTCCAAGGTCAAGCCTAAAAACAGCAAAAGTGACTTGAATTTTTTTTTAAAAAAAGCCAATTAGAAATGTTTTAGAATTAAACATTATGCTTGATCCCAATAAAATAGATTGGAAGGTTGGAGTTGATTTAACTATCAAAATTACTTGCTGTGACAAAAATGTATTTCAAATGGCAAATGCAGATCATACTGTTCTGGGTTGAAGAGTTCAAGACAATACAAAATAAAAGAAATAGACTCTGGAAAAACAAAGAAATAACAAAGCATTCAATTGATATTAAAGCATGGTGAAGATTAGCTGCATTATTTATAAAAGCTGTTTATCTCTAAGATGAATTTTCAGGGAGCAAGAAAAGAGCCTTTAAAAGTTGCTTACAAATATAAAAGTGACAATATAGACTACATTCCTGTTTGAAAGTATAAAACAGCCTTTGATGCAGAGATTTCGGCTATTTAAATTGCTCTGAACTTCAGTATGAGACCCATTATATTGTCAGATTTTAGGACTGACCTCCTTCATTGCTTTATCT
>JAPDSC010144567.1:870259-899573 GCA_026290005.1 Latrodectus geometricus
GGGTTGTTTTTAGCATATATAAAATTAGATACAAATAGCAACAATTTAAGGATAAGTGGAATAGAAAACAAGTAGCTCAGATTGAATCGATTATAAGTCAATTTAAATACAACTATTCTTTTCTATATACAATATTTGTATTACAGAATGCATTATGTTTACAAACAGTGGCCAAAGTAAAATATGAATGCAATAACAAATTTAACCATAAATTTATAATAAAGAGAATTTACAAGCAAATTAACATGGCAACAAAAAAGTATGAATGTTTTTAGTTGAAGCAATAAATTTAAACATAAAAAATAGTTAAAAATTTTAGATTTTATTAGAGTAGAAAGAGACTACACAATGTCTTGAAATGTTTAAGAGAAATACACATCATTTTAACATACTAAATGGGAAAAAAAAAAAAAAAAAAAAAAAAAAAAAATTTTTTAGAATATTTTTAACACAAAAACCTTTGAATGTCTTGCTCTGTAAGATCTTGATGAACAGAAGCAACATAAATTCTATTGTAAGTTTTTGCTTCTTCCATAATTTGCTCAATGATAGGTGCTGCTTGAGGCATATTACTAGGACGCCCAACCTATAAATGGAGAAAACAAAATCAAATTAATATATTATGTTCATATGTATAAGCACAGTTCATACATACAATCCAATCTATTTATGACAACTAGCTCTTGAGAAAATTGGTCACATTCCAGGGGACACAAATCAAATGATAATGGATAGGAGTAAGAAAGATAATAGCTGCACAGGCAGTGGTGTTTACATCAAATTGTGGGATCAGGAGATGAAGTTCCAGAGAAGGAAACTGAACTTTACTGCCCAGTCTTCTGTTCTGAATCTACACTACAGGCCATTAAAATTGCTACACCAGGAAGAAATGCAGATAACAAAATGATATTTATTGGACAAATATATTATACTAAAAATAACAATAAGTGATTCTAGTATAATAGTGAACAGTGATTAAATTTTCAAAAAATTTGGCTGGATAGATCCTGAGAAATCAGAACAACCACCTCTGGCAGTAATAACAGCAGTTATACGCCTGGGCATTGAGTCAAACAGAGATTGGATTGCATGTACAGGTACAGATGCCCATGCAGCTTCAACACGATGCCACAGTTCATCAACCGTAGTGACTGGTGTTTGGTTACGAGCCAGTCGCTCGGCAACCATTGACCAGACGTTTTCTATTGGTGAGATATCTGGAGAATGTGCTGGTCAGGGCAACAGCCGAACATGTTCCGTATCAAGGAAGGTCCGTACAATACCGGCAACATGCGGTCGGGCATTATCCTACTGAAACGTAAGGTTTCACAGGGCTCGAATAAAGGGTTGAGCCAAGGGTCGTAACACACCAGAAATGTAACGTGCACTGTTCAAAGCACCGTCAATGCGAACAAGAGGTGACCGAGACGTGTATCCAATGGCACCTCATACCATCACGCCAGGTGATGGGCCAGTATGACGATGACGAATGCACGGTGCCAGTGTACGTTCACCACGATGCCGCCAAACACGGATGCGACCATCATGATGCTGTACACAGAACCTGGATTCATCTGAAAAGATGACGTCTCGGCATTCGTGCGCCCAGGTTTGTCGTTGATCACACCATTGAAGGTGCTCTTGTCTATGACGCAGCATCATGGGAAGCCGCAGCCATGGTATCCGAGCTGAGACTCCATGCTGCTGCAATTGTCATCGAACTGTTCGTGCAGACACTTGTTGTCTTACAAACGACCCTGTTTCTTGACTCACGGCTCGTGACGTGGTTGCACGATCCATTACGGCCATGCGGATAATATGCCTGTCTTTTCGGCTGCTATTGATAGGCGGCCGTTGAGATCCCGCATGGCCCATCCGTATTATAGTCCTGAACCCATCGATTCCATATTCTGTTAACAGTCATTGGATCTCGACCGATGTGAGCAGCAATACTGCGATAAGATAAACTGCAACCCCGGTACGCTACAATTCAACCTTTATCAAAGTCAGAAACGTGCTGGTACGCATTTCTCCTTCTTACACGAGGCATCACAACAACTTTTCACCAGGCAACAACGTTCAAATGCAATTTGTGTATGAGGAACCGGATGAACAATTTCCTCATTTAAACACAATGTAGGTGTCGTTACTGGCGCCTGCTTTGTCTGAATGCGCTGAAAAGCTAATCATTTGCATATCACAGCACCTTCTTTTTGTATAAATTTCACGCCTGTAGCATGTCGCCTTCTTGGTGTAGCAATTTTAATGGCCAGTAGTGTATCACTATCAACATCTAATTTATTTAAGTCTGTGAGGTCTAAAGCTATTTAAGTCTGTATTTGATTTAAATGAAATTTGGATCTTGTTAGACAGCAAAAGCTTTATTCAACACCTGGCCAACTGCCCTAGAGTAAGAGACTCATTAGCATTTAAAAACAATCCTCATAAATATCTCCCTTTCCTAATAGATCCATTCACAGTGGAACCCTTGCATGTGAGCATCAAAGGCAAGGTGATCGCAGACACTTTAATCAAAGCAGGTGCTGATGATACTTAAGAGGACTGTTTCCTCAAAATAAATCTTGATATGAGCTTCAGTGCCATCTAGCATTTGTTTTGGGGTAGTCGTTCTTACAGAGAATGAAGGAAGTTATTGATGAGTTTTAACTTATTAGCCATATGGAAGCACTTTTTTTTACAAAGAAAAGATAGTTCCAAACTCAATGGGGATGAATTTAAAAGGGAGTATGAACTGGAGATCACTTAACCATTTAGGGGTAAGATGGTCATCAACTCTCCCCAACAGCTTGTTTTGACGCAGATTTTTCCGCATATGTGATCAGTTTGCCTCAAAGGCTGTTTTCCTCTTTTGAGGATCCACAATCACCTCAGGGTATTTCTTACTGGAACTGTATGTCAATAAATCACATGGAAGGGAAAAGAGCTCATTCAAATGCTTCTGAAAACTCACAGGAAATGTCCGTTGCTGATGTATCAAGCATTGAGGGAGAATAAATTGCTAAATTTTGAGAATTATTTTATTTACTTTTAAAGTTCAGCTTTCTGTGTAGTATAAAATGCTTTGCAGATGCATAACAAAAATTGAGCAATTTTGCTATTATTATTCATTAAATGTTCAAAAAATTATAAATATTCACAAATTTTACGTTTCTCTCCAAGTATTTTACTTTTATAATAGACAAAAAAGTTTAACTTTTTATCTGTTTCAATAGGGAACAAAATGTAATTTATTTATTAGTTTTCCAATAACTTTTCTTCCTTTATAAAATGGCTTTGACTTATAGTTTCTATCAATGATTTTTGTAGGAATGGAAAGTTTACCTGCAGAAATTAAAACAATCATATTTGGATTGATCAAGCACATCAACATTGTTTCTTGATATATTTAGAAGTAAATAACAACTTTTTAAAGCAATACTTCAATTAATACAGAAACCATAGGAATTGTGTCTTTTCTCACACACAGGAAATGGAAAGGCATAATTTTACATTTGTTTTTTTCTAATTTTTGAAAATTATATGTACTATTCTTAATTCAATATTGGAGTAACAGACATTTTGTCATCAGAGTTTAAGAAATCTAGATTTCCAGTCATATTTGGAATCCTATTGTTCGCAATATTATATATATATATATATTTGTAATAAGTACTTTCAAAGATAAAAACCTTCATGAAATTTGCAAAAAATATCACACCCAATTGTGGTTTCTTTACAAAATGCATTCACACCAGTTTCGTTGTAATCCTAAAGTTCTCAACACCTCTTATAAATAATACTAATTGAATTGTATCATTGAAATCAGTGCTTTCAGTCACAACTATGGAGCAAAATTTAAACACAATTTTTGACTATAATTGTGAAATTCTTATGGCTTTAATTCCTGAAGTCATTGTTTTTCGAAATAAAGCAATTTAAGCTAGATAGAGCATGTACTGTTTAATGAATTCGCCAACGCTGAGAGGTTTACTTAGTAAAATTATATACTACAATGCAATTTGCATGTGTAGCTGCTTCTTGCATATTGTATACCTTTTTGAAAAAATTTAGCTGGCCTAATAACTTTTTACAAAGATTTCCTGCATTTTCATTCATATGCAGACAGTGCTTAATTGGAATTCTTATGCTTAGATGTGAAATGTTATATATTTTTTTAAACTCATCGCAGATGAGACACTGGATTATCATTTACAATTATAAAAAATATTTTCAGGTTCATTCATCATTAAAAACATGGCACTATCAACTTTATATTTTTCAGTAGCCATTTTGGAGTTGAAGTTTACAAATAAATCCAAACAAGCACTAGTTATAATTTTTAAAAATTTCACCACTATTCATAACGATGTTTCATGTTTGCAATCTTTCCATATGCAATTAATGCATTAGAACTAACTTGCACCAAAAGAAAAATACTGCTAGCTGGAGTTTAAAACATGCAGCCTCCCAAGTGTGAAGTTTAATTCCTCTATATTGGATTCCCATGTCTACTTCCTGAGAAAGAGAACATTTGCTGGTGCTAATTTATGGCTATAACTAACAAAGAACTTTCGATTTTAATACTTTACTCATTAAAAGCTGTGTTATTTGTAGATTTATACTTTGAGGAACAAAAATAGAAAGAAAAAAGAATATTCTTTTTAAAAAAGAAGGGGAAAAAAAAAAAAAAAAAGGAAAGGAAATGGATATACAACATATAAAAACACGTTTTTAAATTTGTCCAAGATCAACAAACTTAAATATCCACTGACAGCAGCCCCTGATCTATGACATGGGGGGAACCCACCCCACATTTTTAAGGATGCATCTATCTCTTCAATACCCAGTTGACAACTAGTTTCCCCCCCCTACAATCAATTTTATTAACTGGAATCATGAATCTGCTAATGAAAGAATATTACTTTAATAATTTATGAACTATGAGATAATTTAGTAAATTTAGTATAGATGGCATAAATAATATTGCATTGATCATAAATAATTCAAAATCGTCTTTTGCTTCTATAAGCATTGAATTTAGTCATGTTCTCTAAACATGTTATAGGTTCAACAGATTTTCATTGTTATTTTAATTGATTACTTTGTTACAAATGACAACTATATACATATATAATTGGTCTCAGAAATTAAATAAATACTGTTGAACACTGCATTGCAAATGACATAGGAGTTAACTGATTTAGTAGCTATATGTGGTTGATTTTGGCAATACTTAAAAGTCACATATCCTTCAGAAATTTTGTCATTGTGTAGAATGTTCAATTTCAAAATAACTTTTGAAATAGAATAATCAAAATGCTTTGCTTCAAATAGAACTCAGTTCAAACTTGGTAAAATTTCATTATAAACTTATAATCACAATAAGAAAATTTAATTTTACTTTATTAATTTATTGATACAAGAAACAATTCAGTATAAATGAAGGACCTGCTAATAAAACTGCTTAATCTTAGAACCTTACACAAAATGTTACTAAAATACTAATTAACCACTAAAAAAGCTTACTTTTGAATTATTTAAAAGTGAACTTTATATTTTTTATGTGTATTTAGAATAAGTAATACAGTATTGTTATGTTAACAGTAAAACAAGAAAAAAATGTTGTATTTAACTATTTATCAAAATTAAAAAAACTGCCAATTGATTAAAGCATTAAGAATATTGATGATCATTAATATTATAATATAAAAGACTTGTCAAATATACACATGAAGTTCTTGCGATTTTTTGCTTTGCCAGTGAATTAAGAGAGAATAGTTATACACATTAATACATCACATGTTATAAAAACCTGTTGGTCAACAGTTACTACATGTTGTAACTGTTGACCAAAAGTTTTTATTCAAAGATGTCTGCATACACATTGTATGCAGACGCCTTTGAATTAAAAATTCCAGCATTTTACTGCAAGGGGACTGCACAGTGAGAGATACATTAGGAAAAAGGTTGACAGCTAATAGACATTATAAGCTATATTCTATTTTTTGTATATCATTTCCTTTTTGGCCAATTGGTAGAAGGTTTATTGGTTATTTTAAATAAATTTCTTTATACTCACAAAATTATTCTTTATTATACTGCATATTATTATAGTGAGTAAGAATTTATGAATATGAACCAATATTTAAGTCAATCAAAAATATTCATGTAATATTTTGTTGATCATAAACATTTAACAATCTAGTAAAATTATTGAGTTTACCAATCATTGTAGAGCTAAGTTTTTTTTTTTTTTTTTTTTTTTTTTTTAAATCAAATTTTATGTTTTTACAATTTTAAAGTTATGCATCTTTTGGCTGAAGTCTATATCAATTCCAGTAATTTATAAGCTAATTCATAATGGGAAACATTTAAATCAATCATCACTGAATATTTATTTTATGGAGATTAAATACAGCACATTTTCAGTAAATCAAAACTATATTATTGAACTATATAACTATATTATAACTTAAATTATATTATAACTAAACATAACTATAATTTTTTGAAGAAATTAATTATAAATAATGAATACTTTGAAATCAGATTTTTTTTTTCAATAATAGTAAACTAAAATGTTAGTAGATTTTAACAGGTTTTATTTTATTAGATTGTAATTTTTTAAACTTATTTTAAGGAACTCACTTCTTTAAAATTATGATTAAGGATTAATGAAAATTATTTTTTACCAATACAAATATAACCTTTCCTCTAAGAAACATTTATAACAATTGTCATTCTCATTATTACTAGTAAGGAAAGATGTAAAAAAGCTGAAATGAATAGATGGTTTAAATGATAAATGTTAATATGTGTAAAATTCAAGGTAACAATGAGAGTTGTATAAGCTCAGATATTTATTAAATATTCCTCTCACATTTTTATGGTCCAATTAAGTAAATAAAGGCTTGCTAGTGAAACACTATTTCATCTTAAATTAATACATAAGAGTTTTTAATTTTTTATTCACATTACAAAGCATACAATATCAAAAATATAATTCATGATGAAAAAGCATGAATATTAAAGAGGAAGCAAAGAGTTTATGCTGATAACCATTCACAATAGAACATAAAAAAAGCATGTACACACACAAAATTTGAAATTTTAAAAATGTTGCCGATTAGTGAGATAAAACAAGACCATGAACAGTCGATCAAAAGTTATTGTTATAGCTAAATAACAGATACAAAAATATATTACAAATCATACAGAAAGACAATATGAATGAGAAGTTTTCTTTAATTTGTTTCACCAACTTAATATTGTACTTTGGAATGTGTTTTTTGTTGACAGGACATACAAAATTTAATATGAAGTAATTGGAATATTTTTTATACTACCCAGACAAACTTGAAAATATTGAGTCAATCACAGCAATCACAAATTGTATTTCACAATAACATAAATAAGATTTATTAAATATGGTATTAATGAAAGCAAAATAGTGGCTCAAATTAATTACCTTAATATTCCTTCCACCTATCATAACTCCATTCATCTGATCGAGTGCCAATTGCGCAGCTTCAGGAAGTTCATATTCCACAAATGCAAATCCTTTGTGCTTCTGCGTAACTGGATCCCAGCTCATATTAATGGACTTAATAGGTCCAAAAGGAATGAAAGCTTGTCGTATGGTATCTTCCTTTAGCTCGAAACTGATGCTGCCAACATATACACTAATAAGAGAAAAATACTAAAATTAATTAGAATTTATATTTTATATGGCACTACTTACATCAATTGCATGAGAGATAGTAAAAATGGTGTTAATAATCTTGACCAAAATCATAAAATTTCTAAAACATCACATATCATTGATGGAAATTTTTAAATTTTTTACAATATACTTTCAAAATAGTTTTTTTGGGGAAAATAAAAAGTTGTTTACTTTTTAATTGAAAACAGGAAAATATATTTAATAGAAATATTTTCCTGTTGAAAGATAATTGATATTCATTATTTGGAATTTTGGTGTATTAGTTTAATAGATGGCAAGATAAAATTGAAATCAAAATGAATTAGTTTCTAAGAAATTTTTAAAATGTGAGAAGTTTAATTTCTCATTGATGTTCACATACAACGAGCAAATTGACAATGAACAATTTTTTTTATTTAGTTTTAGCTTATTTTAGTATTTTGCCTAGAAAAAAAAAAAGAACAAATTTAATTTCAGTTACTGTTTTCACTGCATTAAAATTTTTTTTGTGTTTTAATACTTGGTTTTTTTTCAGTTCATAACTAAATTAGAACTTAAAAAAAAATTATATATATAGTAATGTGTGCATTTTTATACATTAAACAGTAATGTTAATTGGTATGTTTTTCACATTAAAATCAGTCAACAGCTTTTTTTTTTTTTTTAAATTTTTGTTTAATCCAATATGCTGTATAGGGGGAAAAAGATCTAACACCAATTTCTTAAATCACTTTCCAAAAATAATGCAACATTTTCCATGCCCTAGATGAGATTCAATCCCACAAACTATACTTGTTTTTACGGACCACTAATTAACGAATACTCGTAATTTTACCAATTCGCACCTGGTCCAAAATATGGCTACATGGACCCAATGATAATTTTTAATTCCCATTTACAAAGTAAAATTTTGAAAAATCTTTTAAGTGAAACTCATTCTTGTTATTATTTTTTTTTCTATCATCTAATCATTTTTTCAAAATTTCCTTTTTTGAAAAACTTGTTTTAAACGTTTTTTTTTTTTTTTGTAAAACCATAAATTCTTTGAATCGTGTATAACTAACACCATTGACATGGAGGTCCCATATTTTCTTAGCAATTTGGGTGGAATTCTTTCCACCTTATTTTACAGCCCTGTAACAAATTGCAATCAATAACTTAAAATGGAAATATTTCATTATACTTTTTGCAAGTAGTCATGTTTTGAAATCGCATTTACATTTGCCAATCTATGGATGGAAAGATGCAGAAAAAGTAATACCTAGGTTATTTTGACAGGCATGCTTCACGAGAGAAACTATTATAACCAAAAAAGGACAAGAGCATTTACATGATAACATGAACAAAATTTAATTATTTATCTACAATCTTTGACCAAGAAACCAGTGCTTCGCGAAATTAAATTTTAAGACCTTTTGAATAGACTTAAATGCAATTTCAACCTAAGAATTAGTGGATGATTAAATGATGAACAAAAGAGAACTTTCAGATATAGATTATAAAACTAAAATAATGTAATGTTGCAACAAGCAGTAGATGAGCTAACTAGACTGATCTTTTTACAAGAAAAGGAACAATGAAATGCTATTCTACATCTAAAATGAGGAGCAAAATGTATTATCGAAGGTTTTGTAACAGAGCAAAATAGTGGATCATTTTGCCCGATTTTTCATCAATGTTACAAAAATAAGACTTAAGTATGAATTTTATTTGGCATATGTTTCTTATATACTGCACACTAAATAATTCTTTTTGAAGAATATTTTATTAATAAGAGCACTGTTAAAGAGAAATTAGCCATATCTAATATTTAATAAACTTTTGATTCTAAAAGCTATTTTATTAGTCCCCACAAGTTGGATAGAATATGCACTTACTTACAACTTCACATATAGAATATAAAAAACATACTTTTCCAATTCATTTTTTCACAAATATAATTCTGTTGAAATTTAAAGATTCAATATAACTAAAAAAATAAGAAAAAGTGTAAACCGATATATTTATACTCTTAAAAAATTAAAAAAGAATTATTGATGCTTTATAATGAATATATTTGTACAGTATAATTTATAAGTTATCTTAAAACCTGTGTTGAACTCAAAAATAAATGGTTAAAGAAATAAGAACATTCAGATAACCATTATCAAATATTTGTTTTCATATTTTTTGAGGATACAGAAACATTAGTAATAAATGAACAATTTTTTTTTAACACATTTGAATAATAATTACATAATTTCTCTCCACTGTTTTACATGGATGACCATTTAATATTATTGCTAACTGAAATTTAAATTTTTATAAAAGTAACCATTATAGTGAAGAGCACCCAAATAATAAAAAAAAGTGACTTAAATATTTCATAAAATTCCTCAATTCGCATAACTATATAAAAAAAAAAGATCAAAAAGCACTCACCGGCACATTAAAACCAGAGCTTGATGGCGCTGAAGAGTCTTTTGTTGCTGTGAAAAAAGAAAACACAAATTTATCATCTTTCTTTCAAATAAATAATTGAAAATTCATCACTCAGTGATAAAAATTTTAGAAAAAAATAAATTTAATAGGTTTAATGTTTTATAAGAGTGACAAAGCAATAAGGTTTTAGTGTCATAAAAATTTCTTAAATTTTCATCTCACTCACTCACTCACACGCACGCACACACACACACAGAGTTGACAATTCAAAATGCATTTTAACAATTAATGAAATTAAAATGAATTAAGTTTTCCATAAAAATTTTCTTAATTAAGCTGATTTTATTTTATAGTTGGTTTAAAGTGCTATAATAGTGGTGTGTTATTTTAGTGCTATTAATAGTGGTGTTATAGTGTGCTATTAATAGTGGTGTGTTATTTTATAAACTCATACGTAAGTTTTCTGATAGCAAACTTTACTAAAAATTTCATTAGAAAAGGTTTTTTAGATTAAATAATGGCTTTCTAAACTCATTTTTATTTCTTTTCAAGAATCAATTTTTTTCTTTATTCTATGCTGGTATGAAGTATTAATAAAAACAACACAAACTTAAAAATTTTGCTATACTTATAAGTATTGTTCAGTTTCTTAATATGAATGATTTCAAAACAGAATTTTTCCATTCATCAGTTTATAATGAAAAAACTTGATTTTCTAACTTATTTATGACATTAGCTTTAGCTTATTTTTCAAATGGCAGCAGAAATGAAATCTCTAACTAAAAATTTAGAAACATCAAATTCATTTACATTTGGAAGTTACAAATAATGAATAAGATTTGCTTTGAAGGAATTGTGTTTTGAAAGTATACACAAGCCTTGAAATATTCCTTACGACAGAAAAGACATTTCTTTTTTCATCAATGTTGCAACAATAAAAACTTGTGGTTCAGTTGGAAACATGGAGTATAGCACACCCTATATAGCCAGCCTGGCTGGTACTCTACCAAAATAAATAAATAAAACCATAAAATCTAACATTTTTGCTTAAAAGTTGCTAAATCAACACTTTTATTATCAACATATTAAAAAACTATTGAAATTTAGTTAAAACATTTTATATAAATGAATAAGATTAATATTTGAACTATGGGCATTAATGAAAACTAGATAAGCATGAAATAAATGACTTTGACCAAATATTGAATGCTTAGCAAGATTAAAATTCAATACAGAATATATAATACCTTAATAATATTTTATAGTAAACTGTATGAAGCATTAATAGTGTTTAATGCTGCATAAACAAAATAAGTCATAATAATTACTGATAAAGAAAAACTATATATAGTGATAAAATATAAACTTAGCCAAATTGCTGATATTTTTATTTAGCAAGCATTATAATGTTTAATGTATAAAATGAACAAAGAAATAAAACCAGAGAATTTGTTTGAATCAGAAGTGGTTACTATACTTCAAAGAATTTTTGAGAAGGAATTTTTTTTTTATACTAAATTTGCAAAAAACCTTATTATTACAATTTTAGCAAACTTTTTTTTTCATTCCTTAAAGCAATGCTAATAATGAAAAGATTTATTAATTACTTTAGCACAACAAATAAAATAAATACACAGAAATATAATCTAAACTAAATAACTTAACTGGTTTTGAATTACACATTGATTTAACTTAAATACATTTAAAATTTCATAGTGGAATGAATAAATGCTTATGAATAGAATTACATTGATAATGTTATTATATCTAATGTTATACAACAATTAAATTTTAAAGCTCATCATGAAAAAATATATTTGATGGCTGGCTAAATATATTTAACATTCAACAGGTTTCACTAAGTTGAATACTAACTACATATGTTACAGCTTTGGAATTTATCATACTAAGTATTCACAATTTTAATTTTAAATGACTTATTCAGAATTTGTGAAAACCAAAAAAATTTTGAAATGACAAAATACTAAATCATGTTTAAAAAAGATGAGATAATTTCCCTTTGCTCAAAAAAATGAGTTAAAACAATGGTTTGCTCTTCGTCATTCAATGATATTTTCCACAAGTGCTAATTAGACTAGAATCAATAGATTAAAGTAAATTCTAAACAACAATAAAAATACATACTGTCTTTGTCATGGTATAAGACAACTATTTTTAAGCCCGATTTTGAAAAATAAAACTGTTACTGTTCATTATAATGAATTTACAGGATTTTAAATATAAAGTCATACAGATACACAAAATAACCTTTTCTTCAAATACTGAATCTGGATGAATAACATATTTTAATTTTTATCAGAAACCAATATTCACCTTCAGAGTTAAATGAAAAACAGCTTGGATTTTGCTGGTCTTCTAAAACAACACTCAAGTCTTTATTCAACAGATCACCCTTTATACGACCCAGTGCATTACTAATGCCATACTTAAATGATTTAACCACAGTTGTATACACGTCCCATACGTTATGTTTACTGTGAGTTGCTTTTATAGATCTTACTGGTTCTGCCAAGTTCTTATAATTCCATTAGTTTGGCACGGTCCTAAATGCCCTTCTATAACCCTGTTTCTATGTTTATTAGTATATTCATTCATACATAGCATGTATGCTATGCTACAGCAATGCTAACATTGTTTTTGAGCCATAGATTACCTACAAAATTAAGAAAATTAACTCACAAAATTTAGAAAGTTTAACATAACTGTGATAGTTTACAACAGTGTATGCACTTTTACTGAACTCTACAGAAGAGTAATATTACCATTCTGCAAGGAACAAGAAAAAAATTCTCATAGCTCTGAGTATTGGAAATTTCCAGAAATGAATGCAAGTTTCAATGCATTAAACTGTTTTCCCAAATCTGTTTTAGGGGGGGGGGAGAGAGAGAAATGTTGTACCTTATATGACAACCAATTCAGTATATAAAAAGTCTAATAATTTATGTCTTTAAAATACAAATAAATGTAAATATTTGGGTCATTTGTATTAGATATCAATTTTATTAAAAGTTATTTAATTATTCAATTTGAATACAACTTTAAATTAAAGACATATATATATATATATATACACAGGGTGATCCAAAAGTCATGATGAGCTTTCAAAATGAATAATTCGAAAACGAATCACGATACAAAGATGCGGTTTGCACCAAACTGATGGGAAAAAAAACCGGGTTTTGTGTGGCAATGAAATAAAAAAGTTCTGTTAGCGACCAACAGATGGCGCTGTCGGATTTCTGATGTAGGATTATGCAAAGCAACAAACAATATAAAAAGAAACAACTGCAGCAGGTAATGGTAGTCGAAATTGGTATGCATCGAAATGCTGTCCATAATTGAGAAAGCCCTCTTAATTAAACTGTTTTATAAGAATTCGGAAAACACCATTGCAGCCTTGCGAGCATATCGCTACATGAAGGGTATGCAAGATAGAAAAGGACCAATAACTTCTGCATTGAACAAAATTGTGAAAAAATTTGAAGCCACAGGTTCTTTGGCGTCACGTCAAAGAAGTGGACCTTCCTTAAACTGCAGCTGCTGTTGCCACGACAGTGGAGCAGACGGTGCAAGCCATGTCGGCGGTTGCTGCACAAGGGAAGTGCAGTGCTCGAGAAGTTTCGAGGCAGACAGGAGTGTCGTACAGAAGTGTATGGAGAGCACTGCGAGTAACATTGCAAAGGTATCCCTACAAGTTGCAACATAACCAAGAACTGAAACCTCCTGACTTCACACTGTGCTTTGGACAGATGAAGCACATTTCACACTCTCTGGCGCTGTTAACACCCACAATCGCCGAGTGTGGACCACAGAAAATCCACATGCATTTGTTGAAGTACCCTTGCAACAGCCTAAAGTGACAGTCTGGTGTGGTTTATCCGCTGATTTCATAATTGGTCCATTTTTTATCGAGGAAGTCACACAGATACGTTTCCAAACAGTTTCTGTCACCGGTAAGCAATATCTAGCACTGTTACAGAACAGCATTATTCCTGAACAGCAAGCGCGACAGGCATTCCAAACAGTCACCTTTATGCAAATGGAGCACCACCTCATACTGCTCTGCCTGTGCAACGCCTGCTATGCTCAACATTTGGGGAAGATCGCATTATCAGTCGCTACTTTAATCACGCATGGCCTCCAAGATCTCCCGATCTCACACCCTGTGACTTTTGGCTGTGGGGCTTCTTGAAGTCAAAAGTGTACCGCAACCACTCGACATCACTAGTGGCACTGAAAGATGCCATCCGCCAAAATGTGTCTGCCATAACGCAAGAAATGCTACTAAATGCTGTGAATGGTGTGGTGACTCGTCTCACAGCTTTACTTCTGAATGATGGACAGCACATTGAACATTTACTGTAGTAGGTACTAATTAACTGTAATTAATCTGACTTCATTAATCATATTTTCATTTGTAAATCATCTTTTGTTGCAATAAAATATAGCGCCATCTGTTGGTCACCAACAGAACTATTTTTTTTCATTACCACACAAAACCCGGTTTTTTCCCCATCCGTTTGGTGCAAACCGCATTTTTGTATCAAGTTTGTCCTGACTTTTGGATCACCGGGTATATATATATATAAAACATTAATTTTGATATCCTACAAATCACAATACAATTAGGAAATTGAGCTTTGTTATAATAAACTGAACTCACTTGCTGTTGATGAGCAATAGTTTGCTTCATAAGGACGTTTTTTATACTTTGTTCCATGGCATATTTTTTAGCTTTTGTAACCATTTCTTGTTGCTCTGATGTGAGTTTAGTTAGACCTAATCCCAAGATACCAGTTGGAGTTTTTAAGGCACCTGGTCCCGCCAACACCGGCCCAGATTGCTCTGGTTGTAATTCCAAGGATGATAGATCCATGACAGGTAAAGGTACAATAGGTGAGCCATCTGAAAATTTTACAAAAGGACAAATTAGATTATAAATTAATGTTACACAGATAAAATAACAAATTTTAAATTATAATGGGCGAAGCTGAAAACTTTTAAATATAACGATACATCACATTCTTTTCCAGCAGTACTACAAAAATATACTCAACAGTTATAAGAAACTGAATTAAAATGAGTAATTTTTTTTTAAAAATATATGCTTTAAGTAAAGCAAACTTTTCTTAGATATACAGAATTACTTTCAAATGATTTAATCAATTCTTGTAAATTAAAAATTAAATATGACTGTGGACATCATGAATAGCTTAACTGTGAAATGGACTGATAGCGTATAGAGTTGAACATTAGTTAACGCATCCTGTAAAAGGATAAACTAAAAGAAACATTCGAAATATGACCTTTACCGCTTTATGCTAATCAGTGCTGCAAGTGATTCACAAGAGCAAAAGAAATGATGAGACCAGAGCATCGGTCTTCTGTCAGTTTCAAACTTTGCGACATAAAATACAAGAAAAAGAGAAAAGAACAAGAAAAATTAAACTTGAACATAAATTGCAATGCAATAATTTCCATTCGTTATCCTAAAGATAAATTGAAGAAGAGTAAGAGTAACTTTTGATGACTTGTCATTAATACACATACAATTAAATAATTCCCCTTCTCAAAATAACTTATTTACTTTTTTAAAAATTGAAGTTATCAAAAGTTACCAGTTACTTTTCCTTTAACAGAAATAAAGAAATGACCAATGAAAAATCATATATAAACCTGAATGCATTTAATATTTAAAGTTTCACATATAATTCTAGAATAGACAATTAATAATATCTCAAATTTCAAGGGCTTATTATACTTTAAATTTGTAACAATTTCTTTCTATGATTATAAAATACATTCAGATTTATAAAAAATATTAAATAAATTACAAACATTGTAAATTACAAGAAAAAAATTATGAGGATATGCAAACATTAACAATAAAAATAATTTTTTTTAGATACACGCTACACTAAATATGAATGTCAGTATAAATGAGCTTGTGCACTGTTTAAAGAGAAAATTTACATTTTATTCTTAAAACAATCAAATTTTACAAGAAATGATAAGTACAAAAAAATGCAAATACTAATAATTTTTGACTACATTAAATAGACTAAAAAATTCATATATCATTAATCAATATATATACAATAGAGTGTCATTTATAAGTTTTTCAAATGATTAAAAGTGGGAGAAAGAATCTCGAAAGATTACAATAGAAATTTTAGAATCTATTAATATAAACATTTTACTGTATTATTTAAGCAATATATATATTTTATCACATTGAATGCCTTTAGCTTAAGTATACAAATAGGATACATTTTTTGGGAAAAAATAAGCAGTTTAAGATTTTATGTGAATTAAATTTTATCCTCAAAAAATAATGTGGTGTTTAAAAATTAACAAGGCAAATTTAAGGAGAAACATAATAGACAATCACTGCATCTATATTTCGAAGCGATCTAAAAGGATAAATTTGTATCTAAAATATTCACAAGCATAATTAGAATATACAAACTGTCAAACCAGAAATATTCCTAGTATTAGTTACATATTTTGATTAACAAATAACAATGGAATTTTTTTTATGGTTTTTATTATATTATGTTAGTATATATACATAATGTCATATAGCTTGAGTGGCAAACCAATACACTGCAAATGTAAACACACCAGCAGTTGAATTAAATTATTCCCAAGAAGATAATCTATAATGGCAATGGATAGACATCAAGAGACTGAAAAATAAAACTAAAAAAATATAATGGTGTTTATATTTTAAATAAACATTATAAGCTTGTAAATAAAATAACTGAAATATTTTTTCTAATCATTAATATATACAAATAAAATAGGGATGTTTATTTGGTAAAATCAATAAGCAAGCAAAGAAAAACTTTTGATATATGTGCGTGCAACATTATAAGTTTTATCTATGTTTTTCTGTTAAAAATTTTCAATTGAGAGCAATCATGAATGATACATATTCCTAATTAAATAACTTGAAAACAAGGCTGAACTGCAATTTTTTAAACAAAAAAATTAAGTGATTTTAAATTGTTTAATAAGACCTACCCTACAGCATGACACTAATTAAAAAAATTTAATATTTATCACAAGAAAAAAATGGTGCAGCCTTAACAGGAACTTTAGGCTGAATTCAAATATGTAAGGAGTTTTTCTAAATCACTCAATGTTTTGTGATCTTCATGTTTAATTGCTAACTATATAAAGTTGCATAGTTACATTCTAACATGACACTATTTGACATATTTTTGAATGTGATGATTTTGAATCTCTTTTGTCATTTGGCACTTGAAACTTGTAGTAAATCAAGTATTCCACTATTCTTAGCATTTCTTTCTGAGCCTAAATATCTTGGTAAAACATTTTTCAACTGCTTAACAAATCTTTAAATCCATTATCAAAAACTAATAATTCACAAAACTTTTTTGATTTAAATTAATAACAGAAAATTCTCCTTCAAATAAAATATAGTGCAATTTTTAGTAATTATCTTACCAAAAATTTTAAAGAGTTCCAACTTCATATGAAGTGAAAAATAAGAGAATTATTAATGACTAACACAGCACAGTGTCTTGTCAGGTTATATATGGTTTCTATTTTGGCCATTCCATCATGATAGCTCATACACAGAAACATTTTATATAACTGTGGGCTGTAAATTCATTACAAAATACAATAACTTCATAAATGCAGCAAGAATAAGCTAAATCATTTCCTACAGAAAATTTTTAAAAATTCTTTCTGAAAGAGATTAACAAAATAGATTACAGCTTTTTAGTTTAAAACTAAAAAAATTGGTTTATAAATTTAGACCACTTTTAAAGTATGATACAAGGAAATTAAATTTGGCTTAAGCTAAAAGTCCAATATATTATATTTGCCTCAAAAATAGAACCATTTAATTCATTACTCTGTGAAGTTATTCTCCAAATAATTATACTTAGATCAGTAGGAGGAAGTGGTACCGTTAATTTCTCACTGTAAGGAACCTGTTGCACAACTCCTATCAAATTGTATACTTTACTATGTTTATATTTACCATTTTCTTTTCTATTAGTGATGTAGAAACAACAAGCCAATGAAAGCCTTGAATTTCATGCTACCATGGGAATGGTACAGATTATATGCTTAGAGACCAATTAGTCAAAGACCCTCCATGATGATCTACAAATGAATGGTCCAATCGTCATTTTAAGGGCTAATCAATCTCCTTTACAAGCATAATACACAAAACCTTTTAACAAGAAGATTTAAGCACAGAAAGTTATCTGAATGATTAATGCATTTTTTGAGATATTAACTTATGGAAATACAGAGCAAACTGTAATCTTAACAGTTTGGGTGCGACTAGAGAAAAACTCAACTATTCTTGGTTTTTTAAAACCAGTTTTGCATATAATCCTTTCAGTTTGTGAGAAAAAATAACATTTTTCCATGCAAAAATATAAAGCAATTTGGAAAGCATGTAGCAAATAACTCGCTGTAGAAAAACTTTTACAGCAATCTTCGTCTTTAATTATAACCAAACTTAAAGAATAGTTTTTAGCATACTGATTTTTAAATTTTGCAGTGTCTAACTTGGAGATATAATTTTAAAATATTTATGTAGTTTATTAGACATGAAGACTGCTTTGCTCCAAGCTCATCATCAAGTAATAAAACTATTAAGTAACATAAGTTTCTGCCTATCAAATACATTTCACAATCCATATTACTAGACTCAGATAATAATTCAACAATGACAATGGAATTGGTTACAGAAGTGAATAATTTAGCAGTGATAAATATTTATATGAGCAATATGTGCCATGAATAAAAAATTTAAATTTTTATTTTAAGTAACAAAATGGAAGTACATAACATTCAGCATTATTTGTTTACAATTGGATATAAATTGTGAATTGCAATAATACACATGAAAACAATTTAAATTCCTCAATTTTAATATTGTCTTATTTCTCCTTACTTAAAATAGGTAGAGATTTCACACATTAGTTATTGCTATTTAAATAAAAGATGTTTTTCTTTTCTTTGTAATGTTCTTGAGATATTTTTGTTTTTTAGTATAATAGATTATTTTTATTTATAACATATTTAGTTACAATAATAAAGTGATTGCAAATTTAATAATTTTTCAGATAATATAAGAATAAAAATGCTGTGGTTCACTAGATCACTCAAAAGTTATTATCCAACAGAATGTTCTACTAATCTGGTTTATCTACATGGTAATGAACAAAAATTTGTGAGTATTTAAATAACAAGAAATTTTTCGATTGTGACTAATTATTCACAGTAATTGGCAAAACTGGTCTCAGGAAGGCACCACAAGAAACTGAAATAAAACTCTTAAATAAATTATTAATTTTAAAATTGTTTCTGATTTTAATATTACTGGAAGTAAAACATAATACATTCATGCCAGTGGAAAACAAATTAAAAAATTTTAAACAACTAAGTTTCCAGAATAGGGAGCTTCAGGTAAAAGCAATCCACCTCCAGCTATTATGGTCCTTTCTTTTAACAAACTTTAGCAAATATTTTCAGCTTCTGGAAAATACACAGAAAAAAAGAAAGAGACTGTAATTATTACTTTGGAAGCAGATGAATGTTTCGACTTTTTCTTTCTTTAAAAAAATTTTTTTTTTTTTTTTAAATTTAGTATAGTAATACTTAAGTAATATAAGGTTATTTGGATTTAAATTTCGTTTCAGGAGAACACTTTGGAATCAAGATTTTTTTTTAATTAATAGTTATATAACAAGATAAATACACATACATTTCAATTTAATTTATTAAAGAGTTAATTTTTATTAGGAAAAAACATTAAGCTAACTTAACAATACTTTATTATTTTTCAAAAATAAACCAAAAGGTAATATTTAATCAAATTAACACTCTCATAAGCATATACAACTAAATTTGAATTTCTATAAAAGCATAAACAAATATTATTAAAAATAATTCTATAAATATATTTAGGCATTAAATGATAAAAAAATTCAACAGGCAGATATAAATAAGCTGTAGAACTTCAGTGTTTCCTGTCAGCCACAAAACTGATTACCTGGAAAAAACCCATAAAAGGAAAGAAAAATGGAAAATAAATTTTTTGTTGAGATCATTTTATACCTCTAAGAATACTTATGAAGAAATAAATAAATATATATATAAACAGGTTCACTTGTAAATAAGAGGATATAGATACTTGATTGCAAAATAAAAACATTACTTTACAGGTTGTTTGATGCCAAAAAGAGGAAATTTTCTTACAGCTTTCTTTCTTACACATCTATTGCACAATTTCTTAAAAACTCAAAACAAAATGGTTTTTAAATATTTATATTATATTCAAACAAAATATAATTATTTTAATTTATACACTCATTAAACTTACCATCAGGTTTCAACTTCTTCATCACAGGATCTTCAGAAGTAGCTACAGGCAATTTTAGCCCATTCTAGATATAAAACAAAAATATTTTACTTACACAAGATTAAAGCAAATATTGTTTAAGTATTCAATTGGACTGGAGGCTATATAAATTCTTTTTATTCAATAATTAAGAATAAAATTAGTTTATCATAAATAATTCTGATTATTTTTATTTAACAAATCTCACATACAACATTTAGCTCTTACGCTATCAGTACCCAAACTCATCAATACTGTTCAACAGTACAATTAAAACCGTTTGTGGAAAGCACATGCCTAAAAATTTAGGTATCATAGGATGACAAGAGTCAAAAACTGTACAAAATCAAGGAAATCAACAACACCAATATAAAAAAAGGGTTAATTCCCAATGAACGGTAAGCTCCTTGTATGATACGCATATATACAACGGTACGCATACATATACAATTATTAATTAATTGTATATAATACTGTATAAAATTATATTATTTCTATAAAATAATATAATTTTATATTATATAATTATATTAATTGTATAAAAATACTGTACCGTACACTGGGATACAGCCTAAAAAAGTAACCCCTTAAGAAGTCATATTTAGTTAAAAAATCTAAAATATGCTATATAATTCTGATTTTATAAAACTAATTTTAGATTAACTTTACTTTTGTAACCATCATTTATTTGATGTTTTAAGCTAAAATTATTGTAACAAAATATACGGTATTTACATACTATCCTGTCAACAATTTTAACAAAAAATTTAATTTATCATTTGATATTATTTAGTAACATATGAATTAAAATTTAGGTTTTTATTTCTATTTTTTATTGAAGATATATTACCAAGTGCGTGATTTTCCCTTTTCATTTAAAGAATATTGAAAACTTGGTAACATTTGATGATATATATTTGGCAAAAATGATAGAAGGGTTAAAACTTAAGTACATTCTGAAGATAGTGTTGGAATTTGATCTTCAGAAAATCAAATTCCACCACCATCTTTAGAAAAATATCAAATAAATTAATGAAGATAAAATACATTAACAAAAATTACAGTTAAACTGAAATATATAATCTGAAAATTTGAAATAAATAATTTATATTATTGAAATATAAAATACAGTAGATTAAGTTCTTTTTTGTTTTGTTATACTTTCAGCATAGAAGAGTTTATTTGAATGCTATAAAATATTGAAGTATAACATATAACTTAATTAAATTATTCAAAATAGAACCTTACATCAGTTTCTATGAAAATTGTAGGTTTATTTGCAAAAATCCTACAAGCTGGTTCAGGTTAGGGATGATTTGAAACTTTCATGCCAAGTGCTGCAATTATCAAGCCAACCTACTTTATCACTTTACACAATATTTGATTGCTGGGTTGTAATTAATTTCAAATATTTTCTTACTACAAAAATCCAACAAAATTGTTTTATATAATGCCTAATTACTAAGATTTTCCCCTTTCAGCACTATAAGGAGTGAAAATGATGGCACCTTATATAATACATATGGGCGGGCACCCAGTGGGTGTCACACAAGTCTTGAAAAGGGAGTCTCTATAATTTAGAATATTATATATTTAACATACACCAGTAGCTAAAAGGAACTCTATGTATCATTGATTGGGTCAAAATTTATACTTACTAACTTCTGATAATGAGACTGAACACCCAAACTAACCAGACCATCATGACCATTTTACAAAATTAAAGACAAGAAACAGGTAAAATCAAAGTATACACTGCTAATTTAGCATGATTTAAAAAAAGATTGCCATAAACAAAATATGTTATCACTGATCAAAATAATGTTTTTAAAATTCTGACAACCAAAAACAAAGAAATAATAATCTTAAAAAGGCAAATATATTAACATACCACAAAAAAAAAAAAAAAACAGATGCAAAAGGCTAAAAAGACAATAACTCATTGTACCTCAGCAAATCAACAATTACAAACTTTATCGCTTGCCTAAAACTCATTTAATATAGCAGATACTGCCAAATCTATTGCATTACATATAATAGGATTGATTAAGTCCTATTTTATACTCTCAACCAATAAACTATACATATTGATTCTTAATTTTTTTTAACTAATCAAAAGAATACAAGCTTTAAAACAACAATCATGTAGATATTAACACAACTATGGAACATATCTAAATGAATAGCATAAATAAAATATATTTATTAATGAGGAACTGGTTTCTAATTAGCAGGGTATTGGCACCCATCCAAAAAACATCTGATGTAACACAGTTTCTCATGGGAGATAATAAGACAATAAGAATAACATCTATTTTTATAAAAGCACAAATTTCTAATTAACTAGATAATGGTACCCAACTTAAAAAAAACATCTGATGAAACATAATCTAGTGTAAGAGAAGAGCTGAGTAATGAAGTTAAATCAATAAGATAAACGACATGCATTTTTGAAAAAACTGGTTTCATAAAAATGTATTTAAATTTTGAAACATTGAAGTTATTTAAAATGAATCTCAAACATATTGCTTAAAAATGGAATTTAGAGTAAATACTTACAGAATCAACAATTAAAAATAGACTTATGTGAGTTATTGAAATGTAGAATTTAAAATATTATGTAAGTTTATCAGAAGTATTACAAAACAATAAAGGATGGATTTTTTTTTTATTATTTAAAAGGGTAACATAAAATTCTATTCATCCCCAAGCAATAAAAAATAAATGATTAAAACTGAAATAAATATTAAGAAATTACATCTTAGTACAATTTACACGGAGTCTTAATTTTCAACATTTTTCTTTTTTGAATATTAAAAGTAAGTTTTAATTCCAAGATTTAAAATTAATTTTTGAAACACAATGTTGTACTTCCCAAATACAGTTATTACGTAGATAATTTGAATTTTTTTATTATAAATTTATCTTTGATCAGTATTCTTTACATAGAAATACAATCAAATAAAATGTCTGTTCACATTTAAATTCGAAAGTAAAATAAAAATGCATTTATAAAGAAATGTTTCAACATCACAACTTATCATTAAAATAAAAATTGGACTTTGAAAGAACATAATGGCAAAACTAAGATACGCAAAAATTATTCAATCGTTGTCAATGAGGTAGCCATTTTAATGTAGCAGATACATAAATGTATATTATTCTAACCTCCAAAATTTGTCCATTGCCTAATGCAGCCATTATCCACTTTCTTTTATTCTTTAGATACTTGTTTGGTATATTTTAATTAGGAAGAAACTAGCATAACTTTATCACCAAGAAAGTACTTATCTAACAACAATTATACTCCATAAGCTAGGTCTCTGACCAAACGCAACGCAATGCCGCAGCGCAGTCGGCAGGCTCAAACAAATTGTTCTTCGGCTATCACTTAAACAAAATTTAGAACCAAAATATCTTTTAATATATATATAAAATATCATAAAAATAAATGAGTCTCAAAATAAATTAGAAAATCATAAGTAAAACTATTCGAACAAGTTAGAAATTAATTTTTATTAGGGTTAAACAATAAATATTTATATTTAAAAACAATTTATTGTAGAAATAAGTTGGCAACAGCTAAAATATAAATAAATATGTAGTTGTTTATTTTGATCCTGATCATATGGTTATGAAACATGGGCCTGTCCATACAATAGCTTTTAATTCTTTTTCATTTTATTTTTACATTAACTTAAAAATGAGTGGCAAATATTTCACATTTTTTTTTATTCGAAATGTTTCGAATTATTAAACAAGCTAGTCTCATAAATAAAATCTCATAAATTTATTTAAATTGCTATAACCTAAAAATCTTAATAGCGTTTTCAACAATATCTCTTAAAATCGACATATCATGATACCCAGAGATAATAAATCTACATTTGGTGAAGACTGGTTTAAGACTTTTTCAGATTTTCGCTTGAATCCTGAATCGTTTCTAGATAGAAAAAAACTAACTAGAGATGCCTTCTGTCATGATGTTTTAAAGGTAAAATTGTTGATAGTCTTTGTTAATAATGGCTAAATCTTTCGAATTCAGTGAATATATATATAGAGAGAGTGATATTGATATTCACAACAAAAATAATTATTTTCCTATTATAACAACATTTGAATATTATTAATACAATTTTAAATAAAATTTTAGTTTAACAGTTGCTATAGATATAATTAATTTAGTTTCATTTTAGTTATGGAAAAGTAAATCACTAAATTTATAGAATCATTAAAAAAATACTTAAAAAGAAAGCATTTACACCTAAATAGACAAATTATTACAGATTAATGATCAAAATAAAAATAATGCAAATTATAAATATTTTTAATGGAAAGGAAACTGAATTACTTAAGCAGTTAAAGAAATAAGTTAATGTAAGCTTAAATTTCTCTCAATGAATGGCAATTTATAATAATTGATTAGAAAGATATATTTTTTATTTAAACTCAATTTATTTTAGTGTAAGGGTATATTACCAGAAGAGCAGCATTAGAAAATTAACCTATTAATGCGTATGATTAAGTTATACCAATATGAATAACAAAATGTTGTATTTTTCTGTTAATAAGAATATCATGTTGTATAATAATACATAATTATTAATAATGAGATAGTGATATAAAATAAATTCAATCATATAAAACATGTAGGAAAAGCATTTTATGTAGTAATTAGTGTATTAGTATTGCAGGGGCATATAAAACAAAAATACTTTAAAGCATTCAAGATCTATAAAATGTTCTCTTGAGATCACTTTAACAAAATAAGAAATAAATTACTTTATGAAAATGAGTCTAAGAACTGTTAATAAAAGGAGTCAAATATTGAAATAAAAATGTAGTCCAAGACTGTAATTATGTAAAGATTATTTTTTAAAGAAACATATTATAATCAATGTTTAAATTTATAAAATATGTACAAATGCTTAAAACTAACTGAAACTGGTAAAAGTTTAAAAATCTGTGGCAAGTAAATATCTATTCAGGTTTATCATGGTAATTTCAGTAGTCAGTGTATCATATAAAAGAATTAAAAAATTTTCACACAAGCTTGTTTTAGCATCTACTTGTATAGATAGTCTGAACAAAATACTTAGGCTGCATTAAAATTATCACCAGAGAGAAGAAAAATTTGTTCACAATATAGATAAGCACAGTAAAAATTTTGAATGAACATTTAATCATTCAGTTAAGAAGACAATAGGACTATACATAAGATACAAATGCAAATCAAATGCATTTGACTGTTTCAAATGTAAGTCAAATGTATTTGGCTGTTTCAAATATAAGTTATCTTCAAAAATTTTTTACTTTAATATTAATTAAAATAAGGTAAAATTAGAATTTTTTTTACTTTAGGAATGTACTCAGTAGAGATGGGTGACCTCTTCTCAAATTAGATTGTTTATAAATGAAATCCTCAAAATATATTTATTGAAATTTTTACAATATTTCTATTAAATAAACATTACCTAAAAATTCATAGAAAACGTTTTTTAATGATTTTTGCATTATTGATGATATGCAAAATATTTTAACACAAGAATAATTATATATTATCAAAATAATATAATTTTTTTAAAACACTGTAAGCACTTATGATCATAATCCTTCTAGGAAGCAGGTGAATGATGATTTGGAAAAAATGAGCAGATGTTCTGGAATTTGCCGAGTGCCTCCTCCACTTTCATTAAACCAGTTATTCTTCCCTCTCACTTTGTTAATTAGTAACTCTGGTTATAACCTTTGAAAATTCATATTCTGGCCCAGTCATCCTGTTATTTACAATCATTTTGTTCTTCAGGTTTAATTTGAGTTTTAACTACATTGCTTTTTAATTTTTAACAATTCTAATATGGTCAAACAACCTTGTGTCCTCCATGGTTCTTTTTTTACTTTCTCTTTTGATTCCAGCTTTATCAAAAGTGTTAATAATAGCTGAATTTGTTATTCTTCACTAATCATAGATTTTGGGCTTTTCAGGAGCAACTGTCTTTATAAATATATGTATTGATAAGATTGCTCACAGTTTTAAAAGAAACATACAGGGCAAAATATTAAAATTTGAATAGTTTCTAATCAAATAATTCCATACTGACAAAATTACAGCAATTATAATGGACAGTTATGAAATTAGCCACATCCCCTTTAAATATATATTTGCCTATTTTACTCACACTTTAAATTTGATTGTCGAAGTTAGCATAAAATTTTCAATTCAAAAAAAGTTGATGAAGTAAAACAAATTGTATTTGAAAAATTCCTAATGGTTCAAGTATGTTCACTAAAATGCAAGAGAATTTTAAGAAAGATGAATTGAAGTTAAAACAAGATGTTTCTATTCAATTAATATTTTAAGATTTCATTATGAGATAATTTTAATTTCTTTGGAGTAATACATTTCTTTCTCTTAAACTAATTGAGAAAAGGGTAAAGAATTACATAATAAAACTGATAACAATTTGGGATCAATTTAAAATTGGAGAGAATTGTTGAAAGATTAGGCAGAGCTGTTAGGATAGATTTCCACTAATGAACTTGTTACGCAGGCATCTTTATTAGACCTAAAATTAAAAAAAACAGTTTTCAAGGTGATGGAGCATTTAAGAAATGCTGTAATAGTATAGCAAAATAACTAAGAGCATTAAGTTCACAACAAAATGTTACAGTTTCTACTGTTATCCCTTTATGTCTACATCTTCTAATTCTAGAATTTGGGAGGAATTTAATGAAACAATTATAAGTTATAAGGAATACCCGATTTTTAATCAGCTTTAATTATGGAATTAGATAAATATTTACAAGAGTCTTATTTGCTAAGAAATAAAAGTACCGTGATATGATGGAAATAAAAAATATTTATCTAACACTACATTTCAAATAGATTGTGCATCCTTGCCACTTCAGTACTATATGAATGCATTTTTCCAAAATCAGGACAAATATCCACTGAAAAAAGAAATGTTTTTTTTTTTCCTTTAGCCATACATCATTTTTAAATCAAAATTTAGAATAATATATAGTTATAAAACAATAAAAAATTATAAGATTAAGTAATTTTATGTAACTTCTATGTAAAGTTTTGTAATTGTAATTTGGATAATAATTTTTAACCATAATTGCAACTATCTCATAATTATATATAACGCAGAGTGCAGCATGTAAAACTGATTTTTAAAATCAACGCATAAAATATAGTTTATTGAATACAATTACTCTCCTTAACTATAGATTCTAAAAGAGACCTCCACTTTCTTCACTACATATGTAAGCACACTTAAGATTTATGTATATTCTTGTCAGTTCTTATGTTGTGATGATATTGTGGATCCTGATCTTGAGTACTTCAACTGTGTTTGAATTTATTTTATATACTCTTTTTTTTTAGCACTCTCCAAAAGTAAAAATCACTATAGGACAGGACATAGGTAGGTGACCAAAAAGTCCACTAGTCTTCGCTGATCATTTTTTCAAATGTAAACACCTCAGACACATTGGGCAATCATGATCTGATCTGTGGTATGTTCCACTGTTCTGCTGAAAGTAACATAACTGAAGCTTCTCTTCTAAGATGTTTGAATAAAGCTCCTCTAGGATTCCCAAATAGAATTCACTATTCACTGTCCTCTCAAAGAATATGTGCCCCACATACAAGGATTTTCTCGCCAAAAGCATAACGCATGAATATAAACAAATAATTTTAAAAACTTACAATATTCTATAAAATTATAATGGGCCAGTTTTGCATACTGCACTCTGTAATAGTATTAATCTATATTAATATTTTTATATACCTATTAAAAACTTATTTATCTCAAATGTTTTTTTATTTGCATTTATCTATTTGCAATTTGTTTTCAAGGAATATTTTTAATATTTCACAGAGGTGTGAACTAATTAGTCATTAAAAAGAACTGGTTTCAATCAGTAAGTGAGCAGTTTCTTTTTAGGCTGATCCCGTAATGAAAAGTTTTGCCTGTCTTTAAATACTCAGCTGATATATGCTTGATATAATTCATACATATTGGTGTCTTTTTATGCTATAAGGATTTGTAGCATGTGAACTGGAAACTTATTACATTCATTTAAAGCTATAAACTTAAAAAACTAAATGTATGTAGTTTTCAAATTATCAAGCACAAAAATAATATTTGCAGCAAAATATTTATATATTAGTATAAAATAGTACATAAATTAATTCAATAAAGTTATTAACATTTTGTAAAAATATATTTAATTTACTTTCTAAGAAAATATTTGAAAATAAATGAAACATATTTGTAGATTTTGTTTTTATAAGTATATTTTTATTGTATTCCTCATATTGAATAACATAATCTATTACCTTATTTTTTTCAGAAGTTTACTATAGTATAATAAAATAATTCTTGCATAAAAAGGTTAAATTAATTGAACTGTAATATAATTTCATGAGTTGAAAAAATGTATACATTTAAATCCAAAATACTAACTCTTGGACTTTAGAAATGTTATTCACTGCAAAAGAGTAAATTTTTGATTAAATGGATTATGCAACTTATGAACTGCCATACTATCCATTAATCAAAATTTCTGAAGCAAAAAATATTTGATCAAGTAATTTTATCACATAAAAATTTCTCTTAAAAGTAATAACGTTCGTTTTTTATTAAATTTCTTGCATTAAATCTATGGAATTTGCACATGAAAATTAAGTCTGTAAATTTTATGATTTTCCTGTTTTAATATAATTGGAAATATACTCCTTGTTAACAAAAATTTTGTAATTATTTCCC
>JAPDSC010144567.1:899973-921930 GCA_026290005.1 Latrodectus geometricus
TTCAAGATTTTACGGTTGTAAATTCGCTAATGCCATTTTGCAATTTGCCTTGATGTGAGCTGTTTCGTTTTGAAAATATTTAAATTCGGTTATCGTCATATTGAAGCGAAAATTTTTAAGTTACACAGCAGATTTTTAATTAAAGCTATAGCGAAAGCTAATAGAAACAATGGGGTCAAATGTGTTAATGTAAAGTGAAAAACAAAGCATGCGCGGTATAAAAAAATTGGGAAAAATACGCAATTTGTAAATAATCCATTTCTTTCATTTAAATATTAACGAAGCAAATATATATTAATTTAAATATGTCTAACATCGTTTTAAAAGTTATTAGAAGCTAAATATCGATAAGTTTTACAAGACTCTCTTCTCAAAATTATCGCTTTTGATCGATCTCGTGCTTTCATCTCAAGTTTATCGCACTTTGCGATGAACTGGATCTAGACTGATATTTTTCATAAAAAAAACTTTTTTTCTAAACAATTTATTAAATTTTTAATCTTATTGTGCATTTGTTTTATTTTATGTGACACCTATATTATCACAGTACATATTTTAGACTATAAGCCGAAAAAAAAATTGCCGCGGATTATACGCCGCTGCGGATTATGCGACGCTTTTTTCCTTATACTCGAAAAAACGGCCGTGCGGATAATACGCCACTGCGGATTATATACAGGAAAATACGGTAATATATAATATTCAGAATCAGCTGAATTTTAAGTATATATTTTGTTCAATGCAATGAATATGTGTGTACCATTCAGTAATTTACATATAAATATATAAGTTCTTAAAAAAATAAAAGTTAGTAAATTAAATAACTGACATTTAAATATATTATAAAATATGTATATTATTTCAGGATTTATATGTAGATCATATTGATATCCAGTGTAAAATCAATATGTTGCTTCTGCTGCAAGAATTTTCACCACAGTTAATAACTGATATTATTTTGTAAGTTTTTTTAGTCAAATAAATTTTGGTGTTAAATTATTTTCTGATGGAATCAAATATTTTTTTTATTTTTGTTCATATATACATGTTACTTTGTTCATAAAATTTTTATTTCATCGAGGAAACGCTCACATTTGTGCATTTATTTATATCATTCCTTTTAAATCATTGTTGACTTTATTTTGATTAATGATGTTTTAATTGTTAATTAAATTTGAATATATAGTTGAATTGTTACAAATTTGCTGTGCATTTGATATTTTCGCCCCAGCCTTCATTGTCAAACTTTTGTTAATTTTTGTACATTTTTTAACTATATTTCTATTTTTTTTAATAAATTATTTTTATATGTGAAATAATTCTTATATTTATCTTTGTTTTTAATTATTAATTGTCTTTGTATTGTTCTTATCTTTATTTTAATATTTATGATGGATAGTGTTTTAAAGGTAACTGCAATTTTGTCAGTAATATTAATTTTTCTTTTTTGAATGAAGCTATTATATTAAGATAAAGTTTTTATGCTTTGTTAAAAAATAAATCAATTACTTTAAATTTAACAAAAAGATATCAGCAAGTTTTTTCTTGTGAATAGTTTTAAAAATTGTTTTAAAGGGAGATAGGTAAAAGTAGGATTTATATAATACATAACATGTAACTGAATCCTTCTCACTTGCAGAAGGAATTTGATTCTCTTTAAGAAAATTTTCTACTGCATTAATATATAAATTGCTTGAAGTTTACAATAAAGTGTATAATTGTTTAATGTGCAAATGAATATTTTTTTTAACAAGTGATATTTTTATGGCCAATCACTATTTATTATACTATATATATTATAATTGGTACTTGTTAATGAGATTTATTGCATCTCATATATTTTCTTATTCATGATATAGAGTGATTGGAGTTATTTTTCTTTATACTATATATGATACTATATATTATAAATATTACTATACCATAAAAAATAAGTATAAGTGTACTAAATATAAGTAGTATTTGTATACTTTATACAGAACTTGCATATATATATATACATGGAGGCAATTATTTAACGAGCAGCTCAATAAATTATTTATGAAGCATGAAAAGAGTTAAAATTAGCATCTGTTTAATTGTCCTCAAGAAATTTTAAAACAATGGAGCAACACCTATGATCAAGAACTTGCAAAAGTTTTATTGTTGAAATAGCTTTCGGGTTATATTCTTAAAAAATTTATTGCTTCACTGTATTTTTAATCTAGTAAACTATATAAAAAGGAACTTTGCTAAGTAATTTATTGTTCAATAGATTTGAATTTTTTTAATATTAAGACTTGTGTCATATCAGACTTCAAGCCTCTTTCTAAGCAAGTTAGTAAGTTTAAATTCTGTCCTGATAATTATAAATTATACTAATTTTCAGTGAAATTAATTAAATATGTTGCTGAAAATTTGTGTATAAATTGATTGAGGGATTGTGTTATCTATCATTAAATATTTATTTAATTACATTTGAGAGCTGCCACTTTATTATGTAATATTTAAATGGGTACTTTATGTTTCCAAATAATAGGATTTAAGAAATTTCTACAAATTTTTTTAAAGGAGAATTTTATGAACCACTTTTTTATTAAATTTCTACAAAATCTCTATAAAACTAGATTTGTCCTTTATTCAGAAGGTTACACAATTTTTTTTTAAACCATTCACGTTTTTTATAGTTTCATTGCAAATATACCAAGTTTCATTATTTTTGCCTTTACTCACATTTTCCGTAACCTTAATTTAATAGGTAGTTATTTTATTGCTAAACAAAAACTATCATAAAAAATGGTAAATATTTGAATAAAATTAATACATATGTTTATTAGAATTATTACTAAGTAAATTTGAATTATCACTGAGTAACTTCGTCTATTTATAATATGCCCTAAAGGATTTAATCATATACTTTTTGCAGTTTTTAATTGTTATACTAATGTATTTAAAATTATTCTATTACATGTTAAAATGCATTTATAATTTTTTTTCTTATAGCATTATATTTTTAACCCATCAAGAAGACCTAATTGTATACTTAAAAACATTGAGTTTTTTTTTATTAATAACTTTCTTATTTTCTCAAAATTTAGATATAGAAGTAAATCTGATTTGGTTTTTATCAATGATATACTTTAAATAATTAAAAATGTGAGCTAAATCTAATTGCTACTATGATTAATAGTTTAATTTTGAACTTAGCATTAATTTATTTAGTTTTTTTTTATTTCATCAATGTTCAAACATTTTTGTTTCTTAATTTTCAGTTTTTCGGTACTAATCTAAATAGAGGTTATTGTTATTTATAGTTAACAAATACAAATAATTTTCAAAATTCAAATTATGAAGATATTTTGTAATCGATAACCATATATCTGTATTATTAACTGTGAAATTGTTTACTTAAACTAGTAAGTATTAATAAGAATTATTGTTGATAGAATTAGAATATATTTTGAATTTCTTATTATATCTTACAAATTATTGAAAACATATTTAATTAATTTAATGTTTAATATTTTCTAAAGATTTTTTTTTTCTAAAATAATTCAGTTTTGAAAGTAAAGTTTTAGTAACATAATAGTGATTTTCAACAGACAATTCAATTTTAATTTTACAATTTATTTAAATCCTTATGTGTTAATTGATTCCTTGATGTATTTTCTTTGTTAAATATTATTTAAAAATTCCAAAATATATGTTTTAAAACATTTGGTTATTTATATATAATAAATAAATATTTTTGCTATTTTTTTTTACAGTTTTTATAAATATATTGCAACAATAATTTTATTCTTAAAATAATTATATTTTTGAAGAGAAAATTTTTAAAAGCTAAAATATTATTTAAAGTGGTAAAATATTATATACAAGTAATTTTGATAAACTGTTATCTTATGAAACATTTTGTTCTAAAAATAATATATCAATTTATTGTATTTTACTAAAAAAATTTTTTATGATATAAAGTTTCTTCAACTCTCTTCATAATTTTCTGCTATGAAATTAATTATTATCAAATTTCTAATATTTTGTTTATGTATAAAATTATTATTCACTCAAAAGAATTCAACTGATGATATTGATTTTACTTCCTTAAAATTTATTTCATAAGTTATTGTATGTAATTTCAAGTAAACAATATGCAATACTTAATAAAAAGAATTTTTTTGTTAGTATTTTATTAGCCTGAATTAAAACTAACACAAAAGTTTTCTAAAGAAAACTTTTGTTTGTTGTGAAATTAGTTGTTTTAAATAGTAGTAATAATTGTAAAAAGTAAGATCTGTATAAGTTATTTATAGATTGTTTAGATTTACTTAAATTATATTGACATCAAATTTATAAAAATGAACTTTGATAAGTATTTTTGATAGAATTCATTTTTGTTAAAGATATTTATAAATAAAAGGTTTACCTTTTTATAGATTAGAAAATGTTGTTGGATCTCTTATTAATCTCTATAATATTTTAAGTAAGAAAGCTGATAAAAATCTCTTAAGGAGTCAAATACTTGTATCAATTGTCACAATTTTACTGTCATTAGATTTGGTGAGTATATTTTTTTTATATTTCATTAAAATCTTATTTTTAGAAAAAAATTTTAACAGAAAATTTCTATATTATTTATTTTCTTAGGACCAAGATATCTCCCGATTTATAACAAAGACTAAACTTCTTTTATTAGGAATAATTTATGGTAGTACCGAGGATTCTGTTGTTTTATCTAGTGCATGCAGTTGCTTAGAAGAATTAGAAAATTTCTATCCGGTAACTATGCCTTTATTTTTCAAATAAAAAATTATCATTTAATTGAGCTTTGATATAAGAGTACTAAAAATAAAAGCATATATATAAAATTTATATGGAAAGGTATTGAAATAGATGTATTAAAACATACGTTTCATTCTAATCCTTTTTTGCTTATTTTATACAACTAGCACTCATTAAAATCTTACAAAATGAAGATAGAGAAAAGTAATAATAATATTTTTAAGTGAAAAATTCACAATTTTTTAAATTTTATTTTTGATTGTTGGGCATTGTGAGACTTAACATTCATCTTGTTTGGAAAGTCTCCTTTGTTAATAAGTAGCTAATTTGTTAATATATGCTTGTCGTGTGATTATGAGGTATATTTAATGGTTATGAAAGGTATTGAAAGTGCAAATTATATTTTAAGCAATCCATACTTTGAAGTGCAATTCTTTCATTTTGAATGTGGTATCTTAATTTACCACTCTAAATGTATCTATTTTTTTTTATTTATATTCCTTAAAATAATCTAAAAATATAAAAATTGAAAAATAGGGAAACACAAATGTAAGTATATTGAATAAAAATTGGTAAATTTTATGCTCATAAAACCTACTTTTTATTCTATTCCTTAAATTTCTTTAATTGGTCTTTCAATAAAAATAAAGTCTTATTTTTAGCAGCATATCCAAAAAATTTTTATATAAAAATAAATTTTTTAAGTTCATAGAAATCTTTGAAACATGAACTATCTTAATGTAAATAAATTAAAAATTTTTTAATTATTAACATCTTCATCATTTAGAGTTTTGATATGTGTGGCATTCTTTGATAATCTCTTATGGGTGAATTGATGTTCAGATTGGCAGAGAAGATAATATGTATCCAAGAAAAATATTTTTCTTATTTTCTAAATAAATTTTCTACGTTCAAAATAGAATAATAATAGCAATTTCTCATGCTTATTTCCCTCCCCCCCAAAAAAAAGAGGGAGAGAGAGACTTAATTTTAAAATTTTAGGTGCTTTATACAATTGACACTCAAGCAATCAATACTCTGTTACATTGTTTATTGTACGTAAACAAATACACATATGTGCAAATTATAATTATACCAAGAAACATTAATATTTATTTTTTATAGTTTCATTATTATTAACTTTGTTTTATTATTTATTACTATGTCTATTTACTTTGTTTAGGGAATACTGGAACATGAAATTGAAAATATTTCTTTGGCATGTGAAAGACAAACAAGCCCTGCTTTTCAGAATTATGCTTTATTATTAAATATATGTGTCAAGCATATGCCATCTAGTTATAAGTAAGTGTTTTAAAAGAAGACTTGTCTCATTGAAGAAAATACAATTCATTAAAAATTTTAATATTCAATTTTATTAAAATTTTTAGTGAATTATGTTATTATTTAAATTATTAAATTTCTTACAAACATATTTATAATAAGAAATATATTTATTAAAATTACATAAATATTATAATTATGGCAAAAATATTTATAAAGGAAATATTAGATGTTGAATTTGAAATCTTCATTATGAAATTATTTTGTTGTATTTGTTATATTTTTTCTCTGAAATAGTTTGCAATTTTCTCAACTCAAAATAAATATCGATTGCTGTTTCTCCACTTTAGGGTTGTAAGGTTTTATATCTTATAATCCATTTACATTAATTTGTTCATAAATCTAACAACCATTCAAATACTAACAATGAGCATCTTTCCTTTTAATAGTAATTTAAAAATGTTTTTAAGTATTCTTAATGAAATTTAATTCATGCAGCTTAGTTAATCAAGGGAAGTGTATAATTCCTTATTCTATCAATTACTTTGAAATATATCTGGGGCAACATGATCATTATTTAATTGAAAACATTTATGAATTCCCTCCTTAGGGGATTTACTTTCTGTAAGTAAATACAGATGTCACAATCTTCAATTACTCCAGTGATCTATCTATCCTTTTCTTTGTTCCCCTCCCTCATCTTTTCTACTTTCTATTCCTCTTCTTCCTCATTGTGGTTGCCTTGTCTGAGATTGAGGTCTCCCCTTTTAACTATTGCTGCTTTGTTGTTAAGATCTCTTTGGGACTGAATTTCCTATGTGCTTGCTGTGTTTGGAGACCAGTATCCCTGGAAAGGAGGATCCTGGTAATTGAGGCTCTTAGAGACCAGCACATTACTTTGGTCTCTACTTTAGGTAAACGGGTTGTGTGTTGTGGTCCTCAACACGTCATTTGGCTATATAGATTAAGTAGTCATGTACATACTGGGTGACTCGTTAAGTGTTGATGATACTTCTGGAGTGCATTGAAAATTTATAGAACCTGAGTAGCTCTGATGCAACTTGTCTGCATCCCCATGCTGGAGTTAGTGGTGAATACTGTGGTCAGGCCCCAAATTACTAATGCTTGTCATGGATATTGCTAAATTTTCTTTCCTATGGGAGCATAAGGAATCAGTGCTAGCTTGTCAAGGAAAATATTTTGTCATTAAATGAATTTAACCTGTGTCTCCTTTTCTCATTGAAAAGGGTATTTGTAGTCAGATTGGAAATGACAAAAACATAACATAACTATGTTCCAGTGATTTATTGATTAAAGTTGTTAACAAAAGCAGCAGAGGTAATAGCGAACATAAAATATTTAATATTCATGTAACAGTCTTCACCCATTGGAGATTAAAGTTTTCTTGTGATATAATCTCTGTGAAAGATTAGTGTTTTGCGTCTGCAGAGGAAATACTTGAAAACATGTATGATCAAAATATCTATGATGTTCAGTGAATTGAAGTCATAAGAGATGGTGTGTGAACTATGTAACTCAAAACATCCGATTTTGATATTTGCCACACCTGACTTGTCACCGTATATGAAACTTGCCTAAATGCATTGCTCTGCTTGACCATATATCCTTAACCCACTTCATTGCTTCTAATATCAATACACTCAAGAACAGCATCCTGGGTATAAACTAAACTGCTCTTGATGCACAGAAACTGGTCAGGATAACTCAAACTGTACTGCAAAAAAGTGCATTAACTGTAAAGGCATTCACCCATCTTATCATAAAAATTCACCAACTTAGTTATTAGAGAAAGTTATAACACTTAAAATTAAAAACAAATTTTCTTATCTAGAGACTTGACAACATGTAACATCTTGTACTCCTCAAGCAAGTATAAGTTAAGCGAGAAAAGTAAAAAAAGACTGCAAAGTTTAGGAGTACACAAACCAATAATGTCACCATTCCAACTATACAAGTTCCTAGTTTATTAACACTGAGTGTACCTTCTATCAAGAAAGAAACATCTATAAATCTAAAGCTCTTAAGGCTCCTTAATTAAAAGTGGCAAAAGAAGGCATAAAAAAAATCTTCCATTACATCAAAGAAAGCTTTATTGTTACTGTAAAATACCATTTCAATTGAGGATTCATCAGAGATCTTGTTGCTTAAATCTGCACAGAACTTTTAATTTTACATGATAACTTTCCCTTTTCTGGAACTGTTATTGTTTATGATCGAAAATTGATCTTATCCATTATGTCATCATGTAGTCCCATATGTGTGGCAATCCAAGTATAACATATTTTGAATCTAATTGTGGAAAAAATCTACATGATCGATTTCTTCTTTTAATCACCTAGGCTGGATGTAGTAGTGTTAATCATAGAACAACAACTTACATTTACAATCGCACATTGGCAGTTATTTATACAATTTGCAGTAATTACAGATGATATGGTTAATTGTGAGAGTATCAATGAAGCCAAGAAAAGTGTCATTAAAACAATTATGAGGACTGCTGAATTAGCAATTCCAATGAGTTATTCTAATCCATGAAAACATTGTAAATCTTGGTGGAATGATAATTGTTGTAAAACCTTTAGGAACCAGAGAAAGTTATGGGATATTTTCAAAGATGTCCTACAACTGCTAACCTTTTAACTTTTAAGAAAGCTATAGTACTTAGAACTCAGCATCAAAAACAGCAGGAATTTTGGTGTAATTATATATCTTTTATTACACCTTTGAGGCCTTGTAAATAATTGTGAAAAAAGCCTTCTTCTTCCTAATCCCCTAATCTGCATCAGATCTGGTCCATGACTGCCTCCACCCTCAATTCCTCAAGGACCACACCAGGGTTGTGTAGAAGGTCACTTCACGAAAAGTCAATACAATTCTGTATATATTTGGTACTGGCTTCTTCAGTGTTGCACTTTGTGCAAAGGAGAAAGACTTTGCTTTTCTGGAAAAACCCCAGAGTCTAAAATGACTGGATTTGTGCCTAGACAAGACTGTCTGGTCATGCCTTTCACCACTAAAAGCTCAAAGTTTCTCCAGGGCCAGAGTCACAGTACTAAGGATGAGACTTCGATATTTTCCAAAATGAATTGACTAGAGCCCTACTCCTTGAGTAAATTTTCCAGAAAGTCAAAACCTCAGTAGGACACAAAAGTAGAGATGATCCTTTTCTTGCCAGCCTGTCAGCGATGTTGTTATATTTAAGTGTAACATGTGATGGTATCCATTGGAAATGTATAATGGAGGACTGTAATTATGCTTTAAATTTTTTGAAAACAAGAATGCCCCTTATATAAATATTATATATTGAAAAAAGTAAAAACAGCCACTGATTCTTATCAGGAATTTTCTATTCCTATATTAAAAACTGGTGCTGCTGAATACACTTCACCTATTAGCATAGCTAAGGCTATAGGAAAAGCTTTTGTTAGTCTCATATATATATAGTCATATATATATATATATATATAGTCCTACATTTTTAAAGACAAAATATCATGTGGAACAAACACCCATCAGGATTCATCATAGGCCATACTATGACTTTCAATTGTGAGTTTTTTATGTATGAATTAAAAAATGCATTACATCAATCAAATAATACTAGTGCAGGGCAACTGATCATCTATAATAATTTTTGAAACTTATGCCCAGATTCCCTTTTGAATCTACTTTGTTTGTACAAAAGAATCTGGATAAAAAATCCATACTCTTGATAGGAAGCTATAGTTATTCTCATATTAAAGCTTAGTATATTATAACCCAAAAGTACTTACAAATTGCTTGAGTGAAATTCTCAAGCATATGGCCAATGCTCATCTTGTTTATGTCTTCTCCTATATCATAGGGGATTCCATAAAGGAGCATCTACTATTGGCAACATCCTTTACTTAGAAAAACAAATTCAGAGTGCATATGTTTTTAGAAATTACTTGGTGTTGATCTTCTTTGATATAGATAAGGCATATAACCATACATGGTGGTGTGGCATTCTCCGTAAGATGCATGATTTTGGTTTTTGTGGTAATCTTTCTCTTTTTATCTAAAGCCACTTATGCTCCCTCATTTTTAGAGGTTGCGTGGGGTTAATTTTTTCAGTCTTCTTTGTTCAAACTAAGAGAGTACCTCAGTTTGAGTAAAAAGGTCTTATTTTGTTATGAGAAATGCAGTTGTGTTATGCTTTTCAGCATTCACATCAACTGCATTTCTCATAACTTCCAATCACCAGTTTATGGCATGCTCTATGTCCATGATCTATAAATCTCTTGTCAAAGGTCTAATGGGCAATTGAATGAGAGGCAACAGCAGTAAACAATTTGTTGATTTGGTGTGAAAAGAATCGTCAAACTGTATTAAGAAACAAACACAAATTATATCCATTTCTGGAGGTAAACCAGCTTTCACTCCGATCCCAAAATAAAAGTCAGAAATCCTTCTATTGCTATTAATGAGATTAGGTTTCTCAGTGTTGTTTTTGATTGAAAGTTAACATTTCTTCCTTATGTGTTATGCCTGTGGAAGAAGTGTGAAAGTTTTTAAATATAAATTATTATCTAATACATCTTAGGGTGCAGATAGAATTTTACTGCTTTGAGTATACCAGTTTGCTATATTATCTCACACTAATTTTAGTTGTTGTGCTTATGGATCAACTCAACCATCTGTTCTTCGCAGATGTACTGTACACCATTCTGTCCTTAGAATTTATTGTAGTGCATTCATTCTATACTTCCTCTTTCAAAAGCTTATATCTGATTTGCCACCAATTGCCCTAGATCTTAAACATTTTCATCTGTAAGCTATGTAGTTTTCAAAAATGTCATCTCAACCAAATCATCCTTTTTATTCCATGAATAATCCTTTGATCTCACAAGACTTTATGAAACTTTCACTTCTATCATCTTATCTTTCATGCATCATACAAAATTGTCTCTTATCATTTCAGTCTTGTATGACCAATGAACTCAAACATCTAATATACTAGGATTGCTACTATAAGATATCCTTCTATTAAAGTCATTAAACCATTATGTCTTTTAAACAAAATGGTTGCAACTCCAATTGTTTTTCAACAGACCTTTACTTCTCACACCTACTGTTCTCATCTTAATTACTAGTTTACAGAGACGGTTCTAGAGCTGTTGGATATGTGGGTTGTGGTATTATCATGGAAGATACCACCCTACTCTTATCGCCACCATACATCCTGTTCTACATATACTGTAGGGACAATGGCAATCAAGATGGTTTTGCAACACATTAGTTGGAAATCATAACATAATTTTTGTATTTATTCTGATACAAAATAATCGTGCAGCAAATGGGAAATTTTGATGTTAAGTGTTACCCAGTAGTGGCTGATTTTATAAAAAAAAATTTGATTTCTATGAGCAATAAGGGATTGAATTTAAGCTTTTGTTGGTTTCTGGGAATATAGGAAATTTAGGTAAAGAACTTGTGGGTGCAGCTGCGAAAAATGCCTGTATTGATATTTCATTTCCTGTGCCTTATACAGGTGTCAAATATTTGATTAAAATTTTTGATTGCACTATATGGCAGGATTTGTGACCCATGTAAGTCAAAAATAAACTTTTTTATGTTTCACCTATCATCACTTCATATCCAGTTTTACCAAAACAAAGGGCTGTTGTCAAATTGACTCGCTTTTGTGTGTGTGTAATGGACATAAACATTTTAGCTATAAGTACTTATTTTTACCCGATATGTCTCTCTGGTGTTAGACATATAACAAAGCTTTCACCATTTATTATATTTTAATTTTTTATATGATTTTTAATCGTCCTTCTATCACTTTTTTTGAGATAAACATTTTATTGTTGCAAGATTTGATTGGTAAGTGTCCCCATCCCAATCTGCTTCCAAGAAAACCAACTGCCATATAAAAATGTGAAAATACTTTTTATATACAGTTAAGGTTTTTATTATTATTATTTTTTGCTTTGATTTGAATTTAATAATTTGAATTAACTAATCCCTCTATTTTTATACTTTCTTTTATACTTTTTGCTATTTCTTAAATTTTTTCAATACTTTGATTACATACGTTTTCACATTCACTTTTTACTGCATTATTGATCTGCTCAAAGAACTTGTGCATGATTATCTTAGTTTGGCACATCTTGTCCTCTTTTGGATTTTGTGCCATTAAAACAATCAATCAATTATTCAATCATTATAAATTTTCTCTATCCTTTCTGAAATTTCACGTTGAAAACAGATGAAAATTCATTTGTGTGTTGATTCACTTCACTGTTGCAATAGTAGTCTTCAAAGTTCATTATTGAATTAACTTATTGCTTTCTGTTAGTTACTCTCTTTCTAAACATAATCCATATCAGATCTTTTTCTTCTCTTGGTAACAAATCAGTTTCTGTTATTTGAATATAAATTGGAAGCAATGGTAATCGAGCCTTGTGTCTCATGCTGAAAAATTTATTTCAATATACATAAAAATAATGATAATAAACCAATTCACTATTTTATTTTAATTAAAAATTTATAAGCTTGCAGTAATAAATTTGTTTTTCTTATCTTCTTAATTAAGTATAAATGTCAAAGCACCTTTACTAAAGCATTTTGTATCAAACTCCAAATCCAAAATAATCTAGTTTCATCCATTAAAGCCTCCCACTGTTAATGAATTCAGAAAGGCCCCTTATGGAGCTCAGATGTATTTCCTTAGTATCAAGAGTACCTAAAGTAGTCAGTTGAGTAGGACAAGGGTGTAATATTCATATACAATATAATCTACCATTTATTCATTCTTATAGCATTTTCTACATACAGGGTCTCATTAAAAATGTCCCATTGTATGAAATTATTTTCTGAATGATAATGCCCAGTAATAGATGGTATGGCAGTTTATGGAGCCCCGGAACAAAAGTTCAATCTTTTGCTTTCTAAGTAACTGAGAATCTTTTTACTAAGTAACTCTTAACTTAGTAAAAATGATTAATATATCTGAAACAACAAAAATTTATTAGTCATGATTAATTTATTCTCAATTTGATATAAGAAAAGACAGGGCAGAAAATAAAGCAAAAAATTAATTAATAAAATAAAATTAGATAGTTAAGTTTACCTAAAAAGTGAATGTACCCTGTAATGTATCCTCTTTAGCTTATACTTTGTAATTTAAATGTTTTATTAGACTTAAATATAAAGCTTTCATACAGGGAATCATTTAAAGATTTTTATAACATACACAAACCTAATTATTGGATAAACTGAGAAAATTTTTAAATTCATTAATTGAGAATAACTAGAAAAAATGATTTATTTATTAATATTTGTTTGAATTGTATAGCATAAATATGAAATAAAAAATATTTTAATGGCTTTAGTTGATGGTGTAAAACTACTTATGCAGCTAGACATTTGTTAATAATTACTTCTCAATTCATTTGAACTACCTAGTTTTCAAGATTCATTCCTGATCCATTTTTTGATTAACATATGATTATGTCAATTTAGAGATGTAGCAACAGGTAAAGCTTTTTTTTTTCTGTTCTTATGTGAAAGAGAGGTTATTGTTAAATTCTTATTTCACAGATTTGTATGAATCAAATGTTTTAACTAAATATATTACATATAATAAAATGATACACAAATATATATGAATTTTGTCATTCAAAGAATAAGATAAATGGTATTATAAAAAAAAAGGTTTTAAAATTTGTATTTTTTGCTATTCTTATGCAAATGTTGATAATGTTTGTTTCTGTTTGATTTATTTATATCATACAATAATATTCCTTCAAGAACAAAAATTGAAGTGTAGTTATTAAGAAAAAGAATATTAGATGCATATTTTTAAAAACTGCTTATTACTTTATTTAAAAAACTTCTTTCTTTTCAGTCAAACTGGAGAAAGAGTAGAAAATAATGAAGATTCGGTATGTTAGTTGTATTGCAGAAATTGCTTATTATTTTTGTCACATTGTATTCTTAAAAAATAAATTTCAGAGTAAAATTAAACATGGGCTTAAAATATTTTAAATGTTTTTGACATAATTTTGATTTGTAAGTTGATAAATTATTGAGATATAGTTTACATGAAAAAATTGATAATAGTTATTTAGCTAATATATTAGCTTATAACATTGTTAATCATGCTAAATGTACATAATTTTATTAATATCACATAGTGTACAGAGGTTGTTCACACATTTTTAATTGATTTTTTTGCCTGAAGGAAAATAAATGCATGGAAAATTTTATTTTCACAATTATATTTTAAAGGTTTTATTAATCGCCCTATATTTATAATTTTTGTTTACATGATATTGGCATATTTGGAAAAGCAATGGAGTCAAGAATGCATTTATTCTCATTTCGAAGAGGGTTATTCTTATTCAGAAATACTGTAAAATTCATGATTTTTTGATATCAAAAATCATGATTGAAAATATTGTAAATAATAGAAAAATAACCCATCATTTTTTGGGATCTAAAGGGAAAATTCTTCTAAATAGTTATTCTAAGAAAAAGTACATATTTTTTAATATTGCAAAGGTGAGATCTTAATTGCTAAAAAGAAAAACTTCCATTTCAAATATATGTTGCAAAAATATTAAGTTGCTCCGTTTCAACAATAAATATAATTGCTGACCAATTTGAATCTTAAAAAGGACAAAAAATATAAAGTTTATCATTTTTCTTAGCATCGTATATATGAACATAGAGCATATTTTCTCAATGATAAATTAATTTAATATAAATTTTAATAATAGTTATCAAATCCTTCTTATTATTAAATTTTACATAATATTTCCAAGTTAGATTCTCCTACATAAGTTATTCTCAATTTATTTCTCTACAATACTATATAATTAAAACTCATGTGTATTTTTCATTAAAATTTCCAGTTGCAATCCCATTCAATTCATTAAAAAAATTCCCCTATTTTATGCTATAAAAATTATTAATCTGTGAAATAAATAGATGCTTACAAAACAAAATTTTATAATTTTTGTATTCCAATTACTTTTATATTTTGCACTTTGGCATTTTCTTTAACTTTGGCATTTTCTTTATCTTTGTCTTAATAACTTTACAGTAATTTTTTTGTCTAGTTCTTGGAGTTTGCATGTCATTATTTGGGATCAGTTATTTTATTTTATAAAGTTTTTTGCAATTTAATAATTAGAACAATCGAAAATGTATGTATTGAATACAAAAGATTTCTTTTGTTTTGACTGGTTAATATGAAAGTAGTCAATATTAAATATGTGATTTTAACTGCATAAGAATAACTATGAATTCATAAGTATGATAACAATAATTCCATTTGTATTTTTTAATATGATTATGTTAATCTTTCAAGTAAAAGAAAAAAACCTCTTTATTATACAACAGGAAATATTTTTATAGTATCTGTGCTTGGAATTTTAATTAAAGATTTACTGAAAGGCAAATAACATATTCACTGAAGAAAAATGAATTTATCATCTTTTGTCTGATTCTGCAAAAAAGATGATTTCTAGCATCTTTTGAGCAAGTATTGACCAGTAAACCTAAATGATTTATGGAAAAATGAAAAAAATTATCTTTGGGATAAATATATAAGAAACTGTCTTAACATTTTAAATACAAATCTAAATTTTGGGATGACATAGTAATTGTTTGGGGCCTAAAACAATAAAGGTTGTTTTAGAAGAAATTTTGTAGTACTTTTGTAATTTTGCGATTTTATTGAAAATGTATAATTTTTTCTTGAATCACTCAAAAATGTAATAGTTTCATGATAAGTATTCATAGTGCACCTTACATATTCTAACATTTCTCATTGATATTTTTGTAAGGTCAGCTTAAATTTAGGGAATTCTTGTAGTTTTGCAGTGACAAAAAATATTTATGTTATGAGAAAAGGTGAGAATATTTCTCTTAGATTACATAGCTTAATTTTAAAGATGTTTAATTTTACTGTGCTGAAATGAAAGTGTTTTTCTTGACAATATATTTTTCTTTTTTCTGCTCATTTTCTACCATTGAAAACAAACTATCATCCATAATTTAATTCTGAATCCATTCATCTTTAATATATCATGCATTTTTTTCAGCTTCTCTCTTATAGATGAGTAAATTTGCTATTTATGATCTGTGATACACTTCTTGAATGTTCTATTTGCAATTCAAAATGATGGTGCTGTTTTTATTGCTACAATAATGAAATGAAATGCATTCACTTCTTATATGGATGAACTTTGTATTTGAGATTATAAATAACATTTTTGACATATGAGACTTATCAAGATAGACCTCTAATATTTTATCTTTTATAAATTTAAAATTAGGTATGAAAGTTTTCCCACAGAAACTATATTATATAAATCAATAATTCTCAATATCATACTACTTGCATATCATATGTATGCATGTACTTTTGTATATGTTATGTTTGGTGATTTAGGCACATGAAAATGATATGGGACATCTATAAAGGATCTGACACATTTTAATTAATAATTTATTAAAAAAATGATGAAGATATAAACAGAACCTATGTCGATTACTTGTGGAATAACTCATGTATACATATATCATTTTCACTGTGTGAAAGTTTCCATAAACAATTTTTTTCCTACTTGAATAGCTTTTCTTTCTAAGCATCATTTACACATGTTGATATATATATTTATCATGATTAAACATGTTTAGATATATACTTATTGTCAACATTGATCATTTCCACAAAGAGCGATTAGTTTCATATATCTTAGTCACCCAGATCATCAGATGTAACATTGCTGGATTTTTTCATTTGTGGGTTTGTGATGAACATCATTTGCAGAAGGTAAATATCGAGTATTGGTGACCTAATTGCAGAATTAAAACCATAATAACTAATATGTTTTCCTGTGATTACATGAAATCAATTATAATTTTGATTCTATGTGTCATGAAGAGCACACACATTTTCAACTTAAGGGATGTTTAAGATATACAATTTAATGGGCATGTAGGGAGTAATTACGATGGGCATACAACTTTAGAATCTATAAATTAAGTTATTTATTAAAATGTGTATGAATTATTAAACATTCAAAAATGTCAGATTTAGTTAAAACTTGTGTTAATAATAGTTCAGAACACCAAATAATTAATAGATTTAGTGAAAATTTTGTTGAAAAATTTTAATTTTTAAAATATTACTATCCAAACTATTAGCTGATAATCTATTATACAAAAAGTTATGAAAAAATTAAGGTAACAATTTAAATGTAGTTGGTATCAGCAAATAAAAAATGAAGCAATACTATAATTGATAATAAAATAATATAATATAATCAAAATTATAAAAGGAAATTAAATATGTGAATATTTAGAACAGTTATGTTTAATTTAATATTTTTGAGAACACATTACTATTTCACAAAAAAAAAACTTTTTTGACCTGTGAATGAATGGATGTAGCAATCTTCAGAGGAAAAGAAAAGTTCATAAAGTAAAAATTATGATCAAAAGAAAAAGTTTGGAATTACTAAATTATTATATTATGTGTATCATCTTTAAAGTACTTAGTCGAAAAGATTTTTTAATAAAATCTCTGCTAATAGAACAAATTATCAGTCATGTTATTAATTTTATCATTTTAAAACATATACTCTATTGACTCATATAAGCTTATGTTTTTGTCTTTATTTCTTGCTCACTTTTACATATATTTATTTCTGGGCAAACAATTTTCACAAATTTTCTTAAATGTAGTATAAGAAAAACAAATCTAACTGCACAATTTTATTAGCCATGTGCATTTGATATTAAATGATTTTATTATCGAAATTAATTTTTAGTCAGATTTTAAATCATAAAATATTGAAAGTTTGTGTCATAATTAAACATTTATGATAATTAGATTTATAACTTTTTATTTTTAAACTTTAAATATTCATTAACATGTTTCTGTTATATTATGGGCTGAAATAATAATAGTTTTAAAATAAATTTATGAGTTACCTACTTTAATTTTAATTGAATTCTTAACTTATAATTTATTTCCATTGTATGATGAATTGATAAAGCTTCTTGATTTTTCAATCAAAAATGTACTTTGCAGATTTCACCAGCTTTGTCAAGTATTTTGGCTCTTCTACCCTTTATGTCTCATACTGCTCAATATAGAGTGCTGAGAGATTTTATTTGTGTAGTTAAGAATACATCTAAACTTTCACCAAAAGTAAGTTTTCTGTGAAATAGAATTCTTAAGAATGCACAAGAAAGCATTTATGTTTCTTCTCAACCACTTGACTCTTGACTAACATGTAGATAATAATTTGAAATTTTCTTACTGTAGAAATAAATAACTTTCCATATTATTAATATTTAAATTTTTTTATTACAAGTTTTTGGTACAATGCAATCAACTATTTCTAAAAAACTTACCTGCTCAAATTGCTCTATTTCTTTATATTTTGAAGCATTAATTTTGATTAAGAAAAAATTATCTTTTCTGAAATTATGCTAATGATAATGTGAAAGATGCATGAAATTAACTTAGAAAATTATTCATGTGGGAAATTATTCATAAAAAATTCGATTATCTGATTTATAACATGACTATAACATATTATCATATTTTACTTTAATATATAACAGATAATAATGTACATCCATAGTGTATTTATAAAAATGCATTGAGGATTGTATGTAATTTTTTTCACACTGTAACAAAAATTAACATATTATTGCTTATGAATAATGTTTTTTAATAAATAAGATAATATAAATGTGATGGATGAAATTGTTTTTCTCGTAAGTAATCATTCACAAAATGTTTTCTCTTAAAACATAAAACCTTATTTTATATTTCATGTTTTTATTTCATTAATAAATTTTCCTTTCTTAATGATTCACATTCTTATAAATGTTATTAGTAATTTTTAAAAATTATTTCTATTAGAAACTAAGAAAGTTTCTTTTGGAAAGTATATTGCTGTTTTAAATTCTTGAATTTTGCATTTACAATTTACAGTTATTAAATTAAATAACTATAATTTGTATGATGCATTAAAATATCTCTTTCAGTTACATCTCAGGTGTCTATGTTAACTTTATTCAAATTTTATAAGTTTATTGGGGTAGATATTAATTTGAGAAAAATATTTGAATGCTAATTAAGTTTCTGTTTTATAAAATAATATATTGTTAAAAATGGATAAATTCTTTTTAAAATCCAATCACTGTTGTTAAGTGAGAATTTTCTAATCAAAAGATGACAGGAATATCAAAAATTAGAGGAATCTAAACAATATTTATCCTATGAACATTACATATAAAAATATCCTCCATATGCTATATTAATTTACTGATTGAAATAAACTAGTTTTAAAGTTACATATAATTAATGTAATATGTCTTTCCAATGGAAATTTTAAAAAAGTTGAATTTTATTGAAATAAATTATAAATTAATCATTGAAATTCTGACACTCATATTTTTAAAAAAACAGCTACAAATAAAATGTACAAAGATGTTATGTAGTAAATAATCATTTATTTGAAAACAAAGCAAATTGATGGAAATGAAAAAATTCTGCATAAAAAATACAATTTTCTATCTATTCTGATTGTAATTGCAGAAAATGCATTTTTTTTTCCTTATAGGAAATTTTTCATTATAAATAAGAAAATATTTTAATAGAAAATAACTTGTCTATAATATTTAAAAGTAAATCAGAAAATACTTTTACATTCATTTTATTTTTTAAATGTATTTAAAAGTATTGTTTTAATCAATGTATTTATTGGATCAACTTATGTATTTTCTCTTTTTGGATTTCAGACATTTAAACTTTATTTTTCAAATCTTGTTATGTCATCTGAAGTACCACTCATTCATCTTGCTTTTGATTTGCAGGTAAATATATTGAGTGAAATAATTTTCTAATCTTATAAGTACTTTAGTATATCATTATTTCTTTTTCCTTTTGATTCTATAATGAATTTCCAATTTATTTTATAACTGCATATTTGATGTTAACTCTTAATAGTAAATTAACTATCCTATATATATAAAGAATTTTTTTGTTTCAAATTTAAAAATAAATTTTCTGTATTATTTGCTAAAATGTGCTGCATTTTCTTTTTGTTGATTTCCATTTTTAACTCCCTGTACTTTATAACTGAATGGACCAAATAAAAAACTGCAAAATATGTTTTTTAGGGTGAAATCTGATCTTTCCAATGAGTATAAATCTGACATTGTGTGATCAATACATAACAAGATATTGAATACTACTGTGATTGATTAAAAAAATAAAACATTTCTTCTTCCTTGCCTAATATATTAGTATAAATATCCTGGTTATGAATTATCACATCTTATTAATTTTGAAGTAGTAATTTAAATCATAAAATAAATTAAGGAAAGTCAAACATCATTAAACATTAAATGACAATAAGATGATTCACTTAGAGGAAAACCTGAATATTGATTTTCACATTTTTAATAACCTAACAATATCATGTAAGATAATAAAAAACATTGATATTTAAAATCTTTAATTAATGTTTTAGTTTAAAAACTAATTAAGATTTTCATAAAGTTGTTTAAAATGTGTTTAAAAGTTGTTTAATGTACTTAAATTAATTTCATGAGTTTTAGATTGCTGTATATTATCATATTGATTGTGCAACACCCTTTTCAGACCTTATCACTTTTTGTACACAGAAATATACTGAAATTTTTTCATAGATAATAAATGTTTGATATTTATCTTAATCCCACATATTTTGGAAATATAATTAAAAAAGAATAGTAAATTATGGCAATATATAATTTTATTATTAATCATTTAAAAAAACAAAGATATTATATTAATATTATATTATAATTTAAAATAGAAACTTATTTTCAGTCATATCTAAGATTCAACTGTTTTCATATGGAATCGGAATATATAGAGATTTGCGTATTAAGTTTCTAGTAATAAACAGTAGCAAACAAAATGTTATTATATTATTTTTAATAATATGTGTTACATATAAAATTATAAATTATCTAACTAATTATACAATATATTGTAAAACTTTTTTATTGTTTATGAAATTATAGCTTGTATATTTTTATTTAAAATTATTGAGCTTTTTATAGTCCCTCTTTTTTTAAGTAAATAAATTCCAGTACTTATTTAATTTGTGAAATACACAATATTAATTTTTATTATAAAAAATCTTTTTACTTAAGATTATTATTTTGAAATAATTTTATGTATTTCAGAAATTATTTAATTTAAATAGCAAATCAATTTATCATTAATTTATAAGTTACTTTATTTAAATTTTATAGACAAAAGTTTTTTAATTATAGTATAAACTTTTTATATATTTGTTGGAATTAACTTTAATTCATTGAACTTCAATTAACTAAATATTTATTTTCATTTGCTAATAAAATAAACTATCTTACAGGAGGCATTTGGTTTAGATCTTCTCACTGCACAAGATGAAAAAAATCTTCTGAAACAACTTATAAAGCTATCAACTCATCCATGTTTAACTTCTTCACATAGATTATTATATTTAGAATGGTTAAAATGCTATGTAAAATATAATGATGTTAGTATTTTAATTGTTTTTTTTTTATTTACTTAGAAAGTTACAGCATTCCACGCTTTGAGAATTTGTAATATAAATTTATTAAAAATATGGCAAACATTATTTACAAATATTTTATGTATTTTGCTTGTAAAATTTAAACAGAAGAATCTTTATAAACAAAATGAATTGATGATAAATATGCCTTAACCTCTTCCCAAAAGCATGGATAGAATGAAGCATCTTATAAAGTTTTAATTTTTTTTATATGCAGAAAATATTTAAATATAAAAGTTATATATATATATATATATATATATATATATATATATATATATAT
>JAPDSC010144567.1:921940-938937 GCA_026290005.1 Latrodectus geometricus
TATATATATATATATATATATATATATATATATATATATATATATGAGATTTTTTCTTGAAATTGTTTCACAAATTTTTCAGTAAATTTGTGGTTTAATAAAAAAAAATAGACTTTCTGTCATATTAGGGTCTCCCAAATGAAAGTTGCATTGCTGCAAAAACTCTGACATTTAAAGAGAATGACTTTGCATGTTTCTATATGAGATACAGAGTGCTTAGAATGCATCCAATATAATCAGATCCTCCCAGAAGCATAATAGCAAGGGAGTATATTAAAAGGCATTGTTCCTATAACAGAGGTCTCCAAATGGTATTAACACCCATTCATGCAATTTTTTACAGTAGAATATCTGAGTGCTAGATAAATCTATCCTTGAATGCAAAATGTGTATGACACAGAGTATGAATCACATTGATTAGTAATTTCATGGCATAGGGATTTTCATAGTGGAAGATGCAGGACTGACAATAAGTCGTCCCCTGATCAAGTGCATATAATCACTACCAAGGAAACAGTTGCAAATGTGGATCATTTCATGAGAATTATTGTAAAAAGAAATAGGGAAGGAAATGTCTATTAGTGAAGAATTTCATACAATTTACTATATTCCTGTTTTAGTTTGGTTGGCTAGGGCATTGTTTTCACTATCAGAAGGTAATGAGTTCTATTTTTAACTTAATCAAAGAACCACCATGTTCATTAAAAGTGACTCTTGCATGTTAAATAGGTCATGGTTACACTGTCCTTTAAGTGAAATAATATTTCTGGTGATAGAAAGCCAATCATTGGAGACCTACTGCTTGGTCCTTGCTTCTAAATTATGAAAACTCCTACTCAATAGCTTCCACTTTACTAATAGAACCCAACTGTGACTATATGTAGGAAAAAATGACAGTGCCCAAGGTTACAATACCACAATGCCTGAATACAATGAACTTGTTTCATTGTATGCAAGTTCATGAAATAGACTACACATGGTAGTTTTGTGTAGTCTATCTGTTCATATGGATTATTTCTTTCTTTTGTATACTAATTTGTATTGATACTATTAAACCTTTTATCAAACTAACTGTAAAGTCACTTTGGTTTGGCTTAATCTAATAAAATTAATGATTAATGATGAAACACATGATTACATGATTGAAAGATGGCATTTACAAACTTAGTTATTTATATTTTCAATACTAAAATTATTTTTCTAATGGTACAAGTTTAAATAAATTTTCATACATTTTGATTGTTAGCAATTTTTTGATCATGTATCTTTCATAGTGCTCATGTAAGAAATTCTTCAACATATATGACTGATTCTTGATATATATAAATTCTTGAAAATATTGAATGTAAATGAAAATAAAGTAAAAAAGACTGAAGACTTTTTTTACTTAGCATCATAATTAAAATTTTTTTAAGTAAAAATTTAAATTCTAATTGCACAAGGAAATTTTTTCAAATAAATGTATTATATATATATATATATATATATATTATGTAAAAATGTTTAATTGTAGAATTCCTGTTTCATTCTACACAAATTTTAAAAACATATCATATAAATAGAATGATAATAAAAGTAATAAATAGATTTGAAATATATGATAAATTAAAAACATAGCTCTTAATTCTCAAGTAATAATGCATCAATTTAGTTTTTTAGATTGGTTGTTTTCCTGATTTAAATTGTCATATTATTGAACATTCTTTAAAAATTTATTTTTAAATATCATTTTGGAATGTAGTATTCTACAATGTTATTAAAAATTCTTAAATATATTTATAGCTTAATAAGATCATAGTTATAAAATTTGAAAATAAAAAGGAAATAACTGGCATTTTTAAATATATTTTTATGTACTCTTTTTAACTTTTTATTGACTTAATAAATTCTTATAGAGTTTTTACCAATTGATTCAAATTATTACTCTTTATAATCTATCTCTCACTCTTTGTAATATATTTCTTTCTGCTTTTCTATATGCATTATTCTTAATGTTTTGTTTTTTAATGTAAATATTTTGATGTTTTAATTTATTAAAAATCTTGTGTCATGTTGATGACTTTTAAAATCTTTTAAAAAGTACCTAATTAAGTTGATAACATTTAGTTGATATAATAATCTATTTAAATGAAATCTCTTCACATTTTGAAAATAAAATGGCCAAAATTATTTGATAATCAATAATTTAAGATATGTTACATATTCAGTCTATAAAATTATTAGATTATTAAGAAATTAATGATATTTACAATTATTTATCAGCTTTAACTCTTATATCTATTCATTGCTCTTGTATATAATTTTATTGATTTCTAATCTCCCATTATAATAAAATTTTTATATAATTTATAAAAACAGGTATTTATTTCATTTTATCAGGTATGAAATACTTAATATAATCTTGTTTTTATCTTTCTTAAGAATTCTTTAAAATCATTTATGAAATATGTTTTAAATAAATCCCCTAATATCTAATCCCCACTTTAATTAGAAAATAAAACATCAAACATTAATTTAATAAGAAAGTTGTTAATTTTAAATGATTATTAAACTAATATTGTTTTTTTTAAAGTCAATACTAAATTACTATAATTAAGAATCATCTTTATATGCAAATAATAATCGTTTGGTGATAAATATATTACCGAATGGTCATTAATATATGCATGTTTTGGACATACTTTTACTTCAAAACATTTTTTATTTACTTTATGAAATTTATAACAGTTATTTCTTAACTTTTTTTTTATCTGAGGAACAATGCTTGATAACAACACCTTTATTAAATAATAAAAAGCCCAGTCTTAGTTAAAAAAAAAAAAAAAAAAAAAAAGAAAAAGGGGGAAAAAAAAAGAGAAATATGGAACATTTTTAAAAAATACAGTTTTAATATTTCATATTGAAAAGTTCAGTGTTTCTTAATGAGACCCTTAATTTTTCTTACAATACTTTGATAATATGTTTATTCATTATTATAGGTGCATTATTTTAAAATTATTAGATTTAATTGCTTTATTAGAAAAAGCCATGAAAAAGAATGCATTTTTCTTTTTCTGCAATATTTAATAAAATAATTGCTGAGATATTTTTCTTGATTCATAAAGATTTTTAAAATGAATTTACTTATTGAAAATGTGATTTATTTTATATTTTTAGAATTTATCATCTTATTTATCTTTCTCTGATTTGGAAATGATTCTTCCTAGTCCTTTTGATGGTCCTCTCACCCAAGAAAAGAAAGCTCATATTCTAACTTTATGCATTCCAACTAATTCAGATGAAAGTAAGCAAATTTTTTATTTCAATTTTATTCAATTTTGTTTTTAGTAGTATTCTACCTCCTACAATTTTACATTAGTTTTTATTTATTTAGTTCTATTGCATTTAATTCCACTAATAAAGTGTAGTGATCTAAAAATGATTTCAAAGATTATTTTACGTTTGATTATTATTATGGAATAAGTTTTGATGTAAATATGTTTTAGGTTTTTGTGGTGAGCTTTTAAATGAAACTGTAAGTGGCCTTATGAAATGTTCTTTGCTGCCTGGGGGAGTTAAAGCAGCTCCTTCTTTATTCAGAACTTTATTTATCTATTTTTCTCTTCAAACTTCTGAAGCTGTTAGTGACTCAATATACAAGTAAGAAATATTAAATAATAAAAAAAAATTCTAATGAAGAAAATTATTATTTGTTTCCAAAGTATATTAAATTTAATTGAATGTTAAATCATTTTGAAATTAATATATTATGTCATGAAGATTTTTGTGTGTTAGGTGTGAAAAATAAGATTTTTTAAAATAATTTTATGTATTTCATTTAATTATAATTAAATATATTGTACTAGGCAAGATTTTAGAACAAATCACGAAAAGTATTTTAATGCATTTTTAAGGCATTTATGTTGTAATATATTACTTTAATGTTTTAATCTATACACACTTTTGTTTTTATAAGTATTAATCTTGTGCTCAATTATAATGATAATAAATGGCTCATATAAATTGAAATAAGATTTAGACTCATCATTTTGTGTGCATTTTTTTTAAAAAAATTTGATTAACATTAGTAACTATATTATTGCTTAAACTAAAAGCTTGAAGATACTCTTGTTTCATATACTTTTATGTGAATAATCAATATTGATTTCTATGTTTATTCATGATTGGCAAAGTACACTGCTGATAAACACACTCAGATATCAATGAAATATCATTCCTGGGAATCAATTTGTATGTAGACTTAATAATGACTAAGTCTACTTTTCTAAAAAAAAAAAAAGCCTGCTTTATTGGTGTTCATACAAATTTTTTGAATATAAAGAATATTTTTTAATTTTTTTTTATATTTGTTACTTGTAAATCTTGTTTTATGTGTAATGCTATTTTTTAAACTACAATTTATACATTTTAAAATAATTTCAAATTTAATGAAAATCAAATACCGTAATTATTAAATTTATTTTACAATAATTATATTGTATTAATTATAATTCATTATTCACAAAAAATCATGTGAACTTAATACTATATTAATGTTAATTATAGATTAAATTTTTTTAGCATCTTAAGTAGTTGCTTGAAAATCTCTGATGATGTATTATTACAAGAAGGTCTGATTTTAGTACTACAATTTAATTTTTCTTATCACAGGTTTTTATCTTAGTATTTAATATAAAATTTTAATATAAGTCATGTATCTGAAATACTATTAAACCATTGTTTATTCCCATCCTGATGTTTAGTTTCAGATTCTTCTTTTATACTTTCTACTGATATGATCAATATTTAACTAATATAGTGATGTTACAAAAAGTAATGAAAAAGAGGGTTTTTTATTATTTAAATGTGTTACTGTTAAAATGGAAACTTCTCCCCAGAAAGCTATACAAGCTTTTGAGCTGGTCTAGCAGCTGGATGGTTGTTTTCTCTTTCAGACTAACAGTTTGGAAGTTGTATTCTCAACTCAAGCAGGGATGTTTGTAATAGTTTAAAATCTAACTTTAGATGTAAAATCTGATTAAATTAACCCTCATGTGTATAAAATGACAATCAAATGGCAAATCAAAATATTTTTGGACTTTCTATTCTATTTCTATTCTAGTTCTCTTTATATGATAAATGGAGTAGTGTTCAAAACAAATTTTTCTTTAAGGACTGATTATATATATGATCCAACTAGTCATTATAATTTATGATTATATTCTATTAAATTTATATATTGTTTTAAATATAAATTTTCATTTAAAATCATGTGATTGATGGATTCTGATTTTCATGTCAGTTTATTTATTAAATGTGCTAGAAAACTTCCTTAATTAAATTTTCAAATTGAATTACTAGCTATATTCATATTAATTTAGAAATGAGCAAATTATAATGAATACATTACAAGTAGTTGATAAATTCAATTTAGATATACATTTTATAAATGACTATAAATATATTAATAACAGTATTAGCAGATTTAGTACTTTTGAATTGAGTTTTATACTCAATTTAAAAGTACTACTACTATAATACTCAATTAAAAAATACTACCCAATAATATGATTTCACACAATTCTGTTTGCTGATTTATTTTAATTTTTAATGCTACAGTATATAGTTTTTATATGCATTGTTTATGCATAGAGGGTATTGTACTGCCTCTATTTTACTGCCTCTATGCAAACTATACATATAATAAAATTATGTTCTCTCAATACATTTCAAGCTGTAATAAGTGTAAATATCCTTAAGGGCAGTATAATACTTACGGTTGCTTAATCATAATTAATATCTTTTTGTTAAATTAATTATTTTATAAGAGATATTATATATCGTATATTATTATATTGTATGTGTCTAATTGAATTTTAGGTTACTTACTGGAATGATGAAAACATCACTTCATTTAACACCCTATGCTTTGAGTTTTTTACAGTCTGTGAAATTACAGTATTCTGATAGGTATAAAAATTATTACTGTTTTGAAATTCAGGTATTTATAAAGCTTATTTATAAATTATGAATTGAAATTAATTAAAAATTTTATTTTATGATTCTAACTATGCAAAGATTTGTTCAATATAGATTTATTATTAGTTTTAAATAACTTTTATGGCAATATTTATGTTTCAGAAAATTTCATGAAAAAGCTTTGGATCATATGATTGAACATATACTGAGTGTTCCTGTGAAACAAGTTTATTCCAATCTTCAGTACTATTTAGCTGTTTTAGAGAATTCTGCTCAAGAAACGGCATCTATATGCAAGCCACGAGTAATAAAATTCCTTTACTATTTATATAATTAAGTAAAAAATTTTAATATAATCCTTTAAAAATTCTAAATCAACAAATATTACCGAAAATTTTGAACCACTGAAATTACCAAATTTTTAGATATTTGCATTATAATTTCTCAGTCATTTCTTTGTAGTTAAATTATTTATGTTAATTTTTGTTTTTTTTTTATATTAAATATTATTTTGTTTATTTCTTATTATAACCCTAATGTTATGTATTATACTATGTATCTATGATAATTTTATTGGTTTTATTCTAATTATAAAATAATAATGTGAGCTTTTATTGTAAAGTAATATTTTTAATGCAAAACTTAAGATCTATTCATATTTTATGTCTTTAGCTTAATTTATTTTTCTTAAAAAACCATTCAATATGGATGAAAAATATTTTTTATATAGCAGTTTTTTTTAATTTAATTTTTAGGCTGCATTAAGAGTACTTCAAAAATTATCTAATAATGATTATTTGGATCATGAGAATACATGGAATGTTGGGAATAGTATTTTGTCTTATTGCCGAGCTTTAATGAAGAATCATGATGTTCAAATATTTTATTATGGTAATTATGTTTGAAACTTGCATAAGATCTTAAACAACTTGAAGTTAGCAGTATAAAGAGAAAGCAAATCAACTCATTATATGACTGAACTTTAAAATTTTAGTTTATCTATGGATTAATGAACTTGTGATAAATATTTTTGTTATATACCTGGTTCTTGTCTTTAATTTCAGATTTAGCAGAAGTTCTTTGTTTAATATCTCAACAATTTAGAGATACAGATGTAAAGGATAGAGCAAAAATTTATTATAGTATGCTCACCTCGCTCTCTAAAACAAAGGTATTTTTTAAACAATTTTATTACAAAACATGAATTTGTTTTAAAAATTAAAGAATCAGATATGTATTTAATAAGATTGTTATATTTAATTTCATTATTTATATTCGTAATTCCTTAACCGAATTGTTGCATTTATTAGATTAAAAATGAAGTACCTTATAATTTTCAAACCATTAATCATTTGTATAGGAATAAAAATGTTTTTAGAATGTAATATATTTTGCTGATTTCTGCAATTCATGTATAAAAAAGTTTAAATTATGCAATTAAATCCATGTTTATTGTATTAATTACTTGAAACTTTTAATTTTATGTAAAATTTAATCATATTTGTGTACCATACTTAAATTTTAGCATTTGATATATTGCAAAAAATAACTGATTAAAATTAATTTATTTATGCGTTAGAAAATAAAATTCCTAAGATTGAATGCCTTACTTGTGCTAAAATTATTAATAAAGGAATCATGCAGATATTACCATAATTCAATGTTATTTTGTGTAAAAAATTTTTATAGAACTAAATTTTGTACTTATAAAGCATTTTATATAATTTGCGTTGTATTCAATTAAGATATAATGCAATTAATTTTTTGATAAATTCACTGTATGCAAATTATTAGTAATCATTGAGAATTTTAATCCATTAATTTGATGTGTTAAAACTTAACATATTTAATCTCATTTATGTAGTTTATTATAATCAATATTTTAATAGCTTATGTGTAAAAAAGTATATTTAATTTTGATTTCCATAGCTTATGATTTAAACCTCTTCGCGACGGGCGAATCATATATGCATTTCGTATGGACGCATGTGAGGCCCGGCGGTTCACTTGTACACTCCTGGAGAACTAGCCTATTGAACGGGCAGTGCAGATATGCATTTTAAGCTGAAACAATTTTTAATAGCCACTAGATTGCACTCTGTGTCCATTACATTTAAACTGAACGTAGTTTTAGTATTCTGACCCTCAGATTGTTTATATTCTAGCTGTTTTTTGTATTTTTCTTGTCAGCTGTGACTAGGGAGGGGCAAAATAGTAATGTAAATGCAGCTCGACTCTTTCACTTTCCTCGTGATATAAGCATTCTCGTTTCTGATAGCTCTCCAAACACTTTTTTGTTGTTTGTTTTCGCTATTATGTGGGGTCTTTTAGGGTTTTCGCATCAGTTTTGTTACAATTTGCATTGCTTTCAGATATATTTTGCGCACTTCTCTTGTTATTTTGGAAAGCCTTGACTCTAGAATATTATTGCGAGGAAGCATTATTTATCAGAGGATTAATATACTCGTATGGTAAATGAACCAACTAGCGATATAGATGAAAGTGATGATTCATTAGCTAAGGAGTTAGAAAGTGGTATTTCTAACGATTCTGACACGGACATTTGCGACTTAGACTTTGTGTTTCTCCCTGCTTCGAGATTTTCCAAGCTCATTCTTCATTTTAAATTTTATTATTTCTTTTTGTAAATAGCCCTTGTCATATATTTTATATTAATGTAAAAGTCAATTAAAATTTTGGAATAATTGGAATATCAATTTCAAAAATTATTTCTCAAGGTAAAAAAACTTTTTTTTGCATATTTTCTTATAAATTGAAGGAAAAACATAATTATAGCTTTAATGCTATAAAACAGATTATGTAATAATCTAAAATACTACCAAAAATTACTGTGGTAGGATTAAAAAGCATTAATGATATAAAACAGATTACGTAATAATCTAAAATACTACCAAAAATTACTGTGGTAGGATTTAAACTTAGTTATTTGGGATCTTTTTCTAAACTTAGGCCTAGTGGAGAAAAACCCCCATCCTGTAGCATAATTCCTTTCACTTCCGCTTCGCGCGCGTTTTAAACAAAGGCGCCCCGTCGTGAAAAAGTTAAAAGTTACAATTCTTATAATTATCTCCATCTTTTCAAATTATATTCATAAAGCTTAAACGTTTATTATATAATTCTCATGTATTACTTAAGAATTATATAGTAAACGTTTAAGCTGATGTATTACTTATGTATTATATCATTCTTATGTATTACTTATTAAATATTATTAAAGTAAATATTTTAAAATTACAATTACAATATTTTCTGCAATCTTGATTTCGTATTTATGAAAAGTATCTGCTATATTTGAATGACTTGATTTTTTTAAATATGTGGATTGGCTAATTCATTTGAATTTGTTTGAATTTAAAAGTACTCTAAATTACTTAAATGGAATAACGGACATTGAAATATGAATGAAATTTTAGTTAAAAAATTTTTCATATACAGTAACAAACCAATGCAAAAAGTGATAATTTTTACAGCTTGCAGTAAAAAAAAAATGTTATTTAAAATTATGTACACTTGTTATTAAACAGGAAACTTATAATTTTTGTTGTTATACTTATAATGATATTAAAAATGCCAGATAGAAATTCAACTAATGGGTTGGTTAATTACTCACAAGTTCCCTACAAAAGTGGATGAAACTTTGACATGAATTAAGAAAAAGAGAAATGCTATAAATGTGTATGTGTGTTGGGTGCATTCAAAATTTTATTCCCATAATAGTAGAATTTAATGCTAGCATAATATTAAATATAGCAATAATTTGTTAAATTATTTTTAAATTTCTATCGTTTATCTTTTAAGTGCTTGTTTAAATAATGCTTATACTTTCTAAATGCTAATTTACTTCCTGTTTCTTTATAAAAAAAGGTGCTTTTCATTTCTATACTGCATTATTAATATAGCTGCTAATATCAATTTTTATTACTTCATTTTTATTATTTAAACAGTTTTTAATACATGATATATAAAATAAAATTTTTAAGTTATGCCTTGAAATGAAAACATTTCTTTTGGACATTGGTAATGATGTTTTTACAAGTTTTATTTAAATGTATCTCCTAAAATTAATATTTAATATAAAAATTTTTATTTGTTATAATGGATATTTATTATTAACCACTTGAGTTGGAAAGACGTGCCACGTACATCGTAATACTTTTGTCGCAGAATCGCCAATGATGTGGCATGTACGTCGTTATTATATATATAATGATAATATATATAATAGGGAGTTACCCTGGACCGTTTGGTTACATGTATTGGTGAATTCTCATCAGTATGTCGGTGCCAACGCAAGTGGTTAAATCTAATGCATAATGTAAGAAATAATAAATGATGAATTTATTTATCTTATGTGACCATTTGTTTATTTTATCAGGTACAAGCCATTTTTAACTTAAATTCTGCTGAAACAGAAGGAAAGAGCACTTTGAATTCTTTTGTTATTGGTATGCTGTTATTGTTTCTTTCCTTTTTTACAAAAACCATTGATTTCTTTTTGACATTCATTTTAATTATTTCCATTTTTATGATAATCATAGAAATTTAAAGTTATAATTTGTTAGATATTTTGAAATTGTTTTAATAATTACTTTTTGATTTTATAATAGAATTAATTTATTATTTACTATGTGTCTTTTAGGGACAAAGAACTTTCATTTCATTGAAAAATTAAATACATATTTGAGAATTTTATTTATATCATTAGAATTATTCTAAAGCTTATATTAGAATTATTAATGAGATTAATGTTTTAGGTAGTGATTCTTTACAATTTACTTCAAGTGTTCGGAAATTATCAAAACCTGTTATTCAGTTGATAAGGTATTTTTTTAATCTATTTATATGATTCAAATTTGAATTAAATATTTATCACACAACCACACACACATATATATATACAAATTTTATTTTTTTTCACTTTTATATGAAAGTTAGTTTTATATCTATTTTCTGTTAATTATTTATGCATTGTTCATTCCATCATTTATAATTTTTTTTAAAAAAAGGAAATATCAAATTAGAAAGTTCAGATAAATTCTGTTAAATTCTCTTTATCTTTACTATTTACTTTTAAATAATTCATTTCCACAATGTTAAAAAAATACAGTTAATATTTTTATTAATTAAATGTCTTAATTTTTGTAATTATATATTTTAATTAATTTAATTTCACAGACCAATTAGCTTTACTGTGTTCTATAATAATAATTATACACTGTCTCTTAATAAGCATTTGGACATCCATGCAAATGACAATATCAACATTCTTGAGGTATGTTACGGCCTCTGCCCGTATATTTAGTGTAGGACACAGCATCAGCATAAATCGCATTGTAGATGCCAACGCTCTGATTTCGAGAAAGGTATTATTATTGGGTATCACAAATATGGCCGATCCTTAAGGACATATCTAGCGATCTGAAATACCCAAAATCAACAGTGGCCTATGTGATTAAGAAGTGAAAGGTAAGCAGTGATTGTTGGAATGTGCCCTGAGTTAGCAGACTAATGAAACTGGAAGAAACTGACGAGTGCGGTCCAGAGAAATTTAGGTGAACTGTAGCCAACCAAAGGCCTTCATCCGCAAGGAGTTTTAACAGGCATCCGGGAGTATTGTTTCAATGAATACCATTCATAAGGAAGCTTGGTTTTCATGGTCGTGCTGCTGCCCATAAGCCTTTGATCGCAAAGTCCAACCACACTGCTTGGTTAATGTGGTGCAAAGCGCATCGAAATTGGACCGTTGATCAGTGGAAACATGTTTTTTGGAGCAACGAATCAAGGTTCTCCCTTTACCACTCCGATGACTGGGTCTGGCGTCTGCCTTGAGAATGTCTCCTGCCAGAATGGGTTGTGTCAACAGTCAAATTTGGCAGAGGCGGAATTATTGTCTGGGGGTGTTTCTCTTTGTATGGACTGGGACTTTTGGTCCCCATTCTTGGTAAGCTCAACGCCGATGCCTACTGCACCATTTTGGATGACAATGTGCTTCCTACCTTGTGGCAGTTTTACAGGTTGGATCCCTATTACTTTCAGGACGACAATCCCAGTTGTCATGTTTTGAGATTAACTAAAGCTTGATATGGTGCCAATGGAGTTCATCAAATAGACTGACCTGCCCAGAGCCCAAATTTGAACCCTATTTAGAACCTCTGGGACGAGTTAGATCGCTGAATTAAGGGTTGTACTACCATCCAAAATCGGTGAAGGAACTTGTATGTTTACTCCAAGCCGAGTGGAAGACAATACCACTAGCTGTAATACAAAGACTTGTGGAAAGTATGCCCTGGTGGGTTCACGCTGTAATTGCCTCTCGTAGAGGCTCTACCAACTATTGATTTTGATTAAAGTTTGTTTTTCTTTTCTATCACAGGTATCCAAAAACTTATTGGTAGACAGTGCATATATATATATATATATATATATATATATATATATATATATATATATATATATATAAGCCTGTGTATTATAATATTTTTCAAAAATCAATTAAAAAAATAAAATGTGAGCATTTAATTCTTAGTAATTTAACCCAAAGTTTTCAAACTTTATATTCACAAATCGACCATTTAAAAGCCCTACTTGTACACCAAGGTCCAAAGAGTTTCTATGAAACATGTGTTAAAAGGGAGATCTAATGTTAGATTAACTTTGAAGTTTTTTTCCTGTTTTAAATTAAAATCGAATATACTTAAATTTTTTTATATATTTTTATAAAATTTTATAGAATGATAAAAAATGCAGATACTTTTTATTTAAAAAACATCATGAAATGTCATAGTAATCAATGACCTATTCATCATCTTTATAAGCAGCAATTAAAAATAAGTGGCATATTCACATATTTGTATGTAATTTTTAATTATATTGAAATTAAGGGATTATGTGAAATGATGTATTTGTATACAAAATCAATTCAGTATGAAAGTAATCCTCCTATTATTAAGACTGAAACTATTAATATAAAATTTTGTTATTATTTCTTCAAAATATATTTTTATATTAAGATTGTTAAAAAAAATAAGTTTGAAATCACTTTATTTTAAAAAATGTTTGCTTGTTTTTTTATTATAATTATTTTTATTTTCTTATTTAAGTTATGTTTAAAATAACATCTTAGCAATAATTTACTAAAATGAACCTAATCAAAATTCCAATTTAAATTACATTAATTGCATTCTTAGAAATGAGAATTATTTTTCAATTCCTGTAATGTAATCCTTAACTGCAATAAGCTTCAAAGCACAATCAAGCCAATTTCTACAGTCATCTAGTATCCATAAGGCAACAAATTTACTATATTATTTATTTTGTTTTACAATTGAATTGTACAATTTAGATTGTGTAAATTACTTTAGATACTTACAAGATAGTAAATTTTGCAAGATCTTACATTTTTCATATAAAAATCAAGTGATTATATATAATATTTAGTATAAAAATAAATATTTTTCTTAATATGTTTTAAGATTTCAAAAATATGTCATTAATAGGTCTGAGAAACAGAAAAACCAACAAAGTAATGAAAGTATTGATTCCATTGAACCTATGACAAGTAATTATTTTGAATATTATACATAAAAATTCTCTAATGTATTAGATGTATATCTTTTTCAAATGATCATTTTAAATCAATCATTTTATATATACTTAGTTTATGTATGCATTTGTTTACTAGTTAAAATTACTGATAGAATTTCGTTAAATTCTAATTAAGTTATATTTATATTGAATGTTTTTTCATATACTATATACAATAAAAAAATAATTTACTGTGCAAACTAAAGTGAACAAATTATAAAAAACAAGATTTTCTAATTGAATGTATTTAATCTTGAGACATGTTTCAAATGTCTCATAAGTAGTGCTTTAAAAGTGAAGTGAAATAATTTATTTTATTTACATTATTTGTAATTATAATAACTAATGCATTTGTATTGGTGCTTACAAACACTTTTCTAATAATTATAAAATATTTCCTCATTATTATGCATAATTAAGCAAAATACTGTTATTTTATTTATTAATATACAATTATTTTATGCATAGTTTTTGTTTTTTCAGTGAATAAAAGATTTAATTTTTTAGCATTACAAATAAGTTAGTTTTGACCATTTAATGAAATTTCCTATGTATTCTGATGTATTAGGAGATTTTTACTAAATATAACTTATATATCGAAAGTTTTATATGAAATTTGCTTTTCTTAATTTTTACAGAAATATAATTATTGGCATAGACAAATTTTAAAATATGTTTTTTTTTTTACTTTTAACAGATATTCAATTGAACATTCATCTTGATTTTATTAATAAATAATGACAAGAAACTGAAGTATGATATATCTTATTTGTGGTAAAAATGTGCAATGTTAAAAAGAAGTATTGGTTATTACCCCATTTTTTTTCAAAATCATTAAAAAAATAACAATTGTTTTTTATATTAGTCGATTTTTATTGTTCAACAGTTATATATATATATATATATATATATATGTATTATATATATAATGGCGAGCAATTTTCAAAATTTTCTTCTTCATCAGTATTAGCTAAGACATAAGAATTTCATTTATTGACTTAAGTCACGTTTTTTAGATTAATTTTCCTTAGGATTTAATAATTAGTAATAATATCTTTTGATAATTAGTAATTAATAATTAGTAATAATAATATTTTTGATAATTAGTAATTTATATCTTTTGAGGGCTGTCAAAAATACATCCTGTAGTTAAAATATTACAAAAAAATTTAGCTTTACATAAAAGTTCTGATTTTCACTACTGATGTATGCATGTGCACACAAACACACCAACACATACATATATAATTGCCTTTCGTTTGGGTCTCTTTTTTTGCTTCCAGTAATTTTTTCATATGATACTGGATCAATTTTATTATTATCGAATTTTTCAGTTTGTAATACAATACACTGAAAAATTCTATCCAGTAGTCAAAGTTGTTTTTTTTTTTTTTTTTTCTTTTTTTTTACGAAATATGTTAAAATTCTTAATATTAAAGTAGACACATGTATTACAGCATTAAGCATTTATAGATAATGAATAATATCCTTATCATGTTTTGCTGTTAACAATTAGAAAATGTTTTGAATTATTGACAGCTGTACTTGTCTGGTAAGTTGCATCTATGAATAAGCTCAACATATACTTTTTATGCTTTGTCTTTAAATATTTGAAAGAATTAATAACTTTTATATTATCATACCATTTTTCCTAAGATTTTCATTTATAAAAATGTAATTTTTAAGTAACTAAATATTTTTTACAAAGACTCATTATTTTTTTCCAGATATTTTAGAAATATATTTTCAACATTTAATTTCTGAACAATCATTTTTAGATATTCCTTTTATCGTGAAACATGTAAGTACATATATTTATTGTTTTCCATTAAGTTTTTTCTCAGCTTAGTATTAACTTTGGCAATAATTTTCTATGGTGTTTGAATTAATACTAAAAAATGTGACAGGAAGAAGTGTGAACAATCTTTTTTACCATTCATGTTGTGAATTTAAATTAAAGATAGATAATCTGAAATTTTCACTTTGTTCACTATTCAAATTTTCACTATTTCTAATTAAAATTATTTATGAAGTACATTTAAATGAATCAAAAAATTATCCAAACTATTCTATAGTATGAAGGAAAATCTGTTTCAGTTTTTTAAGCAAAAGTAAAATTCCTAATTTGTATTCTGAATTGTGTCATTTTGTTATTTAATTTTTCATATTCATATTATGTTTAGAAATATTGTTTAACTAAATCTAAAATATTTATGCCCATAATCTAAATAACTTTCATTTACTAATTTGCAATTTTAATTTAATTCTTTTAAGAAAATCAATTGGAATGTTAAAAATTTAGCAATTTTAAAATTTATTTCAACAAAAATTTTTAATTATTAAGTAAAAGCTGAGTTATTTTAATTATTTATTCATATATGGCTCAATTTCAGGCTTTCATTCTCTGTTCAATTCAGACTTTCCTTATTCTGGTTTGAGATAAATTAAAATTCAATTTTTAAGTTTCTTTTTATTTAAAATTTTAAAATTCAAACGATACTGATATGTATAAAAATAAGTAAAAAGAATGAGAAAGATGTAGCTCTAATATATAAGAATGAAATCTGAATCATATAATATAGCAATGTAGTTATATAATTTATTTCTATGTTAGTAAGTATTGTTTAGTGTTCAATCTAACCTAAAGCAAGTAAAAATTTTTAGATATCAAGAAATAGAAGTCAATGAGAAGGGAATCTGCTTTCTGTCATATTTATAGTCTAGATAATTGATCAATCTTTCTTTAGATATTCTGCTTCAATAAACATTTTCACCATTTAACACAAATGAATGGTCTTGTAGCATTTTAAAATAAAGTTTTATTCCATCAACATTAAAGTGCATTTTTAAACACAATTGATAACAAAGATATTACTTTCTTCAAACTTCATATTATCCAAATTTTCTAGAGTCACCATAATACTTTCACTGCAAAATCTCTTGAGTTAAAATGAATTTTTGAATTTTTTATTTCTAGTAGTAGCTTGTAATAAATTGATAATGTTCCTTTCTTATATTAAATATTTTTTTCTTTAAAAAAGTTTAAATATATGTATATATTTAAATAGATTAATTGAAGCCATTTAAGAGTAATACTTTAACTTAATAAAAAAAAGGAAAGCTTTTTCCTTTATATTCTGAAAGACATAAGCGTGATTAATTTCTGAATTGCTTTGTTGTCTCATGTGATTAGGACTATGATATTTTTTTATTATGGCTAGCTAAAGGTATCAATTTCATTTTCTTTACTCAAAAAATTTTAAATATCCCATCTCATCTCCAAAGTTTTTGTTGCTGTGCTTGATTATGGATTATATTTTTAATATTCTAATACTTTTTTATTCGATCACTTTTCAGTTATAAATAAAATTCTTTTCTGAAATTTTTGTAATTTTTTCATACAGATTTTCTAATTCAAAAAATAATTTTTTATT
>JAPDSC010144567.1:948830-1033421 GCA_026290005.1 Latrodectus geometricus
TTTTTTTTTTTTTTTTTTTTTTTTTTTTTTTTTTTTTTTTTTTTGTAATTACACATTTGTTTTGTTACAAAAAATATATCAAAAATTATGGTTTAGTTAATGCATAAATTAATTTTTTTGCTCAATATTTTTTTTTTAATTTTAAAATGTGTTTTTAAGATTTTCTAATTTTTAAATTAACATATAGCTCATATTATATTAGAAGTAAATTTTTTAAACTACATTTTGATTTGAATTAAATTATTTTTATAATTTATCAAAAAGCCTAATGCATTCATAAATAATTTATTATTTTTTGACAAATATTTATAATCCTAGAATCTTTAAAAAATGCAATGGTATTGTATTGCAGGAAAAACTGTTTCTCTGCGAATCATTCCCCTTGAACCAAATCCTTTGATGCTTCATTTTAAGTAAGCAGTCTTCAATTAATTTGAATCTATAAATTTTATTAATTTTTAAAAGTGACAAAAATGTTTTTTGTAAGTTTGGTATTTAGCAACTCAGTGTGTTCTTAAATGTTGAAATATCTAATGTTAGATATTTGAGGTATGCTTCTCCTTCAAAGTTTATTTCCAAAGACTTGAAAAATAAAAAAGAACTTAAAAAGTTTTAGTTTGGGTCACTAATATTGTTTTGATAAAACATTTTATGTGTAATCCCAATAAATGAGATATTTATATGCTAATATGTGACTAATATTAGTGTATAAATATCTCAAAACAAAAGTGTGACTAATATGTATTATTTTTATTTATTTATTTATTTTTTATTATTATCATTATTATTTATTTTTTTTGAATAAAAGTTATCACCTTGTTGAAATTGTTATAGCTTCTTATTTATTTAGTAGAATAAGGAAAAATAACTAGCTATATATTATGCTTTTCATAACCTCTGGTTAGCTTAGTTCCATTTAATGTTAATGAATTCTACAATTTTTAGATTGATTTGTGTGTTATCAAAATTACTATGCAATAATTTTAATTACTTTTATAAAATACTTTATTATGAGTAGCAGTTTCCGGCCTTGTTGCGGCTAATGGGCTAATGTACATACTTGCTCAAGGGTGCCCGCCATTAAAAATAAAATAAAAAAAATAAATAAAATAAAATACTTTATTTAGATACTTGAATTAAAAATTAATGCCCTAATTAAGTATTTTATATAAATATTTTTCTTACAGAAATTTCCATTACATATTAGTCACACTTAATAGTATTGTGAATTATATTAAATTTATTTGCAAAAATTGCACCGATAAAACTTTAATTTTTAGAATAATTTATTTTTCCTGAGTATAAAATTTGATTATTGTTCATTTTACCTGATATATTTTTATATATGAAGCATTCTTTCACATGAATAAAATGTAAATTTTATGCAAAATAAAAAAGATGTTTCCTATTAAATTAGAAAATCTATTTATTCTTATGTTACATCTGAGTTTATGAATATATTTTTAGAATTTATTTCTAAATTTTTTCTTAACTTTAGAATGAAGCTAATGATATTTAATATAAATTTTTCACCTATCTTAAGTTTTTTTCTTAGACACTCATTTTGAAGTTTTCATAATTTCCAACATATTTTTGTATTTGTTATATAATGATGTAGTCATTTTCAGAAGTGAATTTGTGATACAATATCTGGTATCATGTCTAGTGCACACTACTCTGTTGAAATTTGGTGCAACAATGATACTTTTTCTGTTACTTTATAGAAAACCGTTATTATTAGCTTTGCAATGTAGAAAATTATTGAGACATCTGTCTTGATTTCGCAATATTATTCCATGGGATTAAATTAAATCAGATTAGAAATCCCAATCTTTATCTAAGTAGAGTCAAAAACATATTTGTTATTAGTAGAAATGAATTTATATTAGTTTGAGGTATAAATCCTTAACTTAATTATTATATCTTAACAATGGTAATCTCTGTTGATATTACTATCAACTGATCAGAGAGATAGTCCAGGGTTATAGGACTAAAACCACTTAACTTATTTAAAATTCAAAGATTACTTTTGTTTAGCTATATTTTGATACAATAAAAACTTTTTCCCACTTATATTACAACTTTTGAGCTTTGTTTAGAATGCAATTTCTTTAAATATTTGTTAAATCAGTGGCATTCATTTACATAAAAGGACTAAAACATTGATCAATAGGAGGAATACACTTGGCTTTTCATTTCATCATATTCTTTTATAAGCATGTGTTTAGATGGTATGATTCTTATCTTTTTGTTAAATTTTTGACTTTATAGAAAACCGTTAATTATTTATTTATTATTATTTTTATTATTTATTTATTATTATATTTATTATAATTATTATTTTTTTTAATCAAAGCTGGAAGAAATTTCTTTACAACATAATGTCATTCTGATAGTATATAATATAAATGGCCAAGACGTCGACCGCGAACACATTTTAGGTAGACCGCGCGACTATCCCGATAGTGATCTCGGATATTAACAATTTAATTTATGACTTATGTCATAGAATTAATGAATTATTTAAAATAAATATTTACTGCAGTTTTTGCTTTAAAACCTAAAACAAACTGTGCAAAGTACGGCACTAAATTTTTAGCTTTACAGTGGAATTAAATCGAAACAATTTGACAAAGTGGGATGCTTAGATTATATCCAGTAGCCGGTGCATGATAGCGACGCGCCAAGTCGTCTAGTCTACCCGTCACTTCTGGCCAAGTTCCTTGGAAGATTAACTTGGAAATTTCGCTTCTAAGTTAATCGTCTTACGAGGCAGGTCGCTCGCTTCGTACCGCACTGATACGAATTTGTTTCAAAACTGTTGAATGTTCGAACTGTTAATACGAAACTGTTGGTTTGTTTTTCAACAACCCGTCCAAAATGACTCAACCAGGCACCAGTGCTAAGAGAAGTAAAACATACCATTATCACAATGAGTGGGAAGATGATTTCTTTTTTGTTATGTTGAAGGAGAAATGTGTTTGTCTCATATGTAACTCAAGTGTGGCATTACCAAATAAAGCAAACGTCGAAACACATTTTAAAACCATGCACTTAAAATACGCTACAGACTTTCCAATCGGCAGTGAACTTCGAAAAGTTAAAGTGCATGAATTAAAGTCGAATTTACATTTACAGCAATTGGTATTTATGAAAACAGGCACCAAAGCTAAAGCAGAAACATTGGCGTCGTTTAAAATTACAGAAGTTTTGAAAAGCGAAAAAACCATTCGAAGATGGAGAATTGATAAAAGAAGCTTTCATTAAAGTGGGAGAAGTGCTTTTCCACGATTTTAAAAACAAATCTGAAATAATATCGTCAATAAATAACATTTCTTTGTCCCGTAACTCTGTGATGCGACGGACTGAAGCTATGAATAATTTGGAAAAATTATTAAATGACAATTTAAAAGCTTGTAAGTTCCTATCACTTTAATTTGATGAATTCACAGATATTAGTGACATTGCACAGTTATGCCTTTTGTGAGAATGGTTTTCGAAGATATGACTTCAAAAGAATTATTAACTATAATTCCATTGAAAGGATAAACGAGGGGACATCTACAATTCATTTAAAAACTTTATTGATAAGACAAGATTTCCAATATATAAATTGGTCTCTATTTCAACAGATGGAGCTCCAGCAATGGTCGGGAATCGAACTGGTTTTATTGCCTTATGCAATAATGATGAGGAAATTCCCAGTTTTACCAGCTATCACTGCATTATCCATCAACAGGTATTGTGTTCAAAAACTCTAAAGTGTAATGATATAATGCAAATTGCTTTTAAAATAGTCAATTCAATTATTCAAGAAGTCTTAAGAGACGACAATTTCGGGCGTTTTTGGAAGAAACTGAATCAGAGTACGGAGATTTCTTATTGCACACAGACGTGAGGGGGGTAAGCCGTGGTGCTTTTTTTAAAAAGATTTCGTATTCTGTTACCAGAAATAAGAAATTTTCAACAAATAAAAGGAGAGCACATTACTGAATTGGAAGATGGGAAATGGCTCATGAAACTAGCTTTTCTCTGCGATATTACTGCAAAACTTAACGACTTAAACCTAAATCTGCAAAGAAAGAATAAATGTTTAACAGACATGATGAGTGCAATTAAAACTTTCAACGAAATGATAAAAAGATATGCGTCTCAATTAAGAAAACATGAATTAAGAAACTTCAAAAACATGGAGAAAGAGTGCATCCATAATCTAAACCGAGACTTCGAAAATTTCGCTGAACACTTAGATGTTTTGTTTGAAGAATTTGAAAGAAGAGTCACTGACTTATTTAGGTTGGAAGAAACACTCAATTTTATTATATTTCCATTTAATGAAAATGTCAACGTTGATGGAGTATCTGAACAAATAGGACATTTAATAGGACATGTGATATAACACATGTCACGGTTGAGGAAGAAATTATTAAATTAAGATGCGATCTATTTCTTAAATCCAGAGCATCTAGCGATACTGATTTTTGGAAATTAATTTCTGAGGAAACATTTCCAAATATTCCCAAATTGATTTTCTATTTGAAATCATACTTTGGATCGACGTACCTTTGCGAATCTGCTTTTTTAACCATGAATGCCATAAAAACTAAACATCGGTCACATTTAACAGATGAACATATAATTTCGTGTTTATGCATTGCAATAAGCTCATATCAGCCACAATATGATAAACTTGTCGCAGATATACAGTGTCAAATTTCAACTAAACAAAGTGAATTGGATGGTCAATTTTTTTGTATATGAATACTTTGATTATTTTCGTCAGTAAAATTTTTATTTTGTTAATACTAAGTTTTTTTTTGGTAGATTGCCTTTGATTTTTTAAATGTGGAGTAGACCACAGACCCCAAAAGTTTGGCCATCCCTGGTATATAACATTGCTTAGTAGGCTCTAGGTGAATTCAGTTTACTTAAGTGGTGCTTGCTATTCAATTGATGAAATACAAAACAATTTCTTTTGGGCAGCATTATTAAGATGTAAAATAAAGTTAGATTGTGGAGCAACAATTTTTACAAAAATATTCTGTATCTGGTCAGATAAAAATATTTTTCAACTATTCTGAGAAAGATATATTGCAGTATATAAATTAGCTAGTAAAACTATTTTCTTTTATATTTTGAGTTCTCAGAAATTTAAGTATTCCTGTCAATAAGTTTATGAAAAAGGCAAAGTCTGATTCATCAATCTATGATACTTCAAAATTGGTCAGCGGGTATTGCTATGGAATTATTTATAGTTTATGTTTTTAATCTCATAAAGAAATAATCATATTATTTTTCATCAGAATGACAAATAATCCTATTTATAGATGATATCTACATAGAAAAAAAAATTTATGTGTGAACACTTAAATTAACATTTAAGTTAATTTAAAAAACGTTTTTAACTCTGTAATTCACTTAAATTAACATTTAAGTGAATTAGGGAGTTTAAAACCTTCCTTTTAAATGACTATTAAACATTGTTCTAACTCATTGTCTATGATTAATAAGATTTCTTTCCAAGTACACTACAATAGATTTCTAATTATAATGCTTTCCCTTTGTGAGTTACATACGCCTAAGTTTTCTGCTTTGGATTTTTTTTTTTTTTTTTTTTTTTTACTCTTGACACATAAAGCTTTTTCTTGAAGATTTCACTATTACTAAATATGCTAAAAACTAATAAATATATAAGTTTTGAATAAAATCACAAAAATAGTTTATTTCTTTATTTTTGAAAATAATCCATTTATCTTCTCTATTCTTTATAATCATTTAATAAATTTTTTTTGTTTTGTTTGACAACCAAAACATAAAAATTCAGTTAATATTTTAATTATTTTTACCATTTAAAATTTTCATATATCATAGGCATAATTTTGAAAGGTTTCAATGAGTTTAATAATTCATGTACATTATCTTATTCATTTGTTATTAAAAGAGAATTCATTTATTTCTTTTATAATTTCATAGGCAAATATTGATTGTTTTTGCTTATACAATTTTAAAAAATAAAAATTCTGTTTCTTCTTTTAAAAAAAATTAAAGTTGAATTAACACTGAAAATTTATTAAAAATTTGTTGAAATATAATTTTATTTTAAGCAAATGAACATTTAATATAAAGTTTGAAATAGCTTAAATTATATTTAAGGAAATTTAGGATATAGTGCTTACTCAAGGAAAATTAGGGTTAGTGCTAATCAAGACTTTGATTCTTATATTGGGTATCAGTGCTTATTGTAGTTTGGAACACATTTTCAGTTGTTGGTCTATCAAATCATTCCTCATATTCAAAAAATGACTTGAGCATTAAGAAAAACTAGTGATATTCTTGGCATGTTTTACTATTTTATATTTGGTCTACATTAAAATTTTAGCAACACCAAATTGATGACAAAATTCCTCACAAATATATTGAAATGTGATAGGTTTTAATAAATTTGCTATTTTTGTAATTTATGTTTAATTTTGAATAATTTAAATGTGTATGAAAACTTATGATTTGAATATTTATAATATGTAAACATAACCCTTTATAAATTTTTAAAACATATACATTACATAGTATTGTATGGATTTCCTGAGAGCCAACATTGCGAATTAGATCTATTACCATTTTGTTGCAAGTTTCTTAAAATTTAAATTGGTGCCCACTTCAAACTTAATTATAACATTATAAATGGAATTTTACATGTAAAAAAATTACAAGATATTCATTTTAAATTTTCTTTTCTAAAATATATTTTAAGAAATCTGATTTTCTTTTGAATTTTTACTATTTAGTATGTTTATTTGTCATAAGCTACTAGTGTATTTTTTCTTTATAAAATTTTTTAATTTAAAACCAATACTTTCAAATGTTAGGGCTGAGTTCACTTGCTGTAAAGGATACAGTTATAATTGCCTTTTGCAACCTATGATGATACGTTTAGAAGATTTATTCCTACCTTTACCTGTTCCCAAGAATTATTCACAATGTGAGTCATCATGGAGAAAAATATTATTTAAAGCATTGTGGGAAGAATTTTCTAGGAAAGTGAATTTAAGGTATTTATATTTTTAAATTCAATTTTTCTGATTTATTATTATTTATAATGATAAAATAAAGTGATGGAATTTTGTAAATTGAAACTTCTCCGCAGTGACATGTTTATAATGCTTTTAAATAAAAATAAATTTGCCATATTTTTTGATTTGGGGTTAAAAATTTTTATTTATTGTAATTCAATTAAATTTTTAATTCATTCCAATGGTATATAATCAAGAAAAAATTATTAATATCTGCTTGAAAAAAGTCTTTAGTAATATTATTATCCACAATTAAAATTCCTTTTAAAGTTAGATTATTTGCATCATATGTTGAAAATATTTCTTTGTATGTAGTAATGATTTTCATAACCTGATAATTTATTATACGTTTAGCACAACTTTTCTTGAAAAAAAAATGTATTCAGCTCACTTGAATTTTATTTTTCTAGTGGCTCTGAAAATTTTCCATTTCTTTAAATTTTTATGCATTTTTTTTAGGAAAAATAAAATTTTCGATTTAATTTTTCGAAAATTCCAATAAATTAGACTAAAATAAATTAATTTTTGATGTCAAACTAGACATAAAATTATAAAGACATTAATATTAGATTTTCAGCAAAAAATAATCTTTTAAAAAATTATTAATCGTTTTTTGAAATTAATGGCAGAAAGGATAATGGAAAAATGTCTAATACAATATTTTGTGAACATTAATGTCGCTTAAGGAAAGTAATTAATTAAATGTCACTGCTGACTTAAGATCAAACTGGATGATTAACACTTTAATTTAATTTTTAAACCTTCAAAGTCTCTTAAATTAAAAATCAAGTAATTTAAGTAAATTGCAGCTTTTTTGTGTTAGCATTTCAGGTTATGATTCTGATTTAATAGAATTTCTTGTTCCATAGAAGAGTTTAAATCATTAGAACTATGTGTTTCACATTTAAAAAATACATTCACAATCATTGTTAACTTATCAAAGATAGATATGCTTTTCAACCTAAATGATTAACATTTTGATCTCCAGCTCGTGAAATCATCAATTGGGATGGAAAGTTTAATGCCCATTTTGTTCATAGATGTGTTTTATAGTTCAAAATCCATTTTATACTGTTTTATTTTGCTGAATTAACTATCATATTCAAAAAGTGATACTAGAGTAACAAATTAACATTACTAAATTCAATGATCAACATTATTGAATTTAGAATTTTTCTAAACAATAATTTGATGTAACAAATTAAAAAAAAATATGATTACATGTTGTTGATATTCACATCATAAATGTTCACAACATGATAACTACCAAAAACGAATTTAAATCTGCTGCTGTTGCCAATCAAAAATAAGCAAATTGATATTAGCATTATGGTAATGAGATTAGCAAAAAATGAGGAAAAAGCAACTTAAAGTAGTGGGGATTTACAAAACATTACTGAATGAAACTGTTAAATGTAAAATCAAGAGAAACTTGAAAAAAGCTATCATTGAGTCTGCCTAATTAAAAGAATTTGTAAAACAAGTATATTGTGAAGTTTCACAAAAGCAAAAATTAATATATACTAATAATATAAAACTATGAAATAACTGAGTATGAAAGAACTGACCCTCATGCATATTGTAAGAATCACCTAAAATAAGCATCCAATGTTCATATGTGTAGTTGAAAATCCTGTCTCTTGAGAATATATCTAAGGATTGATTCTCAAAGTTGAGAGTTTTATAACCTACTACAGAAAAATTCTATGTTATAAATTTTTTGGAAGCAAATATATAGATTGAACCTTAAATACAATTTTGGAATGGAAATGAAAAATAATTTTCAAGTACAATTAAAAAAAATTGCAAATTGGAATATATTGAGTTTAAACTGTGCAGAAATGCTGAAAAAGCATAGTTTTCAGAAAACTTTAAGATTTCAGCTATTGCAATGTAAGAATTTCAGTAAAAAGGTAGCAGTATTACAGATTTCAGGGAGAACACATATTTTGCAGTAGAGGAAGAAGGCATAAATATGGTACAAGATTTATTAACAAATCTGGGTAAAAGGCTTCAAACTTAATCCTAGTGAATGAAGGAATCACTACCTCAAAATAAAGAGCTAAGTTTTAATATTACTAAAATTTGTGCTCATGAATTAGCAGAGAATTCTTTCAAATAACTAGAAATTACTATGCATAAAATTCTGAATGATGTTAAGATAATTTTTAGGGACTTTAATGTTAAAATATGTATTAAGATCAGTGAATAACAAAGAGAACTTACACAAAGAGTTAAATAATTGTGATGCCAACCTTATTGACACTATAGTTTGTAGTAAAATGGCAATAAGTACCAAATAAAGCACTCAAAAGTTGCCAGGTGGATATGCTGAAAATTAAATTGTTAATGTTAAATTGATTGGAATTATACATTGGAAGTCTTATATCTAAGATCATATAGTGGTAAAGATTTAGACTCCAACTGTTTTGATTAAAAGAAAATATTGTTAAAAACAGCAAACTGCACAAATGAGAAGCAGATTATGTTCAATATTCCATATCTAATCATGATAATTAAGATGAAGTGTAAAATTGCTCTAAACAGAAAGATAAAAATTAGCAAGGACAAAGTTAAAACTATTGAAGAAAGATGGGTAAAAACACAAAATTCAATTAGAGATATAGTAAAAGGCTTTTTGAGATAAAAAAAAAATAGATAAAAGATTCAGACTGGTTTGATAAAGATTGTGAAATCATTATTTGAGAAAGAAATAAGACAAAGAAAGGAAGATTAAACAAACTATACTATACTTTAAAAAGAAAAAAAAATTTTACTAACGAAAGAAAGGAGAATAAAAAAGAAACTGGTTAAAAATTATTTAGGAACATATAAAACACAGAATTCCAGAAAGTTCCCCCCCTCCAACCAAGGGAATCAAAGAAGTGAGAAAAGGATTCTGGCTCAGAAATAATATTAGCAGAGCACATTAATGAAAATACTGTTATGATTAAATATCAATCTTATGAATACTTCGAGAAACTACTTAATTCTGTAAAAAGTAGTTTTAGTTGAACTGACATGAGGAGAATGAAAGAATAGAATTATTCAGAAAAAGGCAAAGTTTTTAATTTCATAAAATGCTAAATTAATGAATTTCTAGGTAGGTGCAACATTATTCCAAAATCAATTAAATATGGAAGCAATAATATCATGGAGGAAATCTAAATGCAATTAAGGATATTTAGAATAGTAAAGCCAAAGAGCTGATAACAGCTGTCAGATTCTTGAAAAAGAGGGCAATGAACAGTAGAAATTTTTCTTTTGAATAATGAGGAAATTTTCCGTGTAATTAATTAGTGTTCAGCCAGAGGAATATAATAGAAAACTGATTGCAAAAAAATCAATCTATGTTGATTAATTTTTTTTCTTTAAAAAAACAATATTTAGAAAAGTTAACAAAATCAATATTAATATTTACAAATTATTCATCTTTAATTCATATAAAATAGTTTAAGAATATTTAGTATTATTTATTATTGAAGTAATGAAATTAAAGATTAAAAATTTCTGATAGAAACTAATATCATTTTAATTTGTTAAAACTATTAAGATTTGACTATATATTCATTAAAATTCAGGGTCAAAAACCAGAAGTAAACTCAGAGCTTTGTGGTAAAAAAAATAAGTTGAAAAGAACTTGAAAACACATGAAGTTATTAATTATTAGTAAAAGACAGTCAACAGAAAGTAATGAAAAGTTCAAGGCATCAAAGTTCTAAATTGGATGTAACACAGTGATGTTAACATCCATTTGATTAAATGGTGAATAAATTAAATTGCAAATGATGTTATTTAGAGAAATCGTTAGATTTTGAAAGTTAGTAAATTGTTATTTCCAATTTTTTTTTTTTTTTTTGTTAAATTAATGATAGTACTTATTGTTTTTTTTATTATTTGATTAAATTATATTACTTGAAGATTGTTTTCAACAATCATGTTAACAAATTTAAAACTCTAAAACTATCTGTCATTTGGTATGTTAATGTACAATATTTAAGTAATTAATGTAAAGATTGTTGAATATTCAATTTAAACTATTTCAATTGTATTGAGTTGTTCTCATTTAATGCTTTTGAAATAGTTAAACATTAAATCTAATGTAAATAAAAGATATTTCATTAATTTTTTATTTGCTTCTATCCTCATCTGAAAATATATATGCATAATTGTAAGTATATTTGTTCATAATTATTTATAGCAATGTTGATAGCTCTCAAAAAAATCTGTTTCCTGGAGAAATCCTTGAAACGCCTATAATTTACTTCTTGAGAACCGTTATGAACGATATTCAGGTATAGAGAAAAAGTTTCAAATTCGAAATTGTTGATTTATTATATGTAGTTGGCCAGATCATGAATGTCATTACTCAATGATCAGATTTCCATCAGAGCACAAAAATCAGCCTCACAGCTTGTCATTATGGCTTGTGACCAAATACTTCCTTAATGCACTGCTTGTGTCTGGGAACAGATTAGTAAAAAATTATTTTCATTTAATATACTTTAACCTAATCAGAGATTATAAAGATATTTTATGCATTATTATAATTAGTAGAATCTGATATTTCTTCATTGTGGTAGTAAGAAAATTTCTTCTCTGACTTTTAAATATGAAACTCATTATTTGATAAAAAATTTAGACGGCAAGGTACTTTTTGTTTCTTGCCGTTTTGTTATTTAGCCTATAAATTAATTCCATATTTTGGAATTTTTCTTTGATATGCATTGTTTTCTATTGTAAGATCTAAAAGAAATATGCTTGTTTATCAGTGCTGATTGGTTAATATATTTTTCCATTTACTATATATTTACAATATCAAGCTTCATTGCCATATTATATGTTAATTATTGAACTAGCTTATTGGAGTAGAAAGCCCCCTTTTCATTACATCTACTGTTGAGCAATGGGAAGTGGATATTGCACTTCTGCTTTCAATACATCTATTAAGGTAGATACCTTGAAGTATTTTTGATTTTTCTCTCTGAGATATGAGTATATATTTATTATTTGTAAAAAAAATTTCAATAAGCTTCTGAATTGTCATATAACTACTATTTTCTCCCTTACTATTAAGTAAAAGAATTGAAAAATGTACAAGTAGTATTCAGGCAATCTTCCATAATTTGTGGTTGATGTGATTTCATTGAATTCTATAATTCTTTCAACTCAACGAAAAAAAAAAAGAATGATCTTAAATTTATTTTGAAACAACAAATTCACCAAGGAAATTATGGAAGATTTATTATTTATTCCACCAAATATTTTAGAGAAATTTTCTATTGTATCTACTGCAGAATTTCCTCTCAAAGTTAAAGCAACCTTAATTGGTCCAATTTTGCATCAAGAAGACTTAATGGTGATGCATTTCCAGTGTTTAATGTTGTTAAATTAAACTGATAAAACATTTGTGTATTTAGTTTTGAAGTTATAACAAAATTTAAAAAAACTTATATCAACTTTTTTATTACAAAACTTAAAAACTAAATATCACTTAAATACTATTATAATACAACAACTGGCTAAACATATTTAATATATTAAAACCAACTTTAAAAGAAAAGTCAATTAAATGTGCTGTTTATATTCAAATACTGTTCCAACAATCTTTTAAATTTTTTCCTCTAATGTTTTAAAAAACACATACATTTGAAATATTTTTGTCAAAGATTTTGAATGAGAATGGGATATCAGAAAGATATTTTTTCATTAATTATTTTATGTTATCTAAATTTTCTAGAAAATCATAAAATTTGAATTATAAAACTAATTTATGCATTAGAAATTTATTAAAATTCATTGAACATGAAAATGGTATCATACAAAGCATAAATAAATTTATTAATTTAGAAACTGCTATCACCTTATGTGCCGTGTCATAATTTTGTAAAACTTTAACTTTATATACATAATGCTATTCATTCCAACTTTTAACATTTATTTATAAAGGCATTTTTTATAGCTTTTTAAAGTTAAAATTTTTTTAGTGTGCTTTTATTTTTTCAATTAAGAATTAATTATAAACACATGAAGATGGCATTTAATTCATTAAAATTTGTCTTTAAATTTTAAGCCAATGTCTCATATTTTTATGAACAATATTTTTAAAAAAAGTTTGTACATTTAGCAATACAATAATAAAAAAAGTTTTTTGTTATTAAAAACTATTTATTTAACTAAGCATTTAAAATATCACAATAAGGTAATTTATACAAAAAAGGAATGCAGTATTGCAGAATTTTTCCTAACTTTTTGTCTTATTTTATTATGAGATTTAGGGCACATTTTGTTTCTTTGCAATTTTTGCTATATCTAATCTATAAAAATTATTTCCTTATTTTAATAAAATTTAATTCCATTTAATGTAATATAATTTTCCTATCTTCATTCTTAATAATTTTAATTTCTTTTTTAGAGAAAAAGAATCAAAATATTGTCAGTCTGTATATGCCTTGAAATTGAAAGCTGATGGCTTTTCATCTTGTATTGAAAAAATGTGGCAAACTTTTATTGTTTCAATTCCTTCAACTTCTGAATATCACATAGCTATACACATACCACTTCAGAATCATATTTTATTCAAAATATCTATAGTAAATCAAGAGCCATTTATAAATATACTTGTTGACAATAGTCAAATTCTTCCTTGGCTTACACTATATTTACAAACTATAAATGAAAATAGCCAATTAATATGAAGTATTATATTTCTTCAAATATCTAACAATTATTATATTCATGTAAAAAGTATATACAATATATAAAAAAAATATCATTAATTTACAAATTTTGCAATTCAAATTTTTTATAAATAAATTGAGAATTTTGATTTCAATAAAATATATATATATATTTATTTATTAAATCAGTTTGTTGTTCTTTCATATTTTTCTACAGATTTATAATTTAATCTCAATCTTACACATTATTTTAATATTTATATCTGTGGTTTTATTTATAAAAATTCTTCAATAAATATTTTTATAGATGTTGAAAAATACGTCGAATCAAAGCTTTATGTGTTTTCCAAATACCCCACTATGTGATTTTTTTTCAGCAATTACAATTCCTGAAAAGTACAAACAGAATAGCTGGGAAATATAATGATCATAATCCTTCTTGTTAATGAGTAGAATTTTGTTTGCTCATTTATGTGATTTACAAATTTCAACTTACATTTTATTTAAGATTTTAAAATCATTTCATAAAAACTTATAAACTACATTCACTGGCCAAACTTCACAACTACACTAACTTGGCCAATATCTATGACATTAGAAATCCCAGATCATTATTTTATTGGATCACCTTTTGTAAGGAGATCTTATTTGTTTGGATATTAGATCTCTTTACATCTGGATCTCCAAGTAAAGTATTAACTCTGATCTTGGCAAGTTAGGTATTGGAGAATCTCCGCTTCCAAATTATGAACTACCCTCTACGTAGAGCCCAACTCTGAGCTAGCTACAGAGACATATACTGGTGTAACAACTACCTCAATATTTTTTTATTACATACAAAATAGTTATCATAAAATGTATCATATTTCATCAAAATTTTACTTTTGTTAAGGTAGAGTTTAGATGAGGGAATGAACACTAAAATCAGACACAACAGTCAAACTAATGACATGAGTGCCAAGAATTTTTAACACTTACTTTTTGAAGAGTAATACGGAAATCAGGTAAGTCTGTCAACAGTGTTTCCATATATATCTAAGATCAGGGACAGTGATATGTTACTTTGAAAGCACATGATATTTATTTTGATAGATAAGCTCAAAACATATTTTCATTTGCTTGATAGTAATGTCATAGATATATATTTAAATTATTTTTCAGTCATAATTAATTCATGAATTTAGAATGAAAATTCTCTTCTTGCTTTCTATTATATTTTGTTTACAAGAATCACTGATTTTGAAATAATAAACTTCCTTTCCTATCACAGGTTTAACTTAAATTCAGAATAATGGAAAAATCAATAAACATTTGTTTTGGGATTTAGTTATCACTCCCTTTTCCAAAGACTCGGAAAAAAAATCGACATTTAAATATGCATTCTTGTTCGTTTCATATCAATAGACATTTTGTTAGCTCATAATATTTTTTCCCATATGTATGTATATTTACTTAAACGTTTAAGTATTAATAAAGGTTAAAATATTTTAACGTACATATTTTAGTACGCTTAAGTATAAATAAAGGTTAATTTTATTTCTCTCAGCTCTTTTCCTCCTCAAATTTTTTTTACCAGTTTGACACATCATACATGTGAATTAGCAATATATATTAATGGAGATATATGTTAAAAGTAAGAATAATTTTATTGAATTTAAAATTTTAAGATAAATAGCATAATCTACTATAAGAATGTTAACATTTTGACTTAGAGACATAGATAAAGCTAATTATAATCTGAATTTTTTTAATTACATAGCTTTCTCGATTCATACAGTATAAATTAATAAACATTAAGTTTGTATATTAAGTAAAAAGCATGTTTAGTAACAAAATTCATAGTAATATGAATGGTTGTAAAATAAGAATAGAAATATTTTTATTCAAACCATTAAATTTACATTGATCGACAGTTTGAACGGCAATATTTAAAATCAAAATTTTATAAATATACTTAAACTTCATTACAATGTGAACGCTTTTCTTTAGAATTTCACAATATAATATAAATTATTGTAAATTTTGATTTCCATAACATGATATGTAATTTCTTTATTTCATTTTTTTCTTTCTGAAAGGAAAAATTTTCTTAGATAATAGGAAACAAACAATCAAATTATTTAAAATCAAACTCTTATTTTATAAATTTCATTGAAAAATAAAGGAAAATAAATAATAGAGTTTGTTTTCTTCCTTAATATCTATATAGTTAAATACAATATGGTCATTCATTATATATTTTTCTTTTTAGAGATTTCTAAATATAATAATGCTAATATAAATTGTATGAGTTAAATATTTAAGATTAAAAAATTTAGTTTTATTAGTTTTAATAAACAAAAATCTTTCACTTTCACAACTTGAAGCCCATGTTTTATTAAGACTACAGGCTAAAAGAACCGATTTTACTTTTTATAAAGATGAGTATGTGATGAATAAAGTAAACAAAAAATATTTCAGAAATAAAAATAATTCATTAAAATTCCAAGAAAATTAACTATACAGATACTTTAATTTTAATGTGATGAAAAATGTACTGAAAGAGATTGTAAATTTTTTTACGATTTATAAAAAATGTTTTTTTTTTTTATGTTTGTCTGAAATTAACATGCAATTATAAGAGACTAATGAGTATAATATAATTAAAATAACTTCAGGGTCAATATATAAAATTAAATATAATAAATTGAAAAATGTCTAATAATTTGAAATTCATTCATATTTTTTATACTTAGGCATTTCTTTTAATCGGTTTGACTAACACAGTGATTTCTTTACCTTGAGAGAAAGTTTAGGAACATTGGAAGATAAATTAGGAAACTAAAATTATTAGAGAATACCATGTTATAAACAAGATTCTTCGCTTCCTTTTTAAATCAATTTACAGGAAATGTTTTTTGATACATTCGATTCAGAAAAATTGGTACACTTTTCTAAGGCTGTGTAGGGCTTCCACAAACACACAGAAGCACTGTGCATGCAGGGACTTCACTAATTTTTCAAAAAATTTTGGATGTAAATCGCATTAATTTCTAAAGGCAATCCACAAATCCATAGGAGTACTAGAATGTGGATATTTTTCTTGAACAGCAAATTGTAAAATATCTCATATGCGCAATAATGTTCATTTCTGGGAATCTAGACAGTAAATGTCTAAAATTAGAAGAGTGGTCATAACTAGTTGGTAGAAAATCTGGACATTTGATGTTGCATCATCATCCTGCTAAAATTATTTAAGCTTTATCAGAATACACAATGAGCATCAATGGATGTAGATGATGTGTATACATCTGTAACCTGCCAAATTCATCTCTAGACATATTAAGTGCCTTTTTAATGATAACATGATAATCTGCCATTGATTAATGTGGTTTTTATCATATTCTCATATATCCATCATCCTGATACAATTAGAAACAAAACTTATCAGACAAATAACATGTTTCCAATCTAATCATGATATTGGTAAGTCAAAGCTAAGTGTAAAGATTTGTACATGAAATCAATAACAGTACCAGTTGAGAGCATTTAACAGTAAATGTCTATTTCAATAATGATCTGCTGAAGCTCATTAACAAGTGTCTGAGAAACAAATATTGAAATCTGTGAAAGTGTTACATGTCAATCTTGTTTAAAAATTCTTGTCAATTGTTCAATTCGGACTCTTTCAAAGCTTTAACAAAGCCAAACTGCTACCAGAGATCTAATATTTTTTCAATTTCAGGTTTCGTTTGTGAAGTGTCAGCCACATGTGAAAACATAGTTAAAACACAAAATTACAATACAGAAATGGGTATATCTTTCACAAACAAAAATTGAAATCTTTGTATACATATTCAAATTAAAAAATTCATGCATATTCAAAACGAAATCCAAATTATGAATACATAACAAAATCTATGCACATTTAAAATGAAATCTAAAAACATGATTAAAATATTTTTAGCTTATCCAAATTAAGCAGCCAGAATTAAAAAATTACATTAATGTTTGTGATTTGCACAAAAAATATTATAGAATTTAAATCCTCAGTAGTTTAATCAAATAATTGCATCATATAGATTAAATTTATCTCACTGCTTTGACACAATATGTTTTTGATAAAAATTCCAAACAAATATTTTCTGCTAATATATATATTTAAAGAAAATAAATGTATAATATATTTACTTATATTCATGTATATGAAAAATGTACATAAACGAAATATTTTTTAATTTATGTACATTTTTTTTTTACATATTGCACATTTGTTATTTAAATTTATTACATTTTTATGTTATTTAAATTTATTACATTACATTATGTACATTTTTTTATATATTGCACATTTGTTATTTAAAATAACAAATGTGCAATAATAAGAGTTCTATTAACTTGGAAAAAAATACTAAGCTAGGAGAAAAAACATGTGAAATTTAACAATAAACTGTGGAGAGAGATTTCTAAAATACAATTAAAATTCGAGTCTTTTCATTTAATGCATTAATAATAAAAAAATTTTTGGGAATTAAAATTTAATAGTTTTGATATATTGACTCATTTTATACTTTGAAAACTTTTAAATCTTTAAATTTGTTATTTCTGCAAAAAACACGTTTAAAATTTTAATTTTTAACAGCGATATTTATATGCACTTAAATAAAATGTTCTACTATGGTTAGATTTCAAACCATAGTAGATCATGAGATAAGAAATGCTTAGAAATCAGGAAATATTGTCTATAATATTAAGATTCAAGGATGTTGATATAACAGGAAAATAGAAATTTTACAGCAGATATGACCTCACTGACATGAACAATGAGGATTCTAATTTAAATCAAGATTTGGTATATCTGTACAGTTAAATTAGTACAGAATCAGATTTTGAACAATTTGTATGTTATATAATTAGCTGTGTAAATATTTTTCTTAGTAAAAGTGAAATTTAATACTTTATTTGTGCAAATTTAATATTGTTGTAGTCTTATTCAGAACTGACTTTTAGTAATAAGAAAATATAAGGATATTTTTAAATACAAGTGTTTTTCAATATTTCCCCGTAGAATTTATTTTTGAATTGTCTTTATTTTAAACATTTCTTTTTATTTTATAGGATTATACATTATTATATGGGTTAAAATTTTACAAATGCAATGTTCACATACGCATAAAATTAAAATTATTCTCAAATTACAGCAATCACACATCTTTTTATTAAAAATTATTAGACTTAACTTTTATGCATAAAAAAATGCTATTGTTGAAATAACACATCACTGTAAGAAATAAAGTTACAAACAAAATATACTGTATGCTTTAAGATTTAATTTAAAACTAATCTATTTGAAATAACTATTTACAGGTTTTATCAATAGAGCAAATGAATTAATAAATGATGTGGAAAAAAATTAAATGTGCCCATATTGTTCTGTATTCTAGTTAATTACATTTCATTATTGCAAACAGAAATATTGGTAAATATTAACTAATTTGCATAAAAATGATGCATTATTAAAAAATATAATAAAACAATTGATTTTTAAAATATACATTCAAACTATTTATTCAAGAAAAGAGAAATTGAATATGAATTTGAAATTCATGAAAGGCAAATATGTTTATAAAAAATTGTTAGTGTCATAATAGGAAAAATTTTATAGTTTGTAATATACTGGTGCATTTTTATTGCATCAGCCATGCCTGAAATATGAATATTTTAAAAATATATCTAAATTATGTATTTCTATCATTATTATCTTAATCACTGTGTGAGAGAGAATATTTCAATTTATATTTTGATAGTTTTTTTGTGTGTGGCTCTATTAGGTTTAAATACACTTTAAAACTTAATGAGTGTTTTTCAGTACATTAATGCTTAAAAATCCAAATATCTTCTGTCTTGATTGTAAAATCATTTTATTAATAATGTAAAAAAGTAATTATAAATTTTTAAATATTCTTGTTGTGAGAAAGTATTAATTTGTTAAAATAAAAATTCTTTCCCAACAAGAATATCTATAAAAACTTCATAATTACATTTTTTATTCATAAAAAGAATCTGAGGCCCATTTAAAATGAGAATTTATTTTTGATTAATATTCATTTGAATAAAAATAATAGTGTAAAGATATAAATAATATACAAAATATAATTCCTAAATTTATTTTATTTTAATAAATTGCACTTCAAAAATTATTTTGCTAAATAAAAAACGATACTGCTTTTAAAAATAAATATGCATAGTTGTAACAAAAATTAATTTTGTACTCACAGCACTTTAGTTGGAATGCCATGACACTCAAGCGATATTGTGCACTAAAAAAGTAATTGTAACATTACTTATATATCTTTCTACAATTTTGAATAGATATTGTGTTCTGCTATATTAATTATACTTACTCTATCTTGAATTTCTTTAATAGGCAAGATTTCTTTGCATTTTTTACTATTAATAAAAACATTAATTTCAACTTATCATGAAATAGAATTCAAATTTATGATATAGCAAAAATTTATAGTTTAAAATATTATATTTTAAATCAAAATCTCCATTAATTTATAATTAGAAATTTATTAGAAAGAATCACAAGCCTTGAGTTTTTTTATTCTGCTATAAGTCTTGGCTGTGATCTTGTGTCGATAGTTAAATTATATATGTTGTGTCAATAGTTAAACATCAATCCATGTTTCATATATACATTGTTTCTCTCTATAATTTTCTTTCCATTCCTTTGATTACTGTTCTATTTTTGAAATTGTCATTGATTTCCCATGTCTGCTAGATAACCTAGCAATTTTCATCATACTTTGTGTTAGGCCATAAAAATATTTTTGAATGTGCAACAATTGTAAAAATGAGTATCCAACAAATGATATCATTGATTTTTGAATGATAATTGGGCAAAATGTATATTAATAAGTTTTCAAGTCCCTGTTGAAAAAGGATATATTATGGACTTTTATAATAAGTTGTGTTTATGATACTTTTGCTCATGTACTAACCATATTATTAAAATATTATCTAGAACTGCTAATAAAATATATTATTTTTCACATAGCATGAATAATGAATTTAAGATAATACAAGATGTTATAAATACTGCTAAGTATAAAATTATTTAAATTAGCACAACCACACAACTTATTTTGTGGCCATTCAGTAATGATTATTAAGCACTAAGATGAATTAATTTTATAGTTTAGTGTCTGAATTCAAAATAATGGAGGGAACAAGATTTTTAACATAATAATCTACTGAAAAAAATCAAGCATTTTGGCTACTATTTTTAGGTGAAATGTTGAATGCAATTAAAACTGAGTCAATACTGAACTTTTCAGATGTTCTTCATATGAAAATATCCCTTGCATTATATATATATATATATATATATATATATATATCATTTCGACTAACATACAGTAAACCATAAAACATCATTGACAATGAAGTTTTTAGTTTCCTTGGATTTATTTAAACAATGCTGCCAATGTGCAAATTTTAATGAGATGTAAGGTTGGAAAAAATGAACAAATATGTTTTATAAATGTGTTTGGTTCAAAGCAAAAAATATTATTTGATATCTTATTGGGGAAAATATCCATTGTTTATTAGCAAGAATGTTTTTAAAAGAGGATGGCTATGGTTGGTATCTTTATCTGTCAGATGATATATAGAAACCATTAATTGATGCTAATTTCTGTAAAAAATCACATGTCCACTTACTGAGTTTTTCAAATATGAATTTTTAATTTGGCAAGATAAATGTACAGTTATTAGTAATTTCAATTAATTTTCAACTTTCAGTTCTTAAAATACAAAGTTTAAGTAAGTTGACAAAGGATAATTTTAGAGCTTATATATTCTGATTTAATTTATCAATTCTTTATTATTGCATCATATTTCAAAATGTTCAAACCTGTAAATTGTGCCATATTTCTGTATTTTAACCTTTTTTTTAACTTAACAACATGCCATATTTTAACATTTTATGAAATGTTTTAACAATGAATTTTGATTGTATTTTCTATTATAATCTTATTCAGAACTGGGAGATTTTAATTTTTTCTAATAATATACTTTCTGACACTATAATTGTAATTATATATTTTCTGATAGTTCAACATGAATCGTTTTTCAATATTTGAATGTACATTGAACAAGTGAAAACAAATCTTCTCTAAAGTTTCACAGCCCTACAATAGAAAACTATAATGCACACAAATTTTATAAGTTTGGTAAATTATATAATCATATTGTTTTTGATTGTTAACATATGGTTCTATGACAACTAATAATCAAGTTAATTTAAATAGCAGATACAAGTGTCTATAGCTTACTTTAAATGAAATGTTTGTTGTGGTGGTAAAACTTGCCGCAGCTTTTCAACATCTTTAAAGATAACTTGTACTCCTCCACCAAAAGAATGAATTATTTCTCCCTAATAATAAAAATTTAAAGCAATCTGATTGTATAATTTATGAAAATAAATATTTTGAAGAGAAATTCATAGATACTCATTCATAAACTTAAATTATGTTAAAGTAAATTAACTTTAATATAAAATTAAAATCGTATAATTATTACTAACAATAAAGTGTCAAAAAGAAGATTTAATATTAATATACCCACTTTTTAAATTCCTTTGTTGAAGTCTGCAAAATATAATGAGTTTTAGTTCATATTTTCTATTATTGAATTAGTAAACACAGATTGGTGACATAATAATATAAATACATGTGAAATAATTAAAATTTGTTAAAAATTGGAAATTAAACTATTTATTGAGTTGCACACAATATAAACTGCAAAAATAGTGTACAATGCCATATAGATCTGAAGCATTTCTTGTTTCCACTTACAACGTAGTCACCAATTTTAAAAAGATGGTAAGCTTGAGAAATCCAAAAAAGCACTTCTGATAATTTAACAAATGTTCCATTTTAATAATTGAATAAACTAGATTAAACATTCTGTCATTGAGATGCTTTGTAAACTCTTCTGGAAACATGTTGCAATTTGGATGCTAATAGACCTCAATTTACAGCAATGATATTTTCCATGAAGAATATTTTGTTTAAAAAGATTGATATTCTATTTGATTGTGATAAGCTTCTTTCTTACACATAAAATAACAAATTAGAACAAGACAAAATTAAAAGACTATCTTGTTTACCATAAAAAGTTTTACTTTCATGCTTCACAATCAACAGATAGGTAAAGTTAAATGCATATTAAAGTTCCTGAATTTTATCAAACTTCCCCCAATTCATCAAATCATATAATTTGTAATCAATGCAGGAGACACACTTTTTTTTTAAATACATAACAAATTACAGTTAACATTTTATAAATATAAACTTCGTTTCAATTGTTCACAACAGGAAAATTTAGATTAGTTTGTGGGAAAATAAAGTCTAGAAATGATTGTTGTTTTTGAAAGTGATTTTAACCAACATGGGCTTTTTAATAGATACCTAAATACCTCAAAATTGTAAGGCTTTTGAACATTCTCTGCAAATCAATTTCTAGAACTATGATTGGCGAGATATTTTGGAAAATTTTAGCAACAAATAATGGCTATTGTTTCTATTTTGCTTTGCATTCAGATATACTCTGCAGATATACTCATAGAAAGCAGAAATTTTTAGTTTTAAGTTAAGTTTACTAACCATCGTTCGTATTCATTGTTTGAAAAACAAATTATTTGGGAAAACAATTCATTCTCTATGTTTTTTTACATAGTATTCTTAGATATTTTTTACACTAGAACAAAATATTCACCTTCTATAATTGGAACAAATTCAGAACCAAAATTAATGAACTTATTCCAACAGAAGCTTTTAAAATAGCTGTTACCCCAATCAAATTGAAGAAAAAGCGAGTAACATTACAAACATAATTAATTCAGCACTTGAATTTAGTAAATTCACCAAACCCAACATGAATACTGATTTCCTACCTGACATAATTACCACTAAAATTAAAGAAAGAAACAGGCTTAGAAAACAGTTTAATAGAACCAAATCCCCCATCACTAAAAACAAGATCAATGCTTTAAAACGTGAAATTAAATATGAAATAACAACCCATACCCAAAAAACCTGAAACTCCTACCTATCCAACCTAAATGCGGAGGATGGCTCCTTCTGGAGAGCGGTCAATAATAGAAAAAAATCATACGAGGTTCTCCCACCACTTATAGATGGCACAACTGTAGCCACTACAAAAAAATGAAAAAGCGGAATGTCTTGCCAATTCGTTTGAAACGCAATTCAAGACTAATGACATTCCCAACCCAACTATTGAGCAGCTCATCCAAAGTGAGGTTTCTCATGTCTTGCAAAATAACAACTTACCTCAACAACAACTGAAAGAAATTGCCGCCTCTGATGTTGAGGAGATTATCCAAAACTTAAAAAATAAAAAGAGTCCGGGCCATGACAGAATTAATAACAGAATGATAAAACAAATCCCGGTCAGAGCCATCTGCTATTTAACATCCATTATTAATAGTATTATTAAAATTGGATACTTTCCTTCAGCTTGGAAAAAGGCAATCATCATTCCAATTCATAAGCAAGGAAAAAATAAATCTCACCCCACTAGCTACAGACCTATATCCCTTTTTCCACGTTGGCCAAAATTACAGAGAAAATCATTCTTACTATCCTATTAGAACATGATCATAACCACAAAATTACTATTCCACAGCAATTTGGATTTAGGAGAAACCTCTCCACTACACATCAGCTCCTTAGAACAGCCGAGAAAATTTCTGAAGGAATTGCTCAAAAAAAATCCACTGGCGGAATCTTTCTCGCTATTGAGAAAGCTTTTGACAGAGTATGGCACTATGGCTTAATTTTCAAACTTATAATATAAATAAACTTAATTTATTAATAATTTTCAAACCTATAATAAAAATATAAATTTTCGTTTCCAATGATTAAACTAATAAATAACTACCTCTCCTACAGAAGATGTGCTGTCAAGCTTAATAATATTATGTCCAATGATAAGCTCATTTATGCAGGCGTCCCACAGGGATCACTGCTGGGCCCATTTCTTTTTAATATATATATTAATGACATCCCACAACATAAAAACACGATGCTCTGTCTTTTTGCCGACGACACGGCAATTCTTTCTACCAGCTCAAGCCATTTGAAAATTCATTCAAATCTCACTGAACATCAAATGGTCATAGAAGAATAGCTAAAGGTCTGGAAAATTAAAATCAATCCAACTAAATCTCAAGCGGTTCTCTTTACAAGGAAGAGAATGCATTGCCCACAGATCAATTTAGGTGGATACAATATCCCCTGGACCAATAAGGTCGATTACTTAGGCCTCACGATAGACTTCAAATTAACGTGGAAACACCACATCAATAAAATTAAAAATAAATTCATCACGGGAAGAAAAACTCTTTACCCACTTATGGCATACAACTCAATACTTTCACTACCCAACAAATTATTAATATATAAAGCCTACTTGAGACCAATTATCACATATGCAGCACCAATTTGGGGCGGGGCTGCAGAAACTAATCTTAAAATACTGGAAGCTCAACAAAGCAAATTGCTCAGACTAATCACGCAGTCCATTTATTACATTAGGAATGAACAAATTAGAAAAAAACCTTGGCATACTAACGCTAGTTAACTATATAAAATATCTATCATTTAGATTTTATGACAAACTTTACCAAATTTCTAATACGGAAATCCAAAGAATTGATAAATACAATCCATGTCAATTAATTAATTTTCATAGGCCAAGAGCTGTACTGAGGCTTAAACCACAAACAAATCTTTCCATCCACTTCCCTAAATGTCCAAAAAGAATGAAAAAATCTAAACAAGTAAACATTTCATAATCTGAAATAATTGCTGCCAGCAACAACTCCATAAATTCTTCTCTCGAGTTTTGGAATGCTTACAAACAAACCTTGTAATCGGACATGATCGTGCCTATTTCTTTATAACAGGAGTGGTATACTTACTAAGTCCCTCACTTATTACATTCCTTTTACTACTGTCATAATTTTTTTCTTAATCACACACTTTGCAGATAGTTATTTCTCCTTCTTAACTTCTATATATATTTATATAAAAAAAAAATTGTTGTTATATATGTGTATATATATATGTTTTTTGACATACATAATTTATATGTATATTATTAATAAAATTTATTAAGAAAATCTCAAACAAACAATTAAATAAATTTGATTGTTATACCATGTATAACTGTATTAATCAAGAATTTTGTTTTCTTAATGTTTGAATGTAAATAATTGTATTTGTAAAAATATTTTGTTTCTGTAAGTTATTGTTTTCGTTTAAATATATAAATCAAGAAATCGAATCTTTCTAATTTTTTATTTTCCTTTACAAATATTCTTTGTCATGTATTGTACAATCCCTTGGGAGTACTTACTATTCCTTGGGTTAAAATTATTGTATAAATTTATTTGTGTGTACTAGAACTGTCTATTTGTTATGCAGATTAATTTTAGACTCCAATCAATTTCATTATAAAATCAAGGTAAATGGCCCAGTGGCTACAAACCAACCAAACCTTAGACCTACTTCTAGAACAAAATGTAAGTTAAGTCATTGTGCGTATTACACATGGTAAGTATCATACTCAACCAAATTGAATTGATTAGGAGGGAACAATGTAATTAAGGTTCATGCCATAAACTTCATAAATCAGGAATTCCCAACTTTTTTTCTAGATTGAGAAGAGAATGAGACCAACAACTAGAAAAAGACTGTAAATTCGGTTCGTTTTATATTTCTAATATTTCAAAATATTGTCATGTAGAATAATTGGGAAACTTGTAATGCAAAGTTTTTCCTTTATTTAACACTCAGAAATTTCCACACAACTTGAGTGGGGATTTGAAACTTAGTTGATTTGATGACAATCGGCTGCCTTGACCACTGCACTACAATGACCAAAGCAAAAAAAAAAAAAAAAAAAAAAAAAAAAAAAAAAAAAAAAAAAAACGTTTTAAGCGGCATTGTTCTCTCCTTTCAAAGAAGTGTCATCTTATGCTTACCCAGTGATTAACTTTGATCTTGAATGCATCTGTGGACTGATGTTCTGGATCTTTCTGGAAGAAAATGTGTCCTCCTCACCTTGTCTGTCCTCCAATGCTGTAGAATTACTATCTGAATCCAGTGCTTGTTGTTCGGAATTGAAATAAGGCTTTATTTTAAGCACATGGTTGAGGTTCCTCTGTTTCTGACATCTTGATGTGGAGGCATGATCTTGCACCTTATAGGTGACATCTGATAATCATCATAACATCTTGTATGGTCCGAAATATTTCTTTAGCAGATTCTATGACAAGTCTACTTTCTGATCAGAACGAAAATTTTAGCTATAGAGTGTGGAGGTATGATGCAATCTTGGATGGTATTCATTCATCAAATTCCAGAAGATAGAAAATCTTCTACAGTGGCATCAATCATCAGCTCCAAATGGCTACAATTGACAACTGCTCCAGAGCTTTACAGAAAGTCACAGCCCAGTATAGCATTGTGACCATATTGCGGCATTACTTTAAATTCAAAGGGATGTATTAGACCAGGAGTTCCCAACCAAGGGGGCATGTAGAAATATCAAGGGGGAGGAAAGCTTTTGAATTTTATTTTTATTTTTTATACCACTAAGGTGACAAACAAACCAGAAAAAGACAAAAAGTTAACAAATAGCATTTCAATGTAATGTTTAATTTACAGGCATAAAATTAATGAAATTAAACATCATATCTATTCACTTATTCTGTCAACCACTGCTTCAAAACTCGACATCGTCAATCACAGTTTATACAAATTTCGACAAGTCAAAACATGAAACCAGCAGGCAACTCCACTGCAGCACCTGTTCCGCTTAACATTCATCCCAGAAAACAACTGTGTACCTACCGGACACACATGAGTATCTGTGAAATTCATTCCCTCAAACTTGGGACAAATTTGACATTTCGGTGTACATTTTTGATTGAAAAATCAGTTTAAGTGTGTAAAATTATTGTTTCTCCCTGATAAAAGGTAGACTTATATTTATAAACTTCAGTCACCTTTTTATTTAATTTACTAAATTGGTGATACAGTTATCGTGCATTCATAAAATGGCCATTATGACTGATTATTGTTATAGGTGTAAAATGGCAGCAAAAAAAGAAAGTTTTCCAAAGATTACAGTAAGTTTAGATTTAATTTCATAGAAAAAGAAGAGTTACAACTACCTCAGTGTGTGATATGTACGGCAGTTTTAAGTAATGATAGCATGAGGGCCAATCGCCTTGAAAGGCATTTGAAACAACAACATCCTAATGCAGTTTTGAGGATAAAAGAGTTCTTTTCTAAAGCAGAATTACTTAAGTGGTTGAGATTGGATAAATCAAGAAGTTATCACATAGGTGTATCATAGTATCTCAAAGCTTCATTTGAAATAGCTTTTATGATAGTAAAGCAAAAGAAACCTCATACTATAGGTGAAGAATTAATAAAACCATGTTTCCTAAAAGCCACACAGATAATTTTAGAAGATGCAAAGTAAAAAATGGCCTATTTCTCTTTTGAATATTACAGTCAAGTGTAGAATCGATAAAATTGCAGCAAACATTAAGTCAAAACTAATTGACAAAGTAAAATTATCAGCCTTTTTTGCCCTTAGTTGCGATGAATCCCCCGACATCGTTAATTATGCCCAGTTAATAGTTTATGTTTGTTACATCAGCAGAGATATTATAGAAGAACAGAATTTACACTCCCAATCTTTAACAGTAGGTACTACATCTGAAGATATATTTACTTCAATATAAAATTTTGTTGAAAAAATAATTTGAACTGGAATAAGCTCATTGGACTTTGCACAGATGGTGCACTTGCAATGATAAATGTACAATTGGGCTTAGCTAAAAAGGTTAAGGAAAAATTCCTGCAATGGTTAATACACATTGTGTTTCGCAGAAGCAAGCTTTGGCTTCCAAATCATTTCACAGAAATTAAGCCTTGCTACAACTAAATAGAACTTAAGGCTATAAGGATTGTAAAACTACATCAAGAGCAGCGCTTTGAACAGTTGGTTATTTACTTTACTTTGCAAGGATCTTGATTCTGATCACAAAGTTCTTCTGTTCTATACAGAAATATGTTGTCCAAAGGCAACACCTTGGCTCACCTTTATGAATTAAAAGAAAGGGGTAATTCTTTTTCTTGTGTTCTAAGAAAAACACGATTTCCTCACCATGTTCAAATATGACATATTTCATTTCAATGGCAGTTGGTTTATTTAACTGAAATATTTGGTGCCTTGAATGAGCTAAACTTGAAACTTCAGGGCATAAACTGCACTATAATAAGCAATTATGATTATATTCAGGGGTTCATAGCAAAGCTTCAACTTTGAAATCAAAAATTGTCTCCTGAAAATGTTATATCTTTTTTTTTTTTGGCTGTTCTAAGTACCGTATTTTCCTGTATATAATCCGCGGATTATGTGTTAAAAAATTCCGAATTTCGTTGTGTGTATTATACGCCGCCGCGGGTTATCTGATAAAAATCATTCTCCATCAGAAAAGCTTAAAAGAAAGTTTTGAAAGAAATACTCTTTATGTTTCATAAAATAAATAACAGGTGGTACCAGGACACACCTGAGTTATTTAAACTCTAATCGGCTTTGTGCATTTACGTTCAAAAACGAATTCGGTTCCTCTTAAAGATTTTACAGTTTCAAATTCGCTAACGTCATTTTGCAATTTGCCTTGATGTGAGCTGTTTCGTTTTGAAAATATTCAAATTCATATATCGTCATATTGAAGCGAAAATTTTTAAGTTATACAGCAGATTTTAAATTACAAGCTATGGCGAAAGCAAATAAAAACAATGGCGTCAAATGTGTTAATGTGAAGTGAAAAACAAAGCACCCGCGTTATAAAAAAAATTGTATAAAATACGCAATTTGTAAATAATCCATTTCTTTTATTTAAATATTAATGAAGCAAATATATATTACTTTAAATATGTATAACATCGTTTTGAAAGTTATTAGAAGCTAAATATCGATAAGTTTTACAAGACTCTCTTCTCAAAATTATCGCTCTTGATCGATCTCGTGCTTTCATCTCAAGTTTATCGCACTTTGCGATGAGCTTGATCTAGACTGATATTTTTCATAAAAAAAACTTTTTTTCTAAACAATTTATTAAATTTTTAATCTTATTGTGCATTTTTTTATTTTATGTGACACCTATATTATCACAGTACATATTTTAGACTATAAGCCGAAAAAAAATTGCCGCGGATTATGCGACGCTTTTTATCCTTTTACTCGAAAAAACGGCCGTGCGGATAATACGCCGCTGCGGATTATATACAGGAAAATACGGTAATCAAAAGTAACAAACTGAAAAGCTGACACAAAAACTCATTTACAAGCGCTGGAAGATGAATTTTGTCGATACTATTGAGACGCCGATCTTCAGTCACCAATATGACACATGACAAGAAATCCATTTGTTGTTTATGTATTACAATTAGAAGTTCAAGAAGAATTTCTAAAAATAAAGACTAGTTCGTCCATGAAAGATGACTTCCATCCTTTGTCGTTGGAGAAATTTTAGGTCAAAAGATTGACTGTTAATTCAAAACACTTGCCTCTCTTGCTTTACGATTACTAGTTCCTTTTTTTTTTCTTGTGTGAGACAGGCTTTTTTACTCTAGTTTTAATTAAAATTAAACAGCGAAATCGTCATGATGTCGGTAGCGACCTTATTGATAACTCTAGCAAAAGCAGAACCTAGAACCAACCAATTGGTACAGAATAGGCAATCTCAAGTGTCTTCTTAGTACCTACTCTTATTTTATTAATTTTTTTAGATAAAAGCATTTATTATTTTAATTTAATCTTTAAAAGTTTGTTAATTAGAATTAAATTTAAAGGTTTCTAAGTACATAATTGCGTCTTTTTGTATTTATTGAGAAAGAAAAGGGGGGTATGAAAACATAATTAATAGTCTGAGAAGCCTCAACAAAAAAAGGTTGGGAAATCCTATATTAGAAAAGCAATGTTTAATCGGAGGATGCATTTTTCTTTCCATCGTACGTGATTGCCGCCGGCTATCTTGAGAAAAATATTCTTTTGTCGGTTGGGAGCATAATTTTTCGTAATTAACGTCGATATTGGTCTGCAATGACAGAAAATGATGCGACAGAATCCATGAATGCACATATTGGTTGCTTGTCAATGTTTAGATCCATTTAATTTTTCGTCATCTTTGCAACAGTTGGAGGATTTTGATTTTTAGCGGCCTCACCTCCGAGAAAGGAAGCAGTATCTAGTTTTTCTCGTTTCTCCGAAAGTGAAAACGTCTGTACGGCGGATGGAGATCTGAAGTAGCGAGTAAGTGATCAACTTTGGACAGTACTAGGCGATGAAATCCTTGCATAGTTTTTGCTGGATTAATTAGTGGCGGTCTCAGAGGTTACACGTTCCTGAGCGGCGTTTTTTTCCCTCCGCTCTATAAATGCTAAAAATAGCTCTTATTTTATGGCAGTATCGTAAAAAATAGCCCGGTCTTACGCAATGGAAACAGACTGGCCTGTTATCATCAGTCCTCAATACGTCGGTCTTCCTCTCTGACTGAATGATGGATCTGGGTTGTCTTTAAATAGCATCAGGCTTTAGCTGGCATCAAGAAAGAACATCAATTCATTCTTTCTTTGTAGCAATAGGGGCTACAATGTCTTTTTCACTTCTTCTCTTACAATATCCTGAACTGATGTCATGTGTTGTTAGGGATTTGACACTGGTGCGGCGACTAATCGTTGCACCTCTTCTCTCACAATTTGTCTCAAAAGTAGACCTTGCTTCTCATCTAGAGCAGCCATCAGGATAATATTAGGGGGGAGATTAAATTTTCATCGTCCAATCCTCTCTTGTCTCATGTCGTTGATGTACTGACACCATTTGATAAAGTTCTCGGCAACTACTTTCATAAGGTGTGACATTTTATAATCCTCTGTCATATTCGGATTTACTTGATGACAAAGTACAAGTGCGTTTTGTGTATAGGACTGCGTGCTTTCTCCAGGCTTTTGTGCTCTAACTTCAAGTTTTTTTTTTTTTTTTTTTTTTTTTTTTTTTTTTTTTTTTTTGGCTTATAAAGATGGGAATTATTAAGTCTTTTTCAGCTGATTGTTAAATTTTCCTTATAAGTCAAGGCTGTTTTCATTGTTTTCATACCATTTTCTTACATTACCATGGACGAAGAAGTATGCATTGCCAGGCAAATACTGTGGTCCCATTTATTAAACTTAGCCATTCGCTCATATTTAATTTAGCCACTTGCTTGGATTTTGACCAGGATCTTCTCTGAAGATGAATGGATTCCACAATTGCTGTGAAGATTGTATTACATCCACAGGTTTAGCCTCAATGTCAGGCATATTTCTCCTTCTAGGAGTAGGAACGTAGAGACCGTAATGAGGAGGGAGTCTTTGTAACCTACGGATCCTTTGTAACTCGGGAATTTCTTCCATTGTAATTTCTAATGAAGTACCCGGATTTCCACCAAAGATGCTGTGTAGAATAATTGGGAAACTCATAACATGAAGCTCTTTAATTTAACACTCAAAAATTTCCACACCACTTGTGCAAGATTTGAATGTTGGCTAATTCGATGGAAATCTGCTGCTATGACCACTTGATCACAACAATATAAACAAAATCTCAGAAATACATTTCGTAATTGTATTAAAGCTTAAATTTCAGTTAACATGATGTTGCATTTCAGGCATATATACAAATTTTTTCTTAATATTTAGCTGAAAATTGCTTACTATATAGTTAGAATAATCAACATAACAAATATAAACATATATTTCACTAATTTATTAAGCTTTTAAAAATGTAAATTAATGGACGTCCATGATATCATGAAACATTAATATGTCTGTTTGATTCTATAATATTCCAAGACTTCCTTGGAATATTATAGAATCTTTTTAAATTTCCAATATATTCTCATGCCATTCACTTGAACTCCATTGAGAATCTTTAATAGAATATCCTCGTTTTGAAAAAAAAACTTACAAATGATATTCCATTCAAGAGATTTTCCTATTATATCTTAAAACTTTCTAAGATTCTCTTCAGTGGAAAATAAAAATTCTATATTTCTTTTACAGAAATATATAAGACATTCTTTTGAGACCAAGGAAATATACATATATTTTTTATGTGGATTTTGCTAGTTTGTCAGATCTTTCATTGATAGTATTGTCTTTACAAACAAGAACCCAAATAATCTTTCTTCTAAATTGACATTTCATAACCAAAAGATATAAAAACGCAGGGGGAGGCAATCTAAATCAGGAAAGAAAATAATTTGTTCATTTTTTAATATTCTTAATTCTTAGTATAAATACAAAATTTTTCACTGTGAAACATGTGGTTTTACTATGTATTGCTTCCTTTATCTATATGATAATAACTTGATACATAAATAATCAGGTTTGAAATTTATTAACAAAACACATGAATGTTTTAATCTATTCATGGAAAAATGAATACTTTTAAGTTATTAAACACTTTGAACAAGTGAAGTGATGTTCTAAATCTTACCACCATTTTAATTTTTAATTTATTTATGAGTAATTCATGAGTGTTTTATACACACACACATACATAAACATGATCTAAATGCAGGTTTAAACTTATATAATATTTATCATAAAATTATTCATTTCACTATTCTTTATGCCAATATATATTATAATGATTAATATTGCAAATAAAATTAAAATAAATTTATAACTCCGGATGAAAGTAAAAAATAATCAGGCAAATAAAACATTTCTATTACATATCTTTATGGAAAGTTTTGTTGAATTTTATAAAAAAATTTTAAGCATGAAAAGAACTAAATAACTTTTTTGTAATTTAGGATGTAGTATACTGTTCTCACATTTGTTTTAGAACAATTTCTTTTTATTAAATAAAGTTAGTCGATTTTTAATAGGAAATTTTATAGCTTATATAGAAAAAAATTATTGAAAATTATAAGGGATTTTTTTTTTTTTTTTAAGAATGACAAACTGAAAAACATATAGTACTTCATTTTATTTTATATATATAAATAAAAGATATTTAGTAGATTTTATCTATCGCAATATATCATTTTTATTATAAGTGAAAAAAAAAACTAATGTGAAAAAATACTATGAACAATTAAATTAATTATTGAAAAGTTTAAATAAAATGTTAACAATATTCTAATTTTTAAATGGTTTTAGATTTTACTTTGAAATTTTATGTTCTTTGAATATAGATAAAAGATAACTGTACATAAATCCTCATGCAAAAACTAACATAAGAATATCAGTCTAAACATTATTGAACAGATATAATAGTAAATTAACCTTTTTTATGTATATTTTAAATGTTTAAAGTTAATCATAGAAAGAAATTTTGAAAAACTGACTTAAAAATGTTGTACCTTGTAAAGTTGTGTTTCTATAATACCATGCACATCTTGTTCTTGATGTTGAAGAATATACTTAGATACATTATTTTTAAGATCTTGAATGGATAACTTGTTAACAGACTTTTTCTTTCTTATCGCTGGCTGCAATACTGTATCTATAAAATAATTTTAAAATAGTGGAATATTATTAAAATATAGTACCTTTCATTAAATATAATTTGAACAAATGAAGTTCTCTGAATTTAAGTTTACTAAATTTACTAAGTTTAGATAAAAGATAAAGAAACAAAAAATACAACTTTAATTTTGGAATTTTAATGTAAATAAGTTTTTGAATATAGTATATTATTTGGCAATCCTTTACTAATTACTAATGGAATCAGTGGATCAAGTTAGATTTATTGGTAAGATAATACATTTACATGATTGCACATAAAACATGTAACTTTGGCAGACATTTAATACTTTTTAGTATCATTTAATTTATAACATTTTAATTAATAAAGTACTTTTTGCATTTATTTTAAAATTTATGCTTATTTTATGATAAAAAGAAAACTTTTTAAATGATATTCGTTCTTCAACAGTTATTAAATATTTATTAAAAAGATTGATGAAAAATTAACTTCTGAATTATTAAAATAGTTTAGTACCTAATAGCAAAAAGTAATTATAATGTTTGAATGAAATACAATTTGAAATAAGAAAGGACTCTAAAATAATATTATAATTTTACTATAAGCTATAAAAATAAGGAAATTTATGTGATATCATCTGCTATTAATTTTAAGAAAATACATACTTAATTCTAAATTTTCAATTGGTTTATGTTCAATCCATGCATCTATCAAATTTGATTTAGATTTTTTCTGGAAAAAATGTTCAATGACTGGATTCTGAAAATTTAAAATGCAAGTTATTCTATGATTTATACATGTTAAATTCTTTTTCATTTTTTTCATTTCTTTAATAAATTATTCCAAATAAAAATAATTTTTGACCTTTTTTCTTCATATTGACTTACACTTCATTTTTCCATAGATCAAACATACCTAAAAGTTGCTTACAAAAAGCTCTCATATTCTTTTTTTTAAATTCTACTACGAAAATTAAAAAAAAAGAATACTCTTATAAATCTCGATTTTTATTCATCATACCCTTTTATTTAGATGAAATATGACATGTATAATATTTTTGCTTTTATAAAATATAGAATATTAATACAATTTAAAAAGTTATATGATTTTCAATTGACAGAAAAGAATTTGGTTTGTTTGTAGCAGTATTGTCTTTTTTTGTTTTCATTGACTGTTTGATTGAGATATATGATTTTTCAACAGAAACAGACTTTAAACCACTAGATAATTTTTGTTGTTAGTGAAAATTAAACCTATTCTCTTTATAAAAGACCAATACATTAAATTCTCAGCTACTATTTTGATTTATTCCCACAGGATTCAATTTAATAAGCAAGTACTTAAATTTATTAACAAGTGGTTAAAGGAAATTAACTAAAACAGAAGATTAATTGAATCTAGATATGTAAAGCTACTAACAATTTTAAGTTTAAAGTCATCAATTATCAGTTAATCACTATAGTTGCAGATAAATATAGCTTTTTTCCATGTTTTTTTTACATTCTGCTAATTAATCAAAAAGTCTGTTAAACCTGCTACTTCTCATTTTTTTATTAAGGGAAATATAGCTTTTCTATCACTGCTTAGTCAAATATTATTATGCCATCAGCAATTGCACAAATATGAGTTGTCTCACTAATAATTAAGATTATTATTTATATCTAGTTTTTTAATAACAAATTCATGTACCAAATTAAAAAGTTTAGAGGATATTGTATCATCCTGCCAAACACCTGCATCGATATTAAAAGTTTCTGAAAAATCATTCCTCATCCAAATGGTGGCCCTAGAATCTTGTACAATAATTAAGATTAATTTGACTAATTTGATTACTAAAATTACAATCTTTTGGATTTATTAACTGTATCAAATGCTTGTTTAAAGTCCACATAAAACAGGAAATATATTAATATAATAATCGTAAAATTTCTCAACGTTTCTAAATACATGTATTTAATTCACAATAGGGAGCAGTTTGATCTAAAATAACACATTTATGATCGCCTAAAATATTATGTTATAGGTTGTAGTTATAAATTACATAAACAACTATTTTATTGATCACATATAATAGTGTGATATCTCTGTATTGTCATAATTTAATTTACCTTTTTTTATATAGGGAGAATGATTCCCAAGTTCTAAGTAGATACCATTAATATATATTTTAAACAACATGTTCAATAAGCATCCTACATTATTAGTAAAGAAAATGCATATTAAAAGCAATTAATCATTCTATTAATTTGACATTTGTCAGTAGTTAATAAGATAATGCATTTAAAATAATTTGAAATTCTATTATCATCTTCATTATAAACAAGTAATTATTTATACAAGTTTATTTTTTCATGAGCAAAATTAAATATGTGTTATTTGAACTTCATATAAATATAATCAAACAAGAATTAGAAATAGTCATTTTTGAGTAATTTAAAATATTATTAAAAGAATTTAAAAAAATTCTGAAAACATATAACATTGCATTGTAACTTTCTAAGCAAAATAAATTTTACAAATTGGTAACTTACATTTGTACATAATTTATATGATTCAGAAAATAAATTCCTAAGAGTGGCTAAGTATGGTGGCTTGGATGAAGCACTATGGATTCGATATACATAAGGAAGGCTAAAAAAGGTTTTTTCTTCAATCTCACTTTGAACTGGAAAGTTTGAAAAACTTTCCTTTTTAATTGAAAATACTGATATATTTTTTCTTGCATGTACATCTGTCACAGAGCAGTGTTCGGTAGATGTGAGATTTTCATTTAGCCTTTTTGAAAAATTTGAGCTTTCATTGCTTGATAAATTCTTTTTACTAGAAGAAGTTGATGTTTTCTCATAACAAATTGGAACTGATTTTTGTGTCAATTGAACTGATGATGTGATATTTTTTTCCCGGGATATAGTAGACTTACAGTAATTCATTTCACAAACTGGATTACTATGAAGATTTCTCTTTACTAATGGCTATGAGAAAAACAAGAAAGGAATTATCATTCTTAAATTATAAATGTAAATTTTTCTAATGCTGTATATATATATATATATATATATATATATATATATATATATATATATATATAGCAATAATATAATCATTGCATTGTGTATATATATAATCATACAATGAATTTAATTTAAAGAATTCATTTAATTTCAATATTTTTTAAGTGTTTATTAAATTTTTATTTGTGATTATAATAAACCTAAATGAAGAGGAACAGAACTTTTTTTTAACTCTTTTTAATTATATTTGAAAATTATATAAAAGTTTACAAATTCTCTCTCATAGCTTTTATACCTTCAATAAATAATTTTGGATAGAAAAAAGTTTAAAATTCTTTTCTTTTTAATTGGAAAATGAAACATTCAAAAAATGAGAGAATCAATTTATATTCATGCTGAAGCATTAAGTAAAATTTCTTATTACAATTCAGGCCAATTCTATTTTCTTGAATAAACATTTTGAAAAATAGTGTTTCTTAATTGCATTTTAAATGAAATAAAAACAAAAGAACAGGAATTTTACTAAGATGGAAGGGAGCAATTTCAAATACATAAATGCGTGCATTGAAAGTGAAATATAGTAATAAAAAAATTATAGGAGTAAACAAAACTGTTGTCTCAAAGCATGCACATTGAAAGAAACAAATTAAAAAAAGTAAACAATTGTATGGAAATTTAATTCTTTGAAATGACATAAAAAACATGAAAAGATGCTTCAAGTCAACAAGTTGCTGTATAAATGAAAAAGTTTAATGGGTTACAAATGACTGGAGATGCTTAAAATGTTGCAAAGTTCTCTCGAACAGCTGAGGCCATTGCACTCCTGTTTTGGATAAATGCGATATTATCGATAAGACTGTGGAAAGCATTGGTTCGCTCCTGAAGCATTGTAATGACTAAGTTCTAGATAAAAGAATTTTGATCAATCGACAAGATCGTCGAAATGTGTTACCCTCGGATAAAAATGTCCACTCTTTATGACAAGCAAGTCCATATTTTTATCAATGCTGACTTTAGGGCATACTATCAAATCATTTCTTTAGTAATGTGAACTTTAATGAATAAATGTGAACTGTTCTGAGGATAATTTTTCTCTCCACATCGAATTTCATCTGAACTCCCATAAAATTAAAAACTCACTTTGAAATTTACTAAAACTTGTAAAAACTCACTTTAAAATTTACTAAACCAAATAAGAATCATGTGCTATTTGCACATGATTCTTATTTGGAATACCATTTAAAATCTTTTTTCTTCAGACAACAATGTATTTAGATGTCAAGAGAATGCACACCAAAAGTTACATCTGAAGAAAGAATAACTTCTGTGAAAGTAGAAATTTTTTAACTGTATCACTTTCCTGGTCATAAACTCCATGACTATTTATTTTAGTAAGAAGTTTTTATTTCCTGTATTGTTTCAAATAATAAATGCTTCTTTTGACATTAGTAACCAGTTTAAATATTTACTTATTATGAATTCTGCAAAAAATTTTTTTAGCTGTGTATTCATTCAACCACTTATCTTTTATAGTTGGAAACTATATATATATATATATATATATATATATATATATATATATGTGTGTGTTTCCAACTATTAAAGATAATATTATAAAAGACAATAGTATGTTAGTATGTGCAACACAGAATTTAACCAAATCTCAGATAATTGGAAATAAGTTAAGAAATTAGAGAAATTTTATGATAAAAAAAAATATATCTATGCAGTACATAAACATTCAAAAAATTTTTTAATTTAGAACAAAAATTAGCTTTTTCTTGGTGTTTTTAAATAATATCACATTCTAAACTCCTATTATTTATAAAAGTTGAATTACAAAAAATTCCATCCCTTATTTTCTAGCTGAAAATTTTACTTAAATTATTATAGTCTTGATCATGCATTTCTTACAAAATTTAAGATTTGTTTTATTTTTTTATTTAACTAGAAATTTTAAATAAATATAATGAAAACTCACAAAATGGATGAATTTGTCAACAAAAAATAAAGTATCTAAAATAGAAATAAAATTTCTAGGAGTTATTCATAATTTTCCTAAAGAAAACTTAAAATTCCAAGATCTGTACAAATCTTGTTTTGCATTACGAATAACATTGAAATAAATCTTGCCCTTATTCAATACTATTTTAGTCTGAAATTTTTTCAATGATTAAAATTAAATTTTTACACATATCATTTTTCTACATTTAAAACTCTCATTTATTTTATAAATTTTAAGTTTTGTTTTTTCCAGTAATGTCAATTTTTTCTAGAATAAAATAAAGTTGTATATGAATTTCATTACAAAGAACATGTAAAGAATATAAATTTGATATAAAAAAGGAAGGTAAGGTTTAAAGTGACAAAAAATGAACCATAAATTAATAAAAAAAAAGAAAAAAATGTGACTAATAGGAATAGAAGAGTACCTTTATGATGGAACTCAAAGATTTATTTTCTTTGATGCGACTGGAATTATAACCTGTTTCCTGCTTAAAAAACTGCTTAGTATTTTTTTCTCGAACACAATCTAAAATGTTATTTCTTTTTAAGTAATTTCATTAAAAATTAATTCAAGTATAATTTGCTGCATATATTTCTTTTCTTAGAAAATTTGTACAATTTTAAAAATAAATAATATATAAACTATTTTGTATGTATCAAAAACACATAACCATGAGTTTGCATGAACAAAAAGTGTTGACTTATCAGAATTTTTTGGTATATAATTACAGAGTGAAAAGGACAAATCATCATACAAAACCTGTAAAGAAGTTAACAATATTTATTAGAATTTAAATTAATTTTAGATTTTGAGTGATATTAAAGTACAAATAGTTGAAAAGCTGGAAAATGCACATTATGATTTCATTTTGTTTTATTACAGTACAAGATAAAATATTATTTAAATTCCTCTGCTCACAAAAAAAAAAAATAAAATAAAATAAAAAGATATAAGATGTTCAAACTAAAAACTATTTACAAAAATATAATTTCCTCTATATGTAAACATATTTGTGGATTATTAAATTTACAATAAAATGTAATACATTGATAAGAATGAAGTATATATTTGATAAATGGAAGATGTATAGGTCTTTCATTAGCCAATATTTTACTTATTTTAACTACCATAATCATATTTACTATATGTGATATTTGAAAAGTAAATTATGCAAATAAAAAGATTATATATATTTCCTTTTTTATGATTTATTTATTATAAAATGTATACAAAATAAACCTATATATTTCTTTTAATATGTAAAGAATATAAATTTGATACATAAAATTAAATTCATTAAAGTGAAGTAACTTGTGACATAAACTTGAATAGGTATGATTGTAAAATCTTTTATGAACATTTACAAAGGAATAGATAATAGAAAGAAGTTTTTAAATAAAGATGTGATAAATGTATATAAATTAAAACTAAGTCTGTTTTAAAAATTGGTATTCTGTAAATTCAATTTTCTTAATTTATTTAAAATACGAAACTATTAACATTCTCTCAAATTCTGATGGTTCTATTAATTAAATTATTGGGTTGTTCGGAAAGTTATTTCGTTTTATATGTAAATGAAAAACATATAGGGAATAAATATTTTATTGAGTTGTATATTGTCATTTCTAATCCAGTACCTTATACAATGTTTCTGGTCGTAGCATGATTTTATACTCGTAAAATGGTTGGTTTTTTCTTGAAATTCCTGATTCAGGTTGAGGAAAACGAAATGACTTTCCGAACAACCCAATATTTAATTTGAATTTCCCTTCAATAAAAATTCTTCTATAAAATAAAAAGTTATTTTCTTTATTAATTATTAAATTATTATAATTGAAATATTTAAATAATATTTTAATGAATAACATAAAGTGAAATATATATTATTACTTAATGAATTAAAGGAAGTCTTAGAAATAAAAAAATTAGAATTGAATATTTGATATCATGCTTTTCTATTCAGTTTTTTTTACAAAAAGAACAAATGATCATGTATAACATTTATTTGAATAGAAAAGTATAAAATTATGGTTAAATAACAAAATAAAATTTGTTATATTAGGGGTTATATTTTTCTCTTATAAATACATCATATTGCAATATTATGACAAAACATACATCATTGTAGCAATTAAGTTTCTGTAGTTCAAAAAAATTGTAATCAAGTTCAGGATTGCAATTAGAAATGATCTTCCTAGAACATTCCAATAACATTTTGGAAAACTGATGTTCAAAGATCAGGCTATAGTCTTTCGACTAATGTCTTCACTAACCAGAAAAAATCATCAATCACATTAATAGACCGTTGAATATGAAAAAGCTTAGTTGTCCAATAAACAAAATAAGAGCAAAACTGCACCCCTAAAAAAGTAAATACAGCACAAGATCTCATCTCCTTATCATCCAAAAGTCACACTGCATATTTCACAGACATAGAAGAATATACAAAAATGATGCCTGCTAAGATAATCAAATTTCCGCTACAACAGAAATCGATTTCTAAGATATTGGAGGGCAGGTACAAGGTTTCCTATTACCATATGAAAACATGTCAAAATTCAATAATCTGGCTGAATAAAAACCATTAGTATCGAGACCAATTGTACAATGAATCACACTCCAACCCCTGGAATTTTTTTAACCATATTAAACTGCTTCTCCTATTGGTAAAAGAATTTGAATGTTGAGATGAATGGGTCATAAAATGTAAATCATTCTTGCTAACACCCACTCTTCTGTCACAATCTTGAAACAACATTTGAAATTAAACTCTATGTGGCTAGATAGATACTATAAAAGTTGAGAAACTATAGGTTGTCTGTCATGCTATAATAGAAAAAATTGCAAACTTTTTGACCACTGTGGTTGTTGGATGACCTAGATTTGGCTTTCTCTTGATGGATTTGATAACATGAAACTTTCTGTAAATTGTATGAGACTTTGAGCATTATACTGAGCTCTAGAAATAGATTTGAAATAGTTCTGCGGCTAGCCATTACATGATCATCATATATCTAAAGGAAATATTCTTAGCTTTCATCATTGGAGAAATGCAAGGTAATAAGAAGTTTTATCTTATTCACTATTAAAAATAGTTTCCGAGAAGAAATTACTTAAATAAGACTATTGAAATAAATTCAAAATTTAAAATAAAATTTTATTAAGAACAACACTAAAATTTTAGTAAAATAAGATGTTATTTTATATTTTAAAGAAAAAAAAAAAAGTGCATTGAAATTGTTTCTTGAAAAGTTTTCAAATTGTAATGTAAAATAGAAATTAAACTACATTTAATATACTCTTTGATTGCATTTTAAGAAACAATTTGGCTGAGAAAATAAATTAAATTGGCCAATTTACATAGAATAAAGGAATTATTTGCATTCTAAAACATCAATTAAATTTTTTTTTAAATATATTTAGAATTTTGATAAAATCAAAACAAAATTTACAAAGCAAAATTTTAGGCTCTGAATAGTAAAATTTGCTAAACTTGATATTATTTTGGAAATTAAAAGAGTACAAAAATAAAATGGAAACAAGGAATATGACATTTAAACGTTCTATTAACATTTCTAAGATTTACAACTTATAAGCATTATTTATCGATCTCAAATTGCACTTAAAATTACTAAACATCAAATTAATAATTTTAAATATAGATACATTCGTTAAACAAGCAAAAACATTATCACAAATTTAATTATTGACAATCATTTATATAGATATTAACTGTAAATTTCTATTGGTTTCTTTATTAATTTTTTACATGTAGTTCTAATGTATAGACCAAGGAATCATACCACCAATGATAAGTACTATTCTATTTACAAGTAACAAATTATTTTAGAATATTTTAGAGAAAACTTTTTGATGCATAGTATTACATTAAGTATTAATAAAAAAAATTATGAGGTAGTACACTTCATGAAATCGCAAGATTACACAGAAATTAATAACAGCTGAAAAGTAAATAATTCAATTAAATGTTTAAATTATGTTGCAGTACTTTAGAAATTAATATGTTTATTCTCTTTATTCTTAATTGATTCGAAATTATGAAAATCAAAAACTTACTCTTTCCTCACAATTTAATAATATAAATAACTGTAATAGAATTAAATATTGAGCTTCTCAACAATTTTTATATACTTAATATTTTCTAATTTATATAATTACAAAAAACTTAAAAAAAAACAGTGTTATAATTTTCTGTAGGTCTTATGATGCTGGTCATTCCTACAATAAAATATTCATTAAAATTTTTCAATATATATATATATATATATATATATATATATATATATATATATATATTGAAACAATTTTACATAATAACACTAGAAAATAAAAATTCTACAAGAGATATAAGTCTATAAATCTTACCAATAATTGATCTAGAATTTGTTGATTCAGAACCAGTTAAGGAGGTATTTCTAGAGAGTAAACTTTTCTTAGATGTTGGTAACATAGACATTTCTGAAGTCTCAGTAAAACTTAATTTAGGCACATTTGAAGAAATATTGAGTTCAAGTTGTTCCCAATCATCAGCATTTAATATTTCTCTAATCTGTCTGAATTTTTCATCAGTGAAACAAAGTTTTCTTTTTAAATCACTTAATTTGCTAGCTAATGTTTTTTCCTTCAGATAACAAAAAATAAAATGTCAGCATTTCAATTACCAATTTATAATTTTTTTACAATTTTAAAAAGCAAATTTTAAATAAATGGGTAAAATTCTATTTAAGTTTCTGATTATAATTTTAAGAGTATAAAAAATTAATTTAACAAAATGATAAAATTTTAACAACATAAAACTCATCGTATTATTACTATAAAAGATGACAAAATAGTTCATAAAAATTTTCAAAACACCACTAAAAATTAAATATTACAATATGGTGCAACATTATAGTTTATAAAAATACTTCTAATCTATTGCAGATAGAAAATTAATTGAATGACCTAGACATTTTTTAATATATTTTTTTAAATATGGAACACCAGTGCCTAATTAAAATGCTTTCCATTTAATTTTCAGGAAGTTTTAAAGGTTTTTAAAACAGATAGAATAACATAAATATTATTTGTTTATAAATTTTAAATGAGTTTCTATCAAAGGAAATCTGTAGTACTTTTTAACTTTTATGACAACGATGGCTCATATTATAAAGCAGCCTGAAACTAAGAATTTACAACATTGAAAAAAGATTATAGAAACAGCATCATGCTATCAAAAATATTTTATTTAAATTCAATTATAAATATCAAATTTAAAATTTATGATAAATTCATCATTAGTAAATTAAATGAACCGCTCATTTATTTCATATTATAGAGAAATCTGCTTCTTTAGTTATTCATAAAAACTTTGCTTTTTTTCACTAATCATTACAAATTCAAATTTGAATAACAAATATCTAATATAGTATTTGTAGCTTGTACAACATTCATAACATTTAAACTTTTAACAATATTTAAGAAAAGAGAACTGAAAAAGTTAGTAATGATAATTATTTAAGAATTTGTAAATTAGAGCAGTCAAGTTAATTTGCAATAAATTTTTGCATTTGATAACAAAATATGAATAATGAAGTAAAAATTTTTGCAAATCGATGAAAAAGATTTCCATAAAAAATGATTAACAGAAAGTATTTATTTTTGTTTTGACAATTCAAATGACATTTATTATAGAAATAAACATCCTATTTTGAAAGATAAATTATGTTACCATTAGTTTTTTCATTCTGCATTTTTCTTGAGTTACTTTCTCCTGCATTTTAATTTTCAAATTGTCAATTTCATATGCTTGATTCATCAACCTTTCATTCTTATCATTCAACTATGATAAAATAAATTGAGTATTAAATTCAGTAAGTCAGATAACATATTTGTAAGACATTTTAAAATATATTTTCTCATTTTTTCAATAATAGATTTTGCATAAATATTATAATTAGGAAGTTAAATAATTTGATGCAGAATTTTTTTATTATTGAAACTGCTAAATTATTTATAAATTTACAAAGAACTATGCCAAAGAATTATAAAATACACTAACTTCTGCTTTAATACAATCAACTTGATATTGATGGTTTACAATATCTCTTTCCAGTTTTTCAATTGTTAACTCAGCAGATACAAATTTTTGTTCAAGTTTTATTATTTGTTGTTCTCTTACATTTAAATCCATTTGTAAAAGAGACTTCTCCTAATAAAAATATAAAATATTTTTAAATAATCAACTATAAAAAATTACAATTGCATTAAAGTTTTACTTTAAAAAATCAGCAGCACATGAATAAAAATACAAACAAACTTTATTAGTTTGTATCAGAAAATTTATAACATGAATGGTCATTACATAACTATATAACATAAAATGACTTTAATAATTTTCAAATATAATTATTTTCTTATGAAACATTTTAAATATAACATTTTAAATACAATATTTAAATATAATTATTTTTTTATGAAACAGTTTACAATTTTAAAGGAGTACACTTCAAAATATTTCAAATTGCATAATCTATAAAAAATATAAGTAAAAATCACAAAAAAAGTAATATAAAGCATTTGAATTCTTAAGTAGATATGAAAAGTAGATATTTGAATTCTTAAGAAGATAAGCAAAGTTTTGAGCATAAGATGACATACATAATTAAATGATATGAATTTGAAAATTTCAAATTTAAACATTCGATACAGTGCAACATAGAGATTAATCTTTTTTTCTATTCATACACTTTTGTTTTCAGTAAATTCATAGTAACTTTCCAGTCTTATAAAGTACAAAAATTTTAAAAATTCTGAAGTACTATAGCATTAATAGATATATATTATACTGTTATTCATATCTTAGTATAGAGAATATGAGTTAGTCAAAAAAGTAAAAATAATACATAATAAAAATATAATAGCTTCAAATGAATTCAAACTTCACCTTTCAAATATAGTGAAATACTCAACAGGAAAATTTAAACCACCATGTGGGCAGTAAAAAATTTAGTTAAATACAAATGAAATAAAATTTTTAAAATATTTTCAATTTAAAAATGTGAGGGTTTTTTTAAAATCAAAACCCAATTATTTCCATGTACTCAATGTATATTTTCCCAAGGAATTATAATAGCTTAAAAATATAAACATGGTGACAAACTTAATCTGATAATTTTAAAAGGTTTAATTTTTGATGAGATTATAATATAATATTTAGAAACTTGTTAAGAGAATGGCTACATTTTAATTAAAATAAAAAGGAATAGATTTGCTTTTCAACAGTTCTTATTGATAAACCATGCCACAAAAAATAAACGCTCAGTTTCAGTGTTTTATTTTACATACTATTTTTAACATTGCAACAAGTTTTATAAGATAAAAAAGTTTTTAGAATATTCTATTTTTGAAAGCAATAATACAGGATAAAGAAATAACAGATATTCAAAGCACTTTTAAACAAGTTACTTAAATCAAACTATACTACTTGTGAATCAGATAATAAAATAGTAAAAAAGTTTAAAATATTGCAAATATTTTTCTATAGAAATTAAAGGTGAGTAAAGTTATCTGAATCATTTAATTCCTGTTGCTATCTTATCGACATATGTCAGAAGAATAATATATTATGGAGGATAATGCAACTCCTTGCAGGATGACAAAGACAAACCTGCTATTGCAAAATATAATTCTTGCAAAATAATAAGATTATACATTTTTGTAAAAACAGAGCTAATTTCGTCCTTCATATTTGAATCTAAGATTAAATTTGATTATAAAATGTGATCTGAGTCACTAAATAAAAAAATGATGTTAGTTTTCTAGAAGTCATGATAATCAACAAAAACATTGCTAAATGTAAATTTATCAGTGTTAAGACAAGCATTATGTAATTCACTATGACAACAACATTGTCATAATTAAACACCATGAGATGGGATTAGTAATACTAAATTAAAAAAGCAGTATGAATAGAATGTTGGGAAAGAATGCAGTATGATATACAGTGAACAAAATAAGCAACTCTGAAAAAGTTTAGATCAATTTTATAATAATGATTTAATTTGTTTCATATTATGTTAGTCATCTGTCAAAAATTATTATTCCACTTTTGTGTTTTTTTTTTCTTTAACCATTGCTGACAAAACATTTAAATACCTTGAGTTTGAATAATACAAAAAGCTCTTTTGGTTTGGAAAGGTCAGCTAGCATCACATATCATCCAAGACAACTTTAGAACCATGTCAAAATCATCCAATTACAACTGTCTGCTTAACAAATGTAGTTGCAATGAATAGGACAGGAAATAAATATATGCCTTAAAACAATATTGAACTATAAAGCTCACACTTTATATATGTAATTTTAACTTCAATTTAAGATTTGATATTACTAAATTACATAATTATTTGATTATTAACAAGATTAATGAACAGGATGTATAAAATTTGTCTACAAGAAGCTCATGCAAATAGGTATGTTTTAAGATTTTTGACATAACATATTTGATTAACTTCCCAAACATACAATGAGAAATGAATCTTTTGTAATAATAATATGTGATTATTTCTACCATTTACCATTTATTTAAAAGCAGAAATATAAACTTAAACTAAAATTTGCATTTGCTGTCTTGGTTTTATTCTAATATAGTAAGTACAAATTTGCATGCAAAATTTTAAATATTTAAGAGAATATATTACTTGCTGTTTTTTTATTTCAAGAGAATATATTATTTTCTACAAATAAAGCATTGAAAAGTTTAAAATTGTAGGATTTTATCACATCTTCACAAAAAGTTAAATCAAATGTTTTATCGTCAGTCAGAAATAAATTTAATATTTAATTAACAAAACTGAAGGAGGTTGTAAGCAAACTACAAGGACTGAGTTCAAATATAACAAAGTTACTATAACAAATAATGTATAAGTAAAAATTATATACTTGCTTCAGCTGTACATTTTCTTTATCAATAATTGAAAGATTTTTTCTTAAATCCTCTTCTATAAAATAAAAATACATTTAAAGTATGATTTTAATGAAAGGAAAAATAAGTAATGATAAAACAAATTAATATACATTATAATCATTTTTAAAACCAATACAAAAACAGTAATCTATTTTTTACTGTAACAAATAATTAGAAATTTAATTTTTTGTTAGAACCAAATAATATCAAGATTGTAAGCCAAAGGTATAAAAGAATTTATAAGAGGTTGATTTCAAGCTGTATTCTTGAAAAAGAAGGTAAAATTTACACTAAGAGGTTGATACAATTAGTAAAAAACATATTTTAGTTTTAATTAAAAAATTAAACAGCTTTAATCAAATTAAAATAAAATTTCTGAAATTAAACCCTAAACTAAATTAGTTACCTTTTGTTTGCAATTATTTTTATGTTGAAAATGTTAGAATGTGATATCAGGTATTTATGTACTGAAATAAAAAAATGCAAACTTATTTTTAAAACACTTTGTAATTTGATATTTTAAAATTAAATATTTTAAAAAATAAACAATTGTTATAATATTTTTTATAAACATTATTATGAGATAATGAAAATCCATATCCCCAAATGTGTATGATAAAAAGAAAAGAAAGAAACAGTAACAAATATATAATGTGCTTATTGTAACACCCTTTAAGAATACACAAAGGAATATAGTATGTTAAGTGTAGTGAGTGAGTTATATGTATGTTAAGTGTAGAAATTTCGTCAAAAACACAAGATTCAACTGAATTATCAATTATAACCCATGCAACAACTATTTAGTGTTGTTGGGTTAATTAGGTTTCTTAATAAATGTCATGAATTCAGGTCGCTTGTGATGAATGGGTAGATGAATATTTTGATCAGTGAGAATGCAAGACATTATTGTACAAAAATCAAATGTAAACTTTTAATAAATGCATATAAAAGATTGGCGGTGCCTCTAAAGCTGGAATTAAATACATTAGTCCATGTAACTTGATGTTTATCAATCTTTTCATCATATGTATAAAGCAATATTTTTTAAAAGTCATTGCTCCAAATACATTTAAGTTAGATTGAATCAGCTACAATGGTATAAATTGCTGCTTGACATTAAAATAGACAATGGATGGTTTAACTACATCTTAATGTGCATAAATTAACTTCTTATTTATTCATCTGCCACCTACTCTGTCTCGTGGTCAGCGTGCCTGACTGTGGATAGGGAGGTCTGGGTTTGAATCCCGGTTTGGGCATATATGTACTTTTTCTTTCTCTCCTGTTTTTGTCTTTTCCTCGTATGAATGGTTGCATACCCTATAAACGGGTACCTATAGCATGTGTGTACTGAGGAAGTCGGACTCCACACCCAATTGCAGTTCAGTTGAAAAAGTGGAGCAGCGCACTCATACTGCCAGTCTGGCTGGCACTAGACAAAAAAAAATTATTCATCTGATTACTCAAACTTCTTTTTTTAGTATAGAAGTATAGCATTCAGCGACATTCTAAAACGAAAAATAGGTCAATTATTTTTTTTTCATTAAATTAAGGATAAGGCTATATCAACTCTGCTGGTTTCAACCATGGTACATAACATATTTTTGATGAAATTATAATTACTTGCATAACACAATGACTTACACATTCACAAATTTGCAACTTTTTTATTACTCCTTATTGATGTTTTATTTTTCAGAACGCAATCTAAGTGATTGTCAATTTTCTTTAGTTATTTATTAAATGCAGGATTTGTTTTGATTTTTTAAATATGCACTATTGTATACCCTAAAAATATTTAATTTATGTTCAAATGCTGATTTTTTTTAAGAAATACAACTAAAGAATTTCTTTAGAATCTTATTATCAATAAAGACTTTTCAAAATATCTTTTATGAAAGTAAAATCAATTTTGCTAATTTATTTACTGCTGAACACACTATTATTGTAAAGTAAAAATTTTTAATCACATATTTTAATATTATTTAATTAACTTATCATTTAAATTTATTTAATAAAATGATAATCTTAAAAATGAAAAAATATATAATTCAAAACTTTTAACTTAACAATATTATGCATAATAGTAAAACAAATTAGTAGACACACTGATTTTATTTTTATAAAAGATATTTTAAAAAAATAAAATGATGGTAAAAAAATTCTAAAATTCTAAAAAATTAAAATGAATTGGTAAAAAAATTCTAAACAAGCTTTTTATTGTAGTTAAGAAGAAAATCAGCAGTAAAAATCAAATGAAATATTTTATATCTATACAAGTAATAAGGAAATATAAGTAACTTACGTTTTAGAAAAAAATCCTGCAAGAAAGTTTCACGCCTTGATTTCCTCAAGTTAAGAAAATTAATTAAGTTGTTATAATCAGGTTCATCTTCCGAAAATAGTTTCTAAAATCAAGTAATTATAATAATTTGAGAATGTAGACATAAAATAGATTTATAGCACATAATGGAAATGAACAAATTGCATTTTAATAAATTTTAGCAAAAATATTAAAACTCAATAAGGATAGGCCATAGTTTCCACAGTAACTAGTTTGTATGATTCTTTTAACATTATCTTAAAAATAATATTGAATATATAATTAAGTTTTTGATATCATAGTATGCAATTTATTTACATACTGAATACATAGTAAAAAGTTTCACAGAATCGGTCTTACATTTCTATAAATGCCATATTGGAACCAGTGATCTTGTTTCATCATATCATCACCAAATAAATTAAGAACTGACTCAAGATAAATGGTGATAATCTGTAGCTATGTTTGTTAGGTAAACATATATTTTTAAAATTTTTTTATCTTTATTTAATGTGTTTTAATCTCAAGATTATTAAAACTTAGATAAGCAATGTTAAAATTATTTATGTATTCTATATTTGCTAGTATTTGTTAAATTTACCATTTTTCTAAGTAAAGCACAGATAATATTTCTAAACTAATTTTTCATTAATTTCATGAGTATGTTCATTTATATTAAATTTAGAAGCAATCTGCTGAAGAATTATATTATCAAAATATTGTTAACACAGGGGATGTTTAATTATAAAAGCCATGTATATATCTTGATCTAAAATAAATGTTTTTATGCTGATGCTTTTTTTTTTAATGTTTTACAAAAACAGAAATGTTGATAAGTTTTTAAAATACATGCTTATATAACCACATTTAATTATAAATATGCTAAAGAGTATATATAAATAAAATACTTACAGTTATTAAAGGTAAATATGAAGAAAGAGAATTTGTAGGAGTTGCATTTTCAGTAGCTGATGCAATGAAAAATTTGATTTGTTAAAAGTATTATACAATTATGGCTATTTTAATATACACACATACATATATTGCTAAAATAGAAGTCAAGTATGATGAAATTATACTTGACTTCTATTTTCAAATTATGATGAAATAGAATGCATTAACATTAGAAAAGAGGCAAATTTTCTGCTTATACTTTGCTACAAGTATTGTATGTCAAAAAAGTGCTAAAAAATATGGTAACATTTAAAGCATAAAAATCAATAAATAAAATATAATATACTCATTTCTCATTAAATACAGTATTTTATTATATGCATATTTATAATTAGTTTCTACAGTACATGAAATCAATTATTTTTTACATAGTTTCAGAAAGAGTCATATTTGCTTCCTTTTAATCATTCATCTGTGGCACAACCAGTTTGAACCATTCAACTATAGTATTGTCTTAAATAAATATAAAATCACAACTGTTTCTAAAAATAAAACATTTTACCAATAATTGAAATATATTACCACTTTATCTGCATAATGGTTGAGAGTTGTAATAACACCTCTTACATACACTATAAATGTTATGATTCATTTGAAATTCATCAAATCATTTACAATTTTGAGGTTCAGGCTATTGAGATGAAGCTGAAATATTTATACTATGAAAGAAATTAATATTTTCTTTATTTTTGTTACTCAAAAGTTAAAAATTGTTAACATTTGATTATCTCTTACTGTAATCTTATTGCTTTTTGAAAAATAAATTTCTATATTTAAATATTTGAGAATTTTTTTATTAGTTTTATTTTTACATAAAACTTTTACTTATCAATATAAAAAAAACATTTTAATAAAAGAGAGAATTATTAGTAAATAATTAATAAAGAACATAAATAATCCTTTTTCATAAAAAATATGAAATAAAATAATAATAGCACTCATGATACTATGCAGTGGATAAATTTACAAGCAGGATGTTGTTGTAATGTTTTTTCAAATACCCATTGGAGATTTGTTTTCCAAGAGACCATATCAAATATTATGAACTCCATGCAAGTATATCAAAAGAGGAAATCTAGAAAACTATCGAGCATCTGCTTATTAGATACATGGTGTAAAAACAAAAGAAAGCAACATCCCTTTTCTATTGTTAAACCGTCATTAAAGGCAATCTTAAAATCAGATCTCTGAAGAGCATGATCATATGATAGAACTATGGTGAGCTATAAAAGTACTAAGAATTTCAATAAGAAACAAAAATAAATTAAAATTAATAAAATACCTAAAAACTTAAAAAATTCATTTTTTAAGATATTTATTAAATACAATATAAATAGCATATTGGAACTTTTAATACCTACAAAATGGGGTAATGAAAAATATAACTTTATATTGAACAATTTGTTTAACTAATGATGATTAAACAGCATAATAAGGATATTTTTTTTAAATTTCCAATTTAAGTATATTATTCCAAATGTACCTAAAACTTGAGCTTTTTGTAAAAAGTTGTTTAAATATTAAGGGATCATATAATGAGTAAAATTAAAGGATATTCCGCAAAACTACAAATAAAGAGTTAAATTTGATGACAAAAATGTGGAATATATTTTTTGTTAAGAAATTCTATGTCTATTATACAGTTTATCTGTTCCCATACTATAACAAGAACTATAAGTATTAAAATGCAATGCTCTAAAATGTTATAAAGATGAATAACAAAATTTAGGCTGGCCTAGCTTAGTTGTGAAGTACCTGGGTCTGAATGACCCTTACTTTCTAAAGCTTTGAACGATTTGGTGAACTAAAACTGCAATGAACTGGTATATTATTGGTTGAATTTATTAGAGGGTGTGGTGAAGTTAAATTTTCTAAAAGTAGGGTTAAAAGCTTGAAATTTTATTTATTATTTAGATATCTATTATAATCTTTAAAAACTCTTAAATGTAGGTAATTTCAAATAGGATAAGATTTAAGTTACTTTTGCATGAGTAATATTAGATTTAATTATTATGGCTTGAAAATAGAACTTAAATAGCTTATCCATAGGTGACTCTATTGACTGAAGCTCTACGAGAAGCTTTCTAATGGGAATATCATAGAAAATTGCTTTGATTTCTGACATAAAAGTCAGTAAATCAATGAATTTGTTTCCAGAAGTAAGATTAACAGGAGTAGAATTTAATTCACATGAAAAGGTGGGTGGGGAGGTCCAGCTGCTAGCACTTATGATACTCTAGGTCCAATAGAGATTTTAGGGTTGATTTCTTTATCATAGACTTTGGCTTTAGTTTAGGGAATGCATTACATCCCATGTTATTTGCCGGATGTGTGCATGAACAGTTGCAACATTTAGGTTGCTGAACTCTCTATTCGGGGCATTCGCGAGTGTTGCGAACCAGCAACCTGACGCATCTTGGCATCATGGACACATTTCAGAGATATTATTGAACCTTTGGCAGTTATAGCACTGCATTGCCGATTTGGATCCTTAGTAGTGCTCAACAGTAATGCCAAAGATACGACATAATTTTGTTAGATTGTAGATGTTGGTGCCATTTGTTGAGGGAATAAAGTTATTCAAAAAGAGTGGCATTGGCTTAGCTGTCTCTGGGTGAGTTCTATGGTTGACTCTAATGGGCTGGAAACCGAATTATCTGAATTATTAGCAATGTCCTCACATTTAGTTGTAATAGGGAGACCCCTGATGACAAATTTCTTAGGTTTTTGGATTTTGCTTCAAAGCAAAATGTATTCTATTCTGTTTTGAGCAAAATAGGTGGTTAGAGCTCTATGAAAGTCAGCTGTTTTAACAAATTGTTTAAGGAATAAACCTGCCGTATTGGCTTTTATACCAAATCTGAGATAGGTTTTTAATTTTGATAAGAATTCGACTTGGTTAGTACAATATCATACAAGCACCAGAATTTTCTCCTCTAAAACTGAATAACATTAATATAAATCAGCTAATAACAAAAAATTCTTGCCCCAAGCCCCTTTCTTTTTAAACATTAAAAATCTATTACAAGTATTTTCCAAAAAGTTAAATTCTTTAAAATATCAAATAGTTCAAAACTTGACAATGAATTTAAAAAACATTTTTGATTAAATGTGATTTATATTATGATACACAAAAAATTAGCCTACTCATTGCAAATAAAATATCTTTTTTGACAACTGATAAATAATTTTAATGTTTAAAAAGCTTTTTATTATTGTACTATATTTATGAAACATTAGCCTAAAACCTGGAATTTGCAACTATAATAATATTTCATAGTAATAAAAAAGATTTGAGAAGTTATGCAAATATTGAAATACATAGAAATTTTCTTGCAAGTTAAAATTAATATTTCATCATCAAATTATTGATCAATGAAAATACCAGTTTCTTTTATTGGAACTTATTGAAATATGAAAAATGCAATATAAGATAGATAAACTTAAATTTATAAAATATTAAATTTATAAAATTTGAGTCAATTTTACAAAAACAATTTTTAATATAATGCACAGAATATATTATATTTATTATATAAATCTCATTATTGTCAAAATTGTCTACATATATTTTCATAAAATGTTTATATACATTTTCATAATCATATGTGTGTGTGTTCATGATCATACATTCATAATTATGATATTAAAATTCTTAGTATATTTCCTACAACAAGAATAAAAAGACACTGGATAGAAAAGGATGTGCTATATGCCATATATAATAAAAATATTTTATAGCAATTAATGTTACCAGGGTGTAAATTGATAACAACAGATCACAAGAGAGTATTAAAGGAAGATGATTTAGTAATAATATTTTAACATTAAAATATAATAAAAGTTTCACTTATTCTTGAATAAATTATTAAACAAAAATTCAAGGAAATATATTTAATTTAAATATTAAGATTTGTCATTTGTATAAAATAAATTAATTCCTTAATGATATACAATTTAGCTTTATCCACAAAATCTGTACCTTTTTTACAAGAATTACATTTTGCACTGAGATTCTTTTGAATGGAAATTTGTGAGTCATGAGAAAAATCTTCAGTAATTTCAGCGAATTTCATTATTTGCTACAATACATAAATTAAACAATTATAGATGACAAAAATAGGATTTTAAAAATTATTTTTAAAGCAAGCAATTTGTCAAACAATATTTTTATATTAGGGAAAAAGGTTTGAAAACACTAATAAAATAAGCATTACTTTCTTCTTATAATACATTACAGTATATATAATTTATATATACTGTAATTTATATATACTCATTATATAATTTTGCAATGTTATAATACATTTGTATAAACATAAGCAACAAAAAGAAAAATAATTATTTATAGACTTTCCACTGATATTAACTATGAAATTGAATTCTTAATACAATATATATTTTGAATGCATAATTGTGCATGAATTTGAAATGCTCTCCAATAATTTTATTTTAAGTTAAATACTTAAAGTTTCAGAAATTACAATTTATAACAAAAGGATATTAATAATGAAGAGGAACAGTTACATTGTTTACATTCAATCTTTATGTGATCAATTTGTAATATGATTTCATTTAAGTGCAAATAATCTACTCAGAAAAATTACTAAATGGATAAACATTACTTCAAGACTCTATTTATTTTATCATTTATTAAAAAACATTTCTCATTGGCAAAAATAGGAATTTTTTTTCAAAAAAGATAAAACATGTACATTCACATGAGGAAATACAACAACAAAAATTATTTAATCTGTTTGAATATAAATATTTAACATTTTATTGAATAAATTATATCATTTAAACATTCTTGTTTTATTCAAATGAAATTACAAGATTCTTCATTATCTCATAATCATATGATCAATCATATGAACTTCAATATTGATAAAGGAATTTATATTTAACTTATTATATTAGATATATTAATATAGATTTAATTTTTGTTTGTGGACTAAAAACTAGCAATCATTCTTAGTTAGCAGTTCTTTTAATTTGGTATTCTATTCCCGAAAGTCAAATTATAAAGAATTTTCATTTTTAAAAGTAAATTTAATAATTATATTAACCTTATAAATATGTAAGCAATATAAATAGTGTATAAAGACATTTTAAAATTATTCCAGAAGACTACAAGCAATTACAAAAAGTGGAAATCAAATTGGTGAATCGAAGACATTAATCATTCCCTAGTTAACTGGACAAACTGGAGATAATGTCATTAAAAATAAGATAAAATTTCAACGATTTATTTAAGAGATAAGTTTCTATTGCAATAAAACGACCATGTTTTCAAAACAAATATTATACTATATACAGGATGAATCTAAATTGTTTTCGAAATTAAGAGCAGTAATAGTATCCATCCAAACAAATAATAATTACCATAAAACATAGGGTAGCATTACATGCAGAGAGGCAGAAAAGAGAAAAGTTGAAACGCATCAAACAAAAACAAGGATCTTCTATAATCAAAGTAAATTACACACAGACTCTGCACCACTGCTCACTAGATCTCAACCTACTAGACTTTTTCTTCTAAATCACATAAAATATTTAGTGTAAGAGATGCCTGTGGACTAAGATCTTCTGCCCACTTCACATGTGTTTCATACACTAACTATATATCATTGCTATTACAGAAAAAATGACATGACACCAAGAATCTTTGAAAGGGTATGTCATTTTCCCTTTGTCAATGTCAACTGTGCAAAGATACGTCTAGTTAGAATTTTGGACATTTGTGGTAATTTTTTTTATTAAATAAATCTGACTGTGCAACTTCATTAACTTTCCCAATACTTTTCTATGCCTTAGTTAGAATTCTTATATTTCTCTCAGAGTGGAATGTGACCCCATGTTCCTACATAATTATTAATCTGGATAGGAACTATAACTTCTTTTAGTTTGTAAAAACAATTTTTAATAGCATTAACTGCAAGGTCATTCAGAGCAATGCTAACATGACAAGGAGCATAACAAAACACCATATCAAATAATTTCATCATCATTAGTAGCTTGAAGATTCTAGTATCAAATCATTTACTCTTCAATATATTTAAAATTTCCACAATAACTAGATGACATTTGTCATTAAAATGGTCTAACTGCATGACCATGCTCCTGCTATCTATATAAATACAGTATTTTTGATGAGAGTTAGATTGTATTAGTTCTAAAGCATGTAAAATTGCAACAGCTTTGGCTGTGTAAACAGAAGATAATGCATGAAGTTTGTAATTGTAAAACGTAATAACAATACCACAATCAACCACAACAATACCACAATCAACATGACCACTTGATTTTGAGCCATCAGTGTAAAAAGGTATATAGATGGAAAATTGTTAATGGATGTATGAGAACATCTGTTGCAAAATAAGAGGAGATGTAGCTGATTTATTGTATCCAGAAAAGGGATTGATTATGTTAACAATAGGGGTGTTCCAAAGTGGAAATTTAAAAGGATCTGTAATTTGGATTTTTAAATCGGGGAGCTCAGATGAAGAAAGAAATGAGTTTGCATATTCATAGAATATTACTTGTTAATATATTACATGGTCCTGAATTATATATCCTCCTTAGAGAGGTGCAGACAACCATATCAAAAGACATTGTGATGCTGACAATATTTTAAAATAATAATTTAGAGATAATTGCTTACATCTCAAATCAAGAAGTAATTGGTTACAAATCACATAAAGGCTCTGATTAGAAGAAGTTCAGAATGTTCCAGAACAGATACACATGTGTAGATCAGTGAGTGATGTACAGGGTCTAACTTGCATAATATACATGACCAAGCTAATCCATAAATTGCTCTACCATAGTCTATTTAAGTTAAAATAATCGACTGATATACACAGAGTAATGCTGTACACAATCTGCACCCCAAGAGGTATGAGAGAGTACTTTGATAATACTTGGCGATCTTTCACACCTCTTAAGCAAATTTAAGATATGTGGTATGAAAGTCAATTTTTTGTCAAACATTAGTCCAAGAAACAATACCCAATAAACCACAGGAATAATTGTGTCTGATTTCTTAATTCCTGGATCAGGATTAGGCCCCATTTTTCTGCAAAAATGGATATAATTATCGTATTTTCCTGAATATAATCCATGAATTATGAGTTAAAAAAAAAAGTCCCGAATTTCGTTGTGCGTATTACATGCATCTGCAGATAATCTGATAAAAACATTCTCCATCAGAAAAGATTACAAGAAAGTTTTAATGAAATACTCGACACACCTGAGTTATTTAAGCTATAATCAGCTTTGTCCAATTACATTTAAAAACGAATACGGTTCCTCGTAAAGATATTACAGTTACATGTTGCTAACCTCATTTCGCAATTTGTCTAGACATGAGCAGTTTTGTTTAGAAAACATTCAAATTCATATATCGTCATATGGAAGCGAAAACTTTTAAGTCACATAACAGATTTTAAATTTAAAGCTATAACGAAAGCAAATAAGAAAAAATAGCAACAAACGTTTTAAAGTGAAGTGAAAAACAAAGCAATCACAGAATAAAAGAAAAATGTATAAAATATGCAGTTTGTAAACAATCAATTTCTTTCATTTAAATATTAACGAAGCAAATATATATTTTTTAAATATGTCTAACATCGTTTTAAAAGTTGTTAGAAGCTAAATATCGATAAGTTTTACAAGAATCTGCTCGAAATTATCGCTCTGTTCAATCTCGTGCTATCATCTCAAGTTTAACGCACTTGAGATGAGGTGGATCCAGACAGGTCTTTTTCATAATAAATGCTTTTTTCTGTACAAGTTATTATATTTTTAATCATATTGTGCATTTTTTTACTTTCTGTGGTACCCACATTATCAGCAGTACATATTTTAGTCCCATCAAAGGCTTTTTCTACATCAAAAAAGATATACACCAAATGATGTCTCTATACAAAAGCATTCCTAATTTTTGTTTCTAGATATGCAATATTGTCAGGCATGGATCTACTTTTCTGGAATCCACTCAGATAAAGTGATATGAACTGATTGTCTTCAAGTATATAAACAAGATGGGTATTCACAATACACTCAAAAGTTTTAGTGAGGCAACTTGTGAAAGCAATTGGATGGTAGTTTTGAGGAACAAATGGATCTTTCCCTGGTTGCAATATTCGAATAACTATTGATTTGCTCCAGAGACTGGGGTAAATATATTCATTCCATATTCTATTCAATAGAATAAGAATGTTTACTAAAGAATCATGGCTAAGATGACAAAGCATCTTATATGAGACATCATCTGGTCCTGCACTAGTATTCTTAGTTTGGGACAGCTCTCTCTCTCTGCAGTTCTAACATAGAGAAATTGCAATTATATGGGTGTATCACTTTATCATGTAACTTAATAGGTTTCTTTTCAGCTTGCTCTTTGATCCTGAGAAATTTAGGATCCTAAGAGGCTAGACTAGATACCCTCCAAAAGTTTCCCTTAAAAGATAGACAATTTCACATGATGAAGAGTATATGACAACTTGTAATATTGGGATAGCAGAAATCTTGATATATACCACTAACTGCTTTAACATTCTAACACTAATGTTTTATGGAAGTTGATGATGTAATGGAGGAAATATATCTTATCTAAGATACTTTTTGACTATTTTGCCATACTCTAGGAGCTAAAGCTTTAGCTTTTTTGAAACTACGAGGTTTCTATTGTGGGACACCTATAAAAAAAGAACCCACTACTTTTTCTGTTTCTTTTATGACACCTGACATTTATTGTACCACGATGGTTTAAGATGTTTGCATGGAACTGGGGAACACTAGGGAATCATGCTTTTGGCTACATCTAGAAGTGCATCATAGCTTTTTGCACAGCATCATCAATGTCCTCACTTTCATGCTGTCAGTAATCACAGCTGATTGGGTGTAGTGTGGTCAATCAGCACAATAATAAAAATAAGAAGAATGAAAGACTTGTGGTCTACTTATAACAATTTGAGTTGTAATTAGATGAAAATGGTAAATTATTTTCAAGACAAAACTTAATAAGGGTGGAAGTGCTGGTGAACAAATAGCCAAACTTAATGAGTGGAAAGTTCTGGAGGATCTGTGGAAATAAGTTATTTCTGTAGAATTTAAAAGGTAAATACTGTTATTCAAAATTAACTGTGCAATTATGCAACCAGGAGAATCGGTATTATCACTACTCCCTAAGGTGTTATGCCCTTTAAAGTTACCAAGCAGTATAAAGAGTGTAGGTAGCTTATCCCATAGATTGTTTAAATCACTTTCATGAGCAACAGTATGAGGTGGCAAGTATACAATACTTTCCACCTACAAATAGTAATGAGAGATGTTGTATATACACATACTGGAACAGCCTGTAATGATGTATTAAGGGGTTGGACAGAACTAGGAAAGTTACAAGATGGGATGGATTATGGATACATACACCTCCAGATACTGTATCAGGAGTAGCATCTTTTCTCACACAGTTATAGCCATGAAATTTAAAACAACACTGAGGCCTTAAGAATGTTTCTTGAATAGCAAAACACACTAGATTATACATATTAATAATGATTTTGATATCGTCTATATGAGTGTGAAGACCTCGATAGTTCCAAGAATGGAAGAATGTTCTGGCTTTGGAGCAAGCCATCAGGAAATCACACGAATCTTCACTTTAGAGTGTTTCATCATCTGAAGGATCTGCCTTCACTGCACTTTAATTAGAAGAAGCTAGAGTTCTTTTACTTGAAAAAGGTGGTTTATGGGACCCTTCTTTTGTATGCTTCAATTTTTTGGGATCTTTGGGACAATGATTTTGCAAAAGACTTTGGAGAAATGTTTTAAAATATTTGAGACATTTGTATTTAAAATATTTGAGAACAATTTTGAAATCAGAAGATTTAAGCAATCGGTTTGTGTACTACAAGATTTTATGACTTTTTTAACAGCTTGTGAATAACTAATACCTTGTTGAGGAGTACAGGATGACACTGCACACCTTGCTTCAAAGTAAGATTAGTTTTCTTTTATTTTCACAGTTGTAATTTCCTTTTTTAATACTCATGTTGGGCATGATCGGGAGTAAGAGAGATGTTCACCACTGCATTTGACACATTTTTCTTGTAATTGACATATTCTGTTGTCATGTCCAATAGAAGCACATCAAAAGCACAAAATAAGGGTCCCCTAAGTAGTTTTTGCATGTCCAAAGCATTATTATTTAAAGCAATTTAAAAGGTGTGGAATATAAGGTCGAACACTGAAATTTAAGTAACCAGCTCTAATAGATGAGGTAATGTCCCATGTTTCCAAGCATGGCAAATACATGGGTGATTTAGATACCAAGAGTAGCTAATAGCAACAGGATGGCAATAACTACTCAAGGGGAGCCCTTTACCTTTTACAAGGCAACCACAATGATGGAGAAAAGAAAGAAAAAGTAAAGAAAAATAGAAGGAGAAAAGAAAGAAGAGGACAAATCACTGGAGTACTTTGGGCTGGTGACAAACAAGTTTATTAAAAGAAAGTAAACCGCCTGAGGAGATTAACACTCTTACACTCTAAAATGCAATGCTTACTGCAAATCTAGCTTTGCTGCACAATGATATTTTGAAGTTACAAATTTAATCTATAACTAACAATAATAGACAGTTTTGGATTGTTTTATGTTTATCTAATTTTTATGAAAACTGATTAACAAACTACTAAGTAAAACATTGATTCGTGCCAATATTTATAATTAAATAAATTAATTAGTCATTTGCATGGCTACTCAGTTAATACAAATTTTATTTTCATTGATATGTCCTAGATATTCAATGTAATTGAGTCTAAAATAAAGCTATTTGTTTCTATTTTCAATAATTTTCAAAACTGTGATGATTTCTTGTAATTGCTGCATTTTATTTTAGTAAAATTAATATTTATAACAAAATAAGTATTGTAAACATATTTATATTAAGGAATGTAAGCTACAATACATATATCAAAGAGTATAAACAACATTGCTCTCTAATCACAGGATATATTGGCAAAGTTCTAAGAAAGAATGATTAGTCATTTATAATTTTTACCTACAATAAATTTTAAATAATTGAATTCATGATATTCCTCATTTAATGTAATAAACTAATAAATGATGTAGAAAATGTTCCAAATTATACAATAACAAAATAATTTTTCTAGATTTTAATTATTATTTTGAATTTTCAAATATGTTGTAAAATTATTGTGATAATAATTTTGATTAACTTTTATCAGCTACTAAATTGAATTCTAATTTTAGAATGATTTTTATAAAAGGATTGTGAAAGAATCTACAAAATTAAATTCTAACATTTAATATCTTTTATAATTTGTTATTCATACATTTTTTAACATTGTTTGAAATGTATAATAATATGCATATTGAATGAAATCTTCTGCACACAAAAGATAACTAATCAAATGAAAATATCTAAATGAATCGATGATACTTTTGATTGCAAAAGAGCTATTTAAAATTAGTAATTAATCAAACAGAACTATATTTTGATCATATACCTTATTTTGATCATAAAATTTTTCTCTAGGATTGACACACACAAGCACTCTTATTTTACCTTGACCTTCAAAATAAGATTTAAATAAATAAGTCAATTTTCTTTCTTTATATGGTATTATCTGTAAATAATCAAAATATTTAAATTGAGTCAGATATTACAAAATTACAAAAATGAAAAATAAACATTTATGTACCTTTTTATCACCAATAAATTGTGACTCTCTTAAAACATTCAAACAAGTTTTCAATGTTAATAATGATCCGCTTACATTTTCTGAAAAATAATTTAATATATTAATGTCTTTTTACATGCATTAATAATCTTGATTTACAAAAAGTACATTTATAAAATTTTTTTATAACATCAGATAAATTATATTTAAAATAATTTTTGACAATGATTTCTATAAGTATTTGTATATCAAGTGCAAGTAAAAATATGTTGCCACGTAACTTGGGTTGCTATAAATTACAAAGACTTAAACTATATACAAAAATTAGAGCAAATTTGTCTTCGCTTCAGAATAGAATTAGGTGTAAAAATAAAAAAGATATAAAAATAGATAACTTAAAAATTAAAGATTTAAGCATACCTATATACCAGGGGTGGCCAAACTTTTGGGATCCGAGGTCTACTCCACATTTAAAAAATTGAAGGTGGTCTACCAATGACAGAGCTAAATTAACCTATATATTAATTTTCAATAACAAGAAAAAATGGTAAATTAAGTAATTTTTCTAAAAAAAACTTAATATTAATATTTATAAAATAAAAATTTACTGACGAAAATAATCAAAGTATTTATATATCAAAAACTGACCATCCTATTCACTTCGTTTAGTTGAAATTCGGCACTGTATATCTGCGACAAGTTAATCATATTGTGGCTGGTACGAGCTTATTGCAATGCATAAACATGAAATTAAATGTTCAACTGTTAAATACGACCAATTTTTGTTTTTTGTTCATGGTTGAAAAAGCAGATTCGCAAAGATTCAAGTATGAGTCTCGATCCAAAGTATGATTTCAAATACAAAATCAATTTGTAAATATTTGGAAACGTTTCCTTAGAAATTAATTTCCAAAAATCAGTATCACTAAATATGTTCTGGATTTAAGAAATATATCACATTTTAATTTAATAATTTCTTCCTCGACTGTGACTGATATGATATTGATTAAATGTCTCATTTTTTCAGATACTCCATCAATTTTGACATTTTCATTAAATGGAAATATTATAAAATTTAGTATTTCTTTCAATCTAATTAAGTCAGTGAATCTTTTTTCAAATTCTTCAAACAAAACAAGTAAGTATTAAGCGAACTCTTCGAAGTCTTGGTTTGGATTATGGATGCACTCTTCCTCCATGTTTTTGAAGTTTCTCACAATTCCTGTTTTCTTAATTGAGATGCATACCTTTATTTAGTTTATTTTAATGTTTTAATCGAGCTCATCATGTCCATTTTAGGTTTTAAATCGTAAACCTTTATTTATAAATCTTTAAATCGTAAATCTTTGCACAGTTTGTTTTAGGTTTTAAAGCGTAGACTGTAGTAAATTTTTATTTTAAATAATTCATTGATTCTATGTCATAAGTCATAAATTAAATTGTTAATATCCGAGGTCATTATAGTTATGGTCGCGTCGACTACCTAAAATGTCTTTACGGTCTATCAGTCGACAGTGATCGACATCTTGGCCACCCCTGCTATATACAATAATTTAATTATGAAATAAATTATAAAATGATACAGTAAATTAAATGAATGAATAAATACACTATCTACCAGTATTTTAAACTATTTTTCACACTATATTCACATTTTATCTCTAGAAGGATTAATTCAACCAGTTTAAAATCAATTCCAAAATATTATAAACATCCACACCTGATGTGAGGGATAAATCTTTGAATAAATGTTAACTATAGAACAGAATGTAATTATTTAGACATCAAAGAGAATTTAAAGATTCTTTAATATATTTAAAATTATTTCAAATTTTAAGGTCAAATCAGAGATTTCTAATATAACCTGATAATTTCTAAGTTTGCAAATGCTGTCATGAACAAAATATTAGGTGTTTACTTGTATGACATATGATTTTAAAAATGAATCAAAGTAATAATTAACAATAAATTTCTGAAATCAAAACTAAATAATATAAATCTTAAAACAATGCAAAAATTGTGTAATGTAATAAGCATATATAGCCAAACAAAAATGAAACCTTATTAAAATTTTCTCTTAACAAAAAATCTAAAATATCTGTATTCCAGTATACCACATCTATTGTCAAAAATAAGAATAATAATAATTATAAAATTGACTGATTGTGATAATTACATTATTTTTTAAAATTACTATCTAATAGGCGATGTAAAATTATAGTAGATTCTTAAAATTCTACTTGTGTAGAAATAAAATTTCTAATTTACAAAGTTATGTCAACTTTATTTTCAAACTTAACTTTATTTTCAAGTTTAATTATTAAGTTCTTAAATTTCGTTTTTTTAATTCTTCCTTCTTACATTTAACTAAGAAGGTATATTGAAAAATATTATAATTGAATTGAAATATCTTGAAAAATTAAGAAAAAGTCTTTCCTTCACTTTAAATTATTAAAACATTTAAATAATCAATTGATAAACAAAAATTGCTTAATGAATACAAGGGAAAAGGATACACCATGTAAACAAAATAATGCCTGACAAATTTGAAGAAGAAAACTCACACAGGAAACACCATTCTAATTAATAATATTTAACAGGACCAAATTGTATTTGGTCCCCTTCAGTAATATGAAATGTGATGATACATTTACCAATAAAAAGTTTCAATTGTATGCTTTTTTTTAATTTGTCTTATTAGAATACAAAAACATCTCTTGCTATATTTAACAATTACAAATATTCCACAACGAAGTGATACACGCTTCTTAGAAATTTTTGCTACTTATTTATATGTATACATATAAATTAAAGATTGTAATAAGTTAAAAAGTATTAAATAACCTGTTTCTCTCATTTCCTGTCCAATTTTGTTTGCTTTTGAAAATTCTTTACTTTCCACATTAACAAATGATAGTTGACTTACAGTTACTTGATCTTTGTTCTAGGTAAGAAAATAAATTTAACATGTTTGATTTAACTTTAACATTGTAGTCCTGTATAACAAGAATTATTATATAGAAATATTATTTCATCTTTCTAAAAGGTCTGATAATGTTAATTTTACCTTAATATGAAACACACAGAAAAGAACATATACAATCCATTGTGAAAATTTCTTTATAAATTTTAGATTAATCTAGAAATTTTCATTATAGGCTGTATATTTTCTTTTAAAGCATTACAGTCCTTTACAATAAATTTCAACCCTGAAAGTTTTTTTTAATTAAATTTAACTTTTTACATACATTTAAATCTAAGATTTATTTAAATGTGATATTTTCAATTTAGATGATACTTTTCATGTAATAGTTCTATACTTGGACAATACATAGAAGTCTACCAGATTTTAGTTCATGTTTACCATATGCTATAAAAATGTTTTTAAAAAAATACATTTTATATATTAGAACATTATAAATGAAATTTCTGATTTGAATGTAAAAAACCTTTAGACAATCAGACATTTCATACTTAAAGACCTATAGATTTATAATTATACTAGCTGTACCCGCCCGGCGTTGCCCGTACATTTAGAAAATGCAGATAAGTGAATAGCGCAGGAATAGTAGTGTAGGACATGTAGACTGTCTCTCTCTCTTCCCCCCCCCCACACAACATTCCCCATCGATAAAAAGGAACAATATATCCTAAATATTTTAAACGGAAAATTTTCCAAAAGATGGTCGCCAGAATTGTTTCTCAAAAGGTGCTGGTACAACCCCGGAATCAGCTATCGGCGAGCAGCGATCTCGAGAAGAAGTTTTATAAATAATTTTTTTAAAATTTTTCTAATTCAAAAATCGAAAATCGGGCTTTGAGGTCTGGTGGCCAGCCCCTTTGTGCTTCCGTGTAAAAAACTCCAGGTCCCTGCGTGCGATATAGACAATGGTAAGATTTTCGATTCTTGTATTAATAAGAGTCGGTCATAAAAATATACTATTTTATACCCAGAATTTTAATAGTTGATATCAAACCCATTGATAAATTTGCAGATGGTCTAAAATTATTAATGGTTTCCTCAGCAAAATATTCTTGAAAAGTAGAATCTCAAATCTCTCAAAATCACTCTATTTTGAATAAATGATATTTTGGATTGGCTAATTTACAAAGTGATAGTAGAATTCTCAATTATTTTTATAATGAATAAAAAAGGAATCTCTACCTTGTTGTAGACATGAATACACATTATCTTTCAAATACAACATTTTACATTGAGCATAATTTTCAATATTTGAAACAGAATTTAACAATAACTTCATTAACTAGTTTTAACAAAATAGCACTTTTTTTTATCTGAAATGTTTTCAATGGCTATCATACAGTTGTCAAACTTCTGATGATACAGATATTTCTAGTTTTCAATTGATTTCCAATGTTCAACTCACTGGATAATTTAATATTTCTATTGTTCTCAATCATAGATTGACTTTCTAAATAAGTAATAAAACATGAATTATAAGGAAACAAATACTCTATAATTAATAATTAGTTCTCAAACAGAGACATAATATTTTCAAATTGATCGTGTCGATGCTCAATCTCATAACTTCAAACATGAGAGGTACTTAAAAGTATTCATTGAAATCCATTTTTGTCTGAAATCTTGAATTGAAGTTAGTTCTTGAATCATACTTGACTGTTCTGATGCACAGTCAAGTAGTGTAACATAAATACAATTTTATTTAATATAACAAATATATAGAAGTTTAATATAAATAACATCCATTTTCAAATCAGTGTTAACCACTCAATTTTTGCTGGATACACAAAGTGAAGTATGCATTTCAAAATATACTTTGAACACCATTTATATCATTAGTCTAAATTGTGTTGATTATGTACCGTATTTTCCTGTATATAATCCGCGGATTATGTGTTAAAAAAGTTCCAAATTTAGTTGTGCGTATTATACGCCGCTGCGGATTATCTGATAAAAAAACATTCTCCATCAGAAAAGCTTACAAGAAAGTTTTGAAAGAAATACTCTTTATGTTTCATAAAATAAATAACAGGTGGTACCAGGACACACCTGAGTTATTTAAACTCTAATCGGTTTTGTGCAATTACGTTCAAAAACGAAGTTGGTTCCTCTTAAAGATTTTACAGTTTTAAATTCGCTAACGTCATTTTGCAATTTGCCTTGACGTGAGCTGTTTCGTTTTGAAAATATTCAAATTCGTATATCGTCATATGGAAGCGAAAATTTTTAAGTTACACTGCAGATTTTAGATTAAAAGCCATAGCGAAAGCAAATAAAAACAATGGCGTCAAATGTGTTTATGTGAATTGAAAAACAAAGCACGTGCGGTATAAAAAAAAATTGTATAAAATGCACAATTTGTAAATAATCCATTTCTTTCACTTAAATATTAACGAAGCAAATATATATTGATTTAACTGTGTCTAATATCATTTTAAAAGTTATTAGAAGCTAAATATCGATAAGTTTTACAAGAATCTCTTCTCAAAATTATCGCTTTTGATCGATCTCGTGCTTTCATCTCAAGTTTATCGCATTTTGCGATGAACTGGAACTAGACTGATATGTTTCATAATAAATGCTTTTTTTCTATACAATTTATTGAATTTTTAATCCTACTGTACATTTTTTTATTTTGTGTGACACCTTTATTAACAGCAGTACATACTTTTAAACTATTAGCAAAAAAAAAAATAAATAAATAAAAAAAAAAAATAATAAAAGATGTTGTCGCGGATTATGCGACGCTTTTTTTCCTTTTACTCGAAAAAACGGCTGTGCGGATAATACGCCGCTGCGGATTATATACAGGAAAATACGGTAATTCTTTTTTCAATATTCTATGAAATTGACAGAAGTGTTTCATTAGATACTTGATCACATAAAACAGTGTAAAAAAGCGCTACAATTGTATATTGTCTAATATTGCTACTCTCAATGAAAGTATAAAGACATATTTATATTCCTTAAAATTTTACAGAGCTTCTATCTCATGTAACAAGAAAACAGTTTCTTTAATTAGCTATAGTTGAATTTGATGGGTAGATGATTTTAAAATAATTTTTATTTTGGAATTTCACAAAATTTCGAAATTGAGAAATGTTGAATTATAAGATTTTCTAAGGAATAAATGCATGATTCACATTTAGTGACACTTTAGATTTACATTTAGTGATAAATCCTTCCGATTTGTTTATAAAAACCAATGTTATAGTTTTTAAATTTTATTATCTAAAAAGTCCACACGTCATCTCAGCTAATGTACAAGTCAATATCAGCTCTTTGGAAGAGGAAAAGGAATGACTTATGAAAGGAAAATATTTTAATGATATCCATTAACAAATTTTTGCAAGGAAACATTCATGATAAATTTGGTAATATATATCATTAAAATACATTTTTATTTCATTAGCCATGTTTGAAAGAATAAACTAACTGACATATATAAATTATGGACAATATATGATTATACAAGGTTAGCATAAATAGTCATTTAATATTGGTGACATATAAATATTCATTTGCTGGTGAAAATAATGACCCATTAACCATTAATGTCTGCATGTGTATACACACACATACACATATAGATATATATCTCAGAATTTGAAAACACAACTTAAATAAAATTATAATAAAGATAAGTAAAATACACAGTATGATTCTATTTATACCAGTGTAGAATAAAATGTGTGCTATGAAAAATGTTATTAAAACCTGGCATATTTCAAATACTTGATGTTGAAGAGGAGCTTGCACAACTTTTATTGTAAAAACACTGTGACTATTATTTGAATTTATATTTAACTGATGATGAAGAGTCTGCCGCTGTAATTGACCAAAGTTCCAATATTCTAAAGCTTCATTACTATTTTTCACTTCTTTTTCTGTTACTCCATAGACATAAACATTGTTTTGAGAATCTTCACGAAGAATTTTTGATTTCAAATTTCTAATTTAAAAGATAAATATTGAATAAAGCGTAAGTCCATTTGAAAAACAATCCTTAATCTTATATTTTAAATACTAAGTTTTAAAACCATTAAATTTGTATGTTGTTGCAATATATATAAATATGCTTTTAAGCAATATTTTGTAAAAAATGCATGATAGTTTCAATAATATTTAATTCATAATTAAATTGTGTAATTTTATTCTACAAGAGGAAAGAGAAAATATTTTTTCAAATTTTTATATGCTTATTCTGCAAGACACAACACCACAAAATAAAACAAGAAGCCATTTAATGAAAGAAAGGTAGTTGTTTAAAAATAATTAGTACAGTACTTCTAATTTGATTAAAAAGTGAGTGAAATAATTCCTAAAGAAAATAGTAAAAGTAAGGAATCACAGCACATATGTATGTAAGGTATGTAGTCTCACACTAAGAAATATGAAAAAAAGATAAAAAGTAACCTTAAAGACATTTGCTATAAATTCAAATGGATTACGTATACTTATATACAATAGAGCCAAGAAACAAAATTCACAATTTTAACAAAAAATATGGAAGCAATTCATTTCATTGATAATGTGAATTAGAAAGTGTGTTAGTGCAGTAATTTATGAACAGGTGAATGAGAAAATTTTTAAAATATTTCATTCAAAATTTGAATTATTAAATGTAAAAAAAAGATATTCAAAATTTGAATTATTAAATATAGAAAAGTTACTATTTTAAAGATTCCCAGTAACATAATAGTTGAAAGAAGTAAACAAAACAGTGTAATATTTTGTTTTTCTCATAAGTTTTGGAGAAATATCAATTTTTCGTGGAGCTGCTTCTTATTTAGCAATTGCAGCTTTATTAATATCTCAAAAACCTTCACTAAATACTCATTTATGAGAGGATATATATATGATTCAACATTAAAAGTTGAAAACTTTAAATAAACTGAATAAAATAACATTTGTATACCTTTAATTTAATCAAACAATTGAAAATTTTTAAAAGAATAATAGAAATATGAAGATAAATATAAAAAGATGAAAAGATGCATTATTATTATTAATCAAGATTATAAATTTTCAAGCTATGTATAACATTTATAAGTTATACATATTACATAAGTTATATATAAATTTACTAAAGAGTATATTGAAATTTTTTGGCAAGCAATCATTCACAGATGTATTTATAATAAAGTTTTGGTTATGCTAAAGTTTGTAATGCAAACTTAAAATATTTTTTTTGAAATTTTGCAGATTTTTTTATAAGTATTAAATAATTCTTTGATAAGCTATGAAATTAAATCAATGTGATTGTATATGGATTTCTTATGCAATAACTTTTATATCCAAAAAAAAAAAGTTATTTGCATCACTGAAACAAACTAAAAATGAAAAAAAAAATGTATAGTATGAAATTTCTCATTAAATCATGTGTTGTTATTTTTATAATACTTAGAATATCATAAAAATTTAAACTGCATTGGTTTTACAATTGTTATAATAGATGAAAATTTGTAAAATTTTTCATTTCATCTGAAGAAAGATAAAATGAGTAATTCAATCTAATTAACAATAATTAATTGCATAGTGAATAAAATATAGTAAATTATGAAATAAGACAGTTTAAAGTATTTTGCATGAATAAGAAAAGCATTTCATAAGGTATAAGACATTTATAATTCAGAAAGGAAAAATATTAAGCAAAACAATGTTTTCAGTGTGCAACCATTAATATTAAACTATATAAAAATATTTACTTGAATTTATCTGGGGCATTTGAAAGATTTTCTAAGAGGTCATAAATATAATTGTTGTATACTTCTATAAATGATATAAATACAGCATATTTCATGTCAGGACAAACATCCACAGTTGTAAAATCAGAAATTCTATTCTGCCATTCCAAAGATTTTTCATTTCTAAATAAAATTAACAAGTTAGAGAATTGATATAATTAAAACATTTTTCATTAAATAAGAAATTATTTATGACATTAATGAAGGTATAAATTAAAGAATATATGTATAGAATTGAGTGTATATTGTATACATTAAAAGTAACCACATGTAAAACAAACATTTCACAAAAGGTAATTTAAAATATTGCTTTAAGCAATTAATCTACTTAAAATTAATAGTAAACCATGAATCTCTAGATAAAAAATCTCCTTTTAATTTTCTTCTAAATTTAACAAACATGAAGTTCAATATTGGGTATTATTCACTACATATCATGGGTACAATTTTTCAAATACAACTTTTATAGGATTCAAAGAAATATTTAGCTTTCCTTAAAAAGGAAATGAAAAATATTTGAAACTTTATCCCTTTCTTAGGAAAAATTTTATCAACAGGTATATTTGTATAGAAATTTAGTTTACAATTAATAGAATATCTTACTTAAAATATTTTAAACCTTTACCTCTTTCTTAAGAATAATTTTATCAACAGATGTATTTGTAAGAAAATTTAGTAATTTACATTTAATATGAAAAATAAAATAATGTCAATATGGCAAGATTTGAACAAGAACAAATCAGTTATTAATATTATACAAATATTTTTCAAAAAAGTAATTTTAATACAAAAAAAATTTCTTTTTATAATAAAAAGTACAAACAATCATAATCTTTGAAAATTAAAAAACATTAAAATTTGTGTTTATGTTTGTACAAATAAAGATCACACCAATTAGCAGAAATAAAAATTCAAATACACAACAAAACATGACATACATATAAATCACAATTATTAAAAAAAAGAAAAAAGGATATATATGTTCATAAAACTATTGCATATAAAAAAAGCGAAAAAACGACACTTTTTTTTGTTTCGGGGCAGCTTAACAATGTATATGACTTACAGCAGCTTAACAATGTATATGGATTATATATTGGTTAATAAGGTGTATGTTATCATTCAGCTCATCTATCATTGTTAAATTGCGCTGAAACTAAAGGGTCAGGAAGTCAATTGATATTTTCATTTCTTGAAACAGTAATCAAAGTAGAGATGACACTTTATGAGATTCCAAATTCTTCAGACTTATTGCTATCTGTGTATGCCATAACTCCAAGCAGCTGAAAACTCTGCCAAATCAAAAATAGTCTACATGTGCTCTTTGTGTTATAGCTATTTGGTTATAGTACTGCATAGAATGTAACAGGAAGTTTTGAAACCACATTGTTCCCTGCCGCTATTCCTTAAATACTCTTCTCTTACTCTTTCATTATAATACACTGTTAATGTCATAAGTTGGTTTCCTATAATTTGCAACACAAGCATGTTATTCCTGAAAATGTGTGATAGGCTTTCACTCTCTTAAAAAATTCTTAATTAAGAGGGTGAGTTTGGGCCTGATTTAAATTTTTTTTTTAATGAAGTACATGGTGTTATGTAATCATAAATTATACAATTAGGCATTTTAAATTTATATAGGATCCTATAATTTTAAATTATCCTAAATGTATAGAATGGACATGTATATAATTGACAACTGAATAATATTCAGCATATGAAATAAATATTACAAATGAAACTAAAAATTTTTAAAAGATTTCAAGTAAAATATGTCTGTAACTGACTCCTTTAAATATTACTTGCCTTTTTTTAATAGATTTTGATGTCATATTTAATAAACCAAGCTCTTTCTGAAGATCCATTAAAGCATCAGCAGTTGATTGTATTGTAAAACTATTAAAATTATTTGATTTAAATACCTGAAAATTATAAATAATTTATTTTCAAAAGGTAAAAAGTAATAGAATGCAAAAGATTATTAACATGAAATAAAAATATTGTCTTACATATTTATCACTTTGATAATTTTTTATGCTGTTGAATATTGCATCTAAACTTCTAACCAATATACCACTATTATCCAGAGAACCAATCAAAGTATATTTCTTACCAGATGATAACATACCACATAAAAATAGCAATCCTAATAATAAAAGTAACATGCTTTTATTATACAAGAAATTTACATTTTAATTTCATTCAAAAAGTAATAAATAGTTATATTAACATAACATTGGAATGGAATTAATAAATTTAGTTACTTTGACTGAATTGCAAATATTAATAAGGCGCAGCTTGTCCTTACTTGGATCTTGCACCATTAAAATCAACCAACCAGCAAATATTAATAAATGTTTTGAACTACATGAAAAATTTTAATATATATATATATATATATATATATATATATATATATATATATATATATATATAATTCATTTAGAATTATGAACCTCTATATTAAAAATGCAATATCCTATTAATTTTTTCACATGTTTCTAAAGTTCTATCATCAAATTTGTTTGCAATACAAAATTATTACATTAAATGCAATGAAAAATTGCAATAGATTTCTATAGAAAAAAAACTTTCAAAGTTGATTAATGATTGTTAAAAATAAAATGTTATCTTATGGTATTTAATCAAAAATGATAACCAAATAGAAAAAAGGATTTCAAAAAAGGGGGAAGTTTCAAATACAATCATGAACATTTTTCAAAAAATATAATATTTTTCCTCACCAATACAAAACCAAATGATGTGATATCAACAATATATGCATTCAAAGACTTTGAAAAAAGTTTTTTAATTGCAAAAATGTATTAATACAATTAGAATTGAATATTATAAAAAAAAAGAATACTTTAGCAAAGCCTTGGAGCAAAATTCAAAAGTAAGAGAAGTTTGGAATCATCAAAACAATTTATAAAGTTAATTAAAACAATAAAAATATTTTAATGTAAACAAAGTGCATTTACATACACCTGATTGACAATGTTCTAGAAAATAAATTTGGAGCAATTTAAATGTCCATTCTGTTAGTTAATATAATAATATTTACAAATAATAATAATATTAACATCCATTCTGTTAGTTAATAAGAGTAGCAATTTTCCAGTTGAAATGAAAAAGTAAAATTCCTTTTTAATAGAAATTGAATAAAATATGATGTATTTCTCAAGAATCAATTTAACTCACACGACAGTCTCATGTTTGTTTAAAAAATTTATTACCTCTCGAAAAAAATGTATCAGAACCATCTTGATATTGCCTTCTAATGTTCATATATTTGTGATTTCATCAGTTCATCCTATTTTATAAGTAATAATCTTAATCTGACAGCTAACCTAAGTAATGTATTAGAACTGTATGAGTACATGTAATCACTGATTTCTGTAAAGGAAAATAAATGTAATACTAACTATTGACCTAAGGAGAAATTAAATTTAGATCCAATGGGGTCTAAATCACTCACACAATGAATAAAATTATGTGTTCATGTTGTGGAACTAAAATTACTTTCTGAGTTTTGAATTCAATTATAACTTTAAAATATTACAAAATATAAATATTTATATTAAATAAGTAATTTTCAGTTAGCTACATCATGCTATGACAAAACTTCTATAATGGAAATCTAAAAAATCTTAGTTATTTTGGGAAAAAAATCATAAAATTGATAATAAAGTATGTGGTAAAATATAAAACATATATGAAAGCATAAAACAAAGTACTTTTGTTGCTTGGAATAACATCAGTGGTCAGATTATCTTCATTTTAAATTGAATATAAAAGATGTACAAACACAATTGATTATTTTTAGTTCTATGTAATACAGATATTAAAAATGAAGATAACAATATGTTATTGAAGATAACAATATGTTATTGAAAGAAGTTACTGTTTACTTTAATATTTACTTTAATTTTTAATTAACTTCAAATTCAATTGATATACATCCTAATTCTTTAAATTACAATTTAATTAGAATTTACTTATATACAATATATAAAAATCTAAAATGAAAATAAAGTAGTTCTTATTTAATATTAATTTTCTGAAAGTGTCTTTACCATTTTTTCCTTGTAAAAGATCTTTTATCAAAGGCAAAGCAACATGATAAAAAACTTCCTTTTGTGTTGCAGTTTCATCAAATACACGAGAAAATGTGCAGTTTATCTGAAAATTCTATTTCTTTAATCAATATTTAAAAAGAATCTTTTAAAAATAATATTAAAAAAATAATGCAAGAAAGGTTAAGAAGTAAAAGAGCATTATCAGAAAAATTCAAATATATATATATATATATAAATTGCTTTAACTGTATTTTTTTCTTTTCTCAAGAGATATTTAATCCTAATTAAAAATTAAATAGTCAAGGAAGCACATATAATGTATTTACAATTTTTAAGGTTAATCCTCAAGCATATGCAAAAATTGTAAATTAAGTATTCAAATAAATAACTATGAAGAGTTGTCTATCTTAAGTAGTATCCATCTTAGAAAATTGAAAATATAGCTGACAAACTCCATAAATATAAACTAGTTGATCTGGACAGCTTTGGTAAGCAAAAACATATGCAGTTTAAATTCCTAATTACATTTATTTTTTATTTTATTATTTGTCAAATGCCAATTACATTGGGCGTTAGACCATTAAACTCCTTGCTTGCCAACAGCACTGAAATCTACAAGAAAAATGTATCTGTGCTTCACACTCCTCCAAATGTTTAGCAATCATTGGCTGGTCACTATTACATAAAACACACAACAGCCAATCAGCTAGTCCAATATGAAATAAATGATTTTATAGACAGACCATTGGACAATTACTATGTGCTGTTTGCCCAGAAAAGGACAGTAGGAGTGTAGTGAGGCAGGCCTCTTTCTAGTGCACCCTGGGTTACACTAAATCTGTAACAGCTTTGCTGCTTGTTGATGGCTCCTAGAAATCCTCTTAATTACATAGTACCTAACAATTTTGCAAGCATATTAAATATCTATACATAGAGATTCCCACAAAAATTTATTTCCCCAATCAACAACCATATGTACTTAACACTGTTTCTATTTTTAAAGGCTTAATAATAAATAATGTTTAGTTAAAAAGTAATAAAATAATTAAATAGGGCCCAGACTATTCTGAGACAGGGCAAGGTTGAGTCAGTCTTTCATCCCATCCATGGATTAATAAAACTGATTACAAAGTATGATTGGGAACTAATGCAAGGTGTTTCACATTTAGATGACCACCTAATCAGGCTTCGCACCCAAGTAATAAAAACAAGATATGGCCACTGCAGACCTTGGCCCCCATATGGGCTTTTGCACCACTAAGTTTCATAATAAAATAATTATATATAAAAAATTAAATAAAATAATATAATAAATATTTAAAAAAAAATAAAAAATAAAAAAATCGGAGTACTAAAATAATTTGAGATATGTGACATTAAAGGTTTAAAATTGCAAATGATATTTTATTAGTTACACAGAAGGCTAGTAACCACATCAAATATATATATGTCAAGATAACGAATATAATTAAAATTTCTTATTGTTCAAATAATAGCAAATGCGTTTGTTATCATTCAATTAGAGAGAAATTGTATGTTGAAAGAATGTATTTAGCAAATCCAATCTAACCAACCAGTTTCCATTAATAGAAAACTGAAATGAGATTTCAATCACCTCAAAACAGAAAAAATCTTGCCCCTTTCAAAAATATAGTACTGGGCACAAAAAGCATATAAAAATTTTTAAAAAATTTTTTTGCATTAATTAACAGAACAAATCACCTTATTTCTATATAAAGCAATCAAATATATCTGAAAATATTTTTCCTGCATGAAAATTATTTATACATTTTCCACATATTCTGAATTATCCAAGTTTATTTATTCTGAAAACTAAGACATACATCAGTTTAAAAAAATATATTGCATATGTGATATACCAAATGTTATTTAGTTGCATATTATTATAACATGAGATAATGACAGGTTTGCAATCAGTTAACTTTAGGGAATATATGGTTTCTTAGTGTGAAATACTTTACTAAAAATCATACAAGACTCAAATTACATTGAAAAGTAAGCAATACATAAAGAATAGAAAATTTGAATCAAATGAAACAAATCTTCACAATATATTCTATACAAGATTTATGTTTGGCTGCTTTTCTAAATTTATTAACAAATGCATTTATATATATATATATATATATATATAAGCATGATGCACAATGAGATACATAACTCTGTTAAATTTACAATTATCAATCTATTTTTATATTTAATTATGTTCTTAAAAATTCTCCAAGGCCAATTTCAAGTAAATATGAAGAGTTATTTATGTGAACAAATTTTCAAAAATTATCATGATATATTTATTTAAAACAATAAGGCTTTAAGTAATCACAATTGTTTGATCTTGTACACTTCACTTTCCAGTGCCTCCCATCATAGATGAATTTGACAGTTAAAATTAAAACCTTCATATGTAAAAAGAAAATCCATTGTTATAAAATATTTTAGTTTTTCACAAAAGAAAATTCAGCCCTCAATTTGTATTTTGTAAAATGCTACACTAGATATTAGTGAATCATGTCATTTTACAAGAGTTTGCAGACATTTCCAATAATTCCCATTAGTGATTTTAGAGAAATACAGCTAAAAACTCCATACTTGTTATCACAGAAAAAAGAGAAGCATTTGAAAACTTCCTTAATTTCAAAAGTACTTTAGTATAAATTTAAAGAATTAAAAATTATTTTTGCTTTATTCTTACCCATACTTACCTTTCCTTTCAAGGAATCGTTATTAACAGGGATGAGAACAACAGTTTTAGCATCTTTAAATTGAATGCAAACTTTATCAAAATTATTTTCTAAGTATCTTATGCGACAAAACACTGTAATTTGATTTTTGAGTGAAGGTTTATCATTAATAAATTTTCCATTTGAATGATACATGGAATCCTAAAACAAATTTAAGTAACAAATTGGTATTTTTTTGCATTTAATTTACGTTAATAAACAAATAAATTTTTAAAACAATAATAGATTGAAATATACTTTAAGCTATTAATGTCTATTTAAAACTAACTTTAAACTATTTTTTATAAGCAAAAAACTTTGATGAATAGTTAATGCTTCAAATTTTATTAAAATAATATAATAAGTAATTTGTGTGTTTCATTCTAGCTATGAAAACATATTTGAAAGATACATAAATAATTAAACAAAAACTTCTGGCAAGTTTAAATAAACTTGAATTATTATTTTAATTAAATTGTATTATATTAATATTCCTAAAATTTAATGATGAATTATCTTCATCTTGAAAATTATTTATTAATATTGTATACATACATATTAATCATTTTATTACACACAAATTAATAAGTATTCAGATTTTTTTAACTTAAAAATACATTTGTCAAAATTGATTTTAAAAAGTTTTCATGACATTAGGTATTAGAATAATTATTAATAAAGCATTCTTACACATAAAAACAAAATTTAATTAATTAAAAATAAATTTAGAAAATCTTTCTCGAGAATTATTAAATTTCTTTTAAATTAAAAAATGTATGAAGATTTAGTGATTTCTCTATATCTAATTAAAGAGGCATAAAGAATGTCCAATTACATACAAATTCTTTAGAATTTTGATATTCTTTTATCATTTATTAAAGAGATACAATAAATTTCATGTAACAAATAAAATGTGAATGTCTTCTTACTAAATTTAATAAAAAAATTTCATTTAGAAAAAACATTTTTTAATTCAAATAAATTGAAAGATGCATATTGCACATTGATAAATATATGATGATGATGAATGAACTTTAAACATGTTTATAAATTAATTTGATTTCTTTTAAGCAGTAACAATTAGATCACTTCAATATAATATAATAAATGCCATTCTAAAGTGATCATCAAGACAAAAAGGAGAAAAATGGGGAAAGGAATAATAGTTTTATTTCAATTAATAATTCTGAGAATAATAATTTTCAATTTAATAATAACTTGACAAATAATTAAAAACATTTTGCTGCAGTTCTCAAAATCTCTTAAATTAAAATCTTAAAACATACAATCTTTCTAATTTAAGATAAAATGATTGTGCACTAAACCATATTATTCTTTTTCAATAATTATTCAAAATATTCATTTTAAATGAAAGAGTTCTTATAATATATTTATGTATTAATTTCATTCTAATCAATTTTTCTAGAATGCATAAAAAATTCATTTTCACAACGCTTGTTGCATCATACACCCTGATGATACAAGCAAATCACTATATGAGCATATTCACATGTTTTTGGTATAACTACTCTTAATACTATTTATTTTTCAAAGAAATGACAATATTTTTTTCTGAAATAATTCTAATATTAATATTGTATCATTTAAAAGTTTACAAATGATTAATAAATTGACAGAAATTAAAAGAAGCAAAACATAACAAACCTGTTTTCCTCTTTTGCCCAATATCTGAAAAATTCCCAACACACACAAAAAATATTACAAAGCTTGTATAATTTGAAAAATAATATAATCAATTTAACCATGTAGCACTTCCACATTGATTGAAGACACTAATCACACTCAATAAATTCTTTGTGAATATTATAAATTGTATAAATATTATAAATATTAAATATATTATTTGCTAATAATTCACAGTGGGTATTTCATCACTGAGTTTAACGAAATACGTGAGTTACATGCATATTATTGATGAGTGGAAATCATAGATTTCAGAATTTAGCTTCAAAGTATAAGAAAGAAATTTTTAAAAATTTGCCTTAGAATATAATTTTTTTAATTTACTAGTAAAGTTTTTAAAAATCAAAAATTGTTCCTAGGACAAAAAAAGTGGTATTACAGCAATTTAGCTTTGCAAAGACATATTTAAATCTACATTTCCTTTTTAATTAACATCTTAGTTAAATAACTAATAAACATCTTAGCTAAAATATTTAATACAAATAACATTAACTATACCGAAATTGAATGTTCTGACTTCATTTTATCAACAAGAGAGCTTTCACATGAGAATGATGATAATAGGCAGAAATATTTGGCTCAGAAATTCACAAAGAGATCAATTATTCCTAAAGAATACAAATTTTTATATAATTGTTTAAACATCCGAATTTAAGAGCAAATTTAATAAATAAAAAAGTGTTAAGAAAATTTTAAAGTAAATGTGTATTTTTTTCTTTGCTTAATAAATTAATGGTTCTGATCAAGAAATAAAATCTCATTTAATTCTTATAGGCTGAGATAAATTAATAGGCAAAAGTTCTCAATAAATATTGTGAATAAAATATGCTATTTTCTTTTAAATAATCAACTGCATCAATTGTATAAAAAAAGGAAATCTATATAATGTATGTACTGATTTAATGTGTATATTGATTTAATGCTCTCTACACCTTAATACAATACACTCATGATTTATTTTAATAAAATAAAGATTGATTCCTCCTAATTAATAACAATGCTTGGCTAATTATTTATTTTTACATAATATTCCAATTCTTTAATTTATTAAAATCTTAACATGTATTGCAACTATTTGTTGTTTTTAACATGTTTATTTTTTTAGACAACAAAATTATTATACATGAAAGTAGAATTTCTGCTATCAATAAAATCAAATCTAAATACTTTAACTGAAAATATTGATAAATATAATGTAATAAATTGTTTCTTTTTGCTAACTGTTATATTAATAAATTTCATTTTTTTTTTTTTATTTTAGTTAAAAACTTAAATATGGAAACAAAGTTTTAATGATTTAACAAATGGTAACTATAAAGTTTTAATAATATATTCATATGAAAAAATAATAATTTACTGTTGCCATAATGCAGTGAAGCATGATTGTCTTTAAATGTTAACATTGATGTATATTTTAATTAATATAATATAACAAAAGAAATATAGTGAATCTATTAACCCTTGTGAAATTATAATTATAAAATTATTTAAATAATAAAAAAATTGCCTTAGATAATCATAAAAATGTATCTTATAAAAATCTCTTATTCAAATGATAATTTGAGTAATATTAGCCATTTAGCTACAAAAGAATTAGGTCTTTCTAAAATAACCTAGGTCTTTTTTAAAATGTGGCAACATTTAAAAATAATATTTTAATATCAATAAATTGTTGACTGCTTTTGACTAGAAATTATTTATCAAGTTACTTCAGTCCTATTTTCTAAGCAATTATATTCAGTCAATCATGATAATGTCAATAACTATATTGATATCTCATTCTGAGTTCATTTTACCATAATCATATCTGAAGGTGATTGACATTTTTAATCATACTTAGAAAAATTTAAAATAATTAATAACATTGTAACAAAATGCGCAACATCAAAAAAAATAATAATAATAATTGAAATATGAATAATTGTAGTTATAAATCATAAGTCCTCTGTTTTGTAAATCATTGTCTCTGTTCTTCAAAAATATCAATTTCTTCAAAATAGATTTATAAGAATAATTTGCTAAGAAGGTATACTTATATGATGCATATAAATATTTAAGAATTGATAAACAAGAATTATTATGTTAGAAGGGATTGTATACTTTAAATTAAAAAATTAATGGATTACCAAGAACATGACACAATTTTTTGGTAATATTTTATCTGACCACAATATTCATTTGTATATAAATTGCTTAAGCTGCACACTGCCATATAATACTTATGGCATACCTTTAAATTTGATGGATTTTTTTTATAGATTTTACTGTTCTTCTGGTCACCTAGGTTTTTATTACATCAGAAAGATTTCGGCAATCCTAGTTTATATGTAATGATTATGTTAACTTGGCAACAATTTTTAATTGACAAACAGTTTTTAAATTTGCCAAAAGAATTATGCTGCAACTCTCTGTGCCATTCATAAAGGTGTTTAGTTATTTTCAATTCTGATCCTGTAGATGTCTATTTGAAATTTTATAATATTGCTGGATAATAAAGGAAATATACAGTTTTTTTTAATATAATATTATAAAAATTTTAATGTGCTTTATCTTTTATTTTATAAAAGGTTTTACTGTAGTTTAGACAGCCTCCAGACATTGATTATCTGTCATCTGGTACCATTCAATTATATATAAATTAATCTTTTTTTTTTTTATCATAGTTGATGTGTTTTGGGAACTACTTTGATATGCCCCCCCCCAAATCAGTAATTTGGGGACGTATTTTCCCGCCAAGCAAAATACCTGTTTTTGGCGCATCCCCCCCCCTCCCCCAAGTGGATTCTCGCTTAATACAAATAATTAATAACAAAAAAACTTTAAAAAAAAAACTCAAAAATGCTACAAAATACAAGAAAATACTAAATTTAACAACAGCAAAAACCTAAATTGGCAACACCAAAATCAGAAACAACAACCCTAAAAAGTCCGTAGGGAGTGCCAGATTTAGGGTATATCAAAGTTGTTCCGTGTTTTGCGCTTTATTTCATTTATAAATGTATAGCACCTTAAAAAAATTAAATATAGTTTTTTCACACAAATAATAAAAATTTTTTACATTAATTTTATAATTTTTAAGAAATAGAGGGTTGAAATGACACAAAATTCATTGTTATATTAAACTTATATGAAAGACTACCTATAAAGTGGTTTTAAAAAATGTTTGGTTAAAATAACATAACAATTGATGGTTATCAAACTATCTTATTAAAAAAATTAAACTAAATACTCATAATTTGTCCAAAAAAAAATTAAAGCATATTGCACAATAAATATGCACTTTGTATTCCATATATATTTGTTTACTTCTAATAATATACAAAATAACTAACATTATATGCATTAACAACAATTTCACGTCAAATCTTTTTGCTAATTATTGCAATTTCCCCCAGAAGGATTATACATTCATGTTCCCCATAGCCTTAAATGATTAGAAATAATTTATTGTTTAAAAAATATGAAACATTTAGTAAGAAGTGTTCAGGGACAAAAATTGTCGTACATTATTGGATATTGAAGTTCTTTAAATTCCATATCATTGAAAATTTAAACATTTATATAAGGCCTAATTAACAGTCATATTGAAAGCACAAAGAGATTTATAAGCTCACACTCATTTATGTGCATTTTTGTTCAATCAATTAAACATATTTTTAAATATATTAATATCAATTTAAAATATTTTTGTTTTAATTAATTCATTAAAGTAGCAATTTAATAATTTCAAAACTAATAATTTCTCACATAACATTTTTCGGAATTGCTTTTAATTTTTCTAGCAGAATTAGACTGAAAAAATATTTTTGACAATAGTTTGCATTTTATCATAAAATATCTTTTTGGTAAAAATGCGCTTTAGGTCTACTTTCAAAATCACACATGCCATGGAGAAAATTCTACCGCTATTTCAAAGTGAAACTTAATTAGTGATCAATGAAAAGGCTAAAACAAAAGAGTAATTAATGAGCATGCGCGAAAAA
>JAPDSC010144567.1:1033431-1054288 GCA_026290005.1 Latrodectus geometricus
AGTTTCTAGATATATGAAGGAATGGTTAGACTATACTTTAGGGTGCCCCTTTGGTTGTTGTCAATTTGTGATTGTGATTGAACGCCAATTTGGGCAAAACCCAATAGTATTCTGATTGTAACTGAGCAATTAATTGTTCTGTGCCCACAAAAATCGCCAATAAAATTGATAACCAAACAAAAATCACCATGTTTGCCAAGAGGGCACCCTGAAATATAGTTTTACCGAAGGGATTAATTAAATCACAGATGATTATAAATTTGTGTTGATAAGAAGAATATTGAACAATTTATTATAGATATTTACAAACAAAAAAATTACTTTTTTGTCATAAGAATACAAATAAACATTTTTAAAAACGCCTCGCTTTAACGTGATTAATTTTGACTTATCACACTACGTGTCTAATAAGAAACAAAAAATTTTGATCATAAATTTATTAACAATATCCATATTATTTAATTTAATAAATAAATATAATCAGTAAAATTATTTATAAGCATTAAATCTCGTATAAAATCACTGCTGAAAATTTATATATATTAATCATTAGCCCTTCAATACTTTGCTTTCACATTCATTTCGATCATTACAAAATAACGGTCTTACATTTTGCTTGTCTTAAGCAAACAAAAAGTAATTTTAAATTTCTCTATAATAGAAAAACTTTGTGGTTATATTCATAAATCGACAATATTGGCTTTTGTACAAGGACATTATGAGAAACCCGATTTAAAATATTGAAACACAAACTAATAAACCACGTTTATGGCGTATTCAAATTTGAAGGTGTACAGAGTTTTTATTTTTACTCATTACAAACAATTTCCAAGAAGTTGAAATCTATATAATAAGGATTTCATCGTAGTAAAAATATACTGAGACGTGTATACTTTTCAAATTTATTTTATTTTCACATTTCATTTCTCCATCTGGTGTCACTGAACTACATAGTTCATTGAAGCCGGTTTGTGTTTGTGATATAGTACTTTTACCTTCTTCCTAGTCCCTACACCCTTCTTCTCATGGTGTGGTGAGGTGAAAGCTCTTTTAAAAATCGTAAAACTTGTATGGCTAGATTCTTTTTCTCTGCATTAAGTAGTTCATTATTTACAATCCAAAATCCTGCATCATCAAAATCGATTTACATCCTGAGTTCTAGATATTATTCAAAGGTAATGTTGCCTCTGTTAATCATAGCATAGGTTAACATGAGTATTTGATTTTTTTTTTTTCTTTTTTCCAATTCCTAAATATTTTCAAATTCATCCGTACGGGGACATAAACGTCATTAATCACTACTGAAATATTTGTGTATATTGAATTACTGATCAAAATGCTTATTAATTTTTTATTGAAATACATTTTCAATATTTGTGCAAATTTCTCGAAAATTTTCAGTTAAAACTATATTTTAGGGTGCCCCCTTGGCAAATATGGTGATTTTTGTTTGGCTATCGATTTTATTGGCAATTTTTTTTTTTGCACAGAACAATCAGTTGCTCTGTTGCAATCAAAATACGATTGGGTTTTGCCCAGCTTGTCGACCAATCGCGATCACAACTTGACGAGAATCAAAGGGGCACCCTAAAGTATAGTCTAACCAATTTTCATTTTTAAATTTTACATTCATGATGTCTGTATTTCATTTCTAATATCAAATTATATTGTTTGGTTGTTACTGTTTATAGATTGATAATAAGTGTATATAATTTCATGTACCCAAAATGTCTTATGTATCATTGAAATCAATTCATATATTTCGTTTCAAGTGTTATTTAAATATGTAATACAATTCATCTTATTAAATAATCAATATGAATATTTTTTTAATTCAATGTATTATCTGTGTTGAAGTTAAAATTCATTCTTCAATTTAAAATTAAATGTTGTTATGAAGGCTGAATAAAATGTGGCTGAAATGCACATTTATGCCACTGTTTATTTTTCAATAACCATTAGATATTTACAAAAGAATTAAAGGTATTTACATACTTGACGACTACCTTGGCAATATTTGGCCACAAAAATTTTCTTTGGCGCGTTTAATATGATTTAAATAATATTTACACAATACTCCTTATTTTAACTCCTTCTATTACCTATGTGACCACCTAGGTTTGTTTTCGGTAGTAGTTATATTATTTTTTCTGGTCACCAATTTTTGGTGATATATCTAGATACACATCATAGTATTCAAATAGCTAAACTGTATTTTATTTAAAAACTTTTATCTACATATTAAAAAGTCTTTTAATCATAAATTTTAACAAAACTATTTTTAAAAAGAAAAATTATGTTTGAAATTTTGAAGATAATTTTGCTATCTTCACAATTTAAAATCAATTAGCTTATCCTTAAGTATCACAGTTAAATTAAGAAATTTTGATGAAAAGCCAAAGAATTTGTTAAGCAAGGTAAGGTGAAAGTTTAAATCAACTTTCTAGTGTGGTTTCTATTTTTCACCAACCAAAGTTCTGACATTTTATGTAAATAGGATATTATGAATTTTTAAATTTCAGATTAAGTCCACCTATTTCCTTACAGTAGCGGTATTGTATAAAATGTTAAATATACTGTTAATAAATATATTAATAAAAATAAAATTATATATATATAGATAGATTGGTATGATAATTCATTTTGCTCAATCAAATAGTGCCACCATCCTAAAAAAACTGCTTGCCCGTGTTATACAACTTAGAAATAAACCAAAAATGAGGATAGCATTACTTTTTTAATTTTTTTAATTATTTTAGCAGTGTCATAGTACTTAACTCCTTACCTGCCAAGGAAAACTTACGAGATTCGCTCCCCAGTGCCACCGGTTTTCACACAGGTGCGCGCAAATATGCGGTGTATTGGTGGAAAAGAAGATGCGCACTTTCCATTCTAATTGTTTACTTTCACAAAACAAAAAAAGAAAAAACAATGGAAGCAAAAGAATAAAAAGTTACAAACTACTCTAAAAGAAACACAAGTAATAACTGCAACATATGGAACAAAAGAAACAGCTTCCCCCGTTCCAAGAAATATTCAACTCTCCAAATCGCCCCTTCTTTGAATAGATGTAACATCCTCACAACAGGTCTTTTAAACAATGTCAAGAACACTCTATTGCACTCCAAAGCCATGGGTCTAGCTTTACTGATAGCAGCGCATTGCAATGAAGCGTATTTACAAAAGCCGTGTATATACGCCTGGGGCAGTCAACGCATCAGCTTAGCGCGGCGTATACATACACCCGTGGCAGGCAAGGGGTTAAATAAATTTTATTATTGGGCAAGGTCCTTAAATCTTATCTTGAGTTACATTTATTCTTAAAATACCTTATTTTTAATATGAAGCAAAAATATTTCTTTAAAAAAATTATTATACTGCAATTTCTTTAATTTTAAAATAACTTGTACCTAACATACTTAAAACATTTGAATACACATATACGGAAAATAAAAAAATGTATAAAAACATTTTATAACAAGATAGCATATTATAAAATAAACATATACTTAATTAAGTACATAAAAATGAATGTATTATTTAACTTCAACATACAGCTAAAAAATTTTAATTCAAAATTTGATTGCGTTAGAATATAAAATTTCAACTTATGTTACTTCATTTCCAAAAAAAAAAAAAAAATATTCACTTGTTGTGCTAATGGCGTGACTGATTTGTCAAACACATTAATAAGTATGATTTGATATGTAAAATAATAACTGAAATGAATGTAAAAACACAATTAATTGTAACCAAAAAATGAAAAATCAGTTTGAGATTAAAATTACATGTCCGAGAATTTTCATTTCATTTTCTTAAAACTATTATTTACCATTTAAATCTTATAATTCTTATTATTTTATCTGTTCTATAAACAACTTGAATATAAATTTATCAGTGTTGACACTTACCTTTAGAATGTTTAATTTTGAAGGGTGGTTTTTTTTTTACATTTCCCTTTTAGCATTAATATTAGATATTTTCCTTATTTTATTTATTCATTAACTGGATTTTTAATAATTCTTCAAATGATGCAGCATTTAAGCCATATTGTTAATAATAATTTAATATTTAATCATTGACTTTTATGTATAAATATTTTATTGCGATCTATTTTTTTTTTTTTTTAAATGAAAGTATGAGTAACTAAAATATATTTATTCCAAGTTAGTACATTGCATTTTTTAATATGTGCTTAAAATTTTTTTCAGTTTATAATTTAACATAAATTAGAGTTATTTGATTCATAAGAACGTTATCTTATCTTTGATGTAAATGAAAGTAGTTTTATCTCATAAAGCATTTGTCTACTAAGGAAATGTATGGAATTATCAGTTTTATGTTATGAAAGTGATAGTAAAATAAAAAGTGATAATTGAAGTGATAAGAAAAACATTTTTAAAACTGATAATACTGATATATCTTTTCTGTGTCTGTTTAAACAATTGAGTAAACCAAATCATATGTCATAGATTTATCAAATTTTAATCAGATTACAGTTACTAAGTATATATAAGAAGTCTAACATATTTTTATTACAAGTTTTGATTTTTCAGTTACATATTTCTTTACCAGTAGTAAATAAAAAAAAGTATATTTAAATTTAGTCAACAATAACATTTTAAATAAATTTTTTTCTAAAAGTCCTCAAACATTTTGTTCTTTTACAGATGAAAGGACTTGTACTTGGCGTGTACACTGAAAGAAATTCTGAAGAAGATAATGCTTACAAGAAAATCTCGTCAGTTACAAATGCTTTTAAGGATGTTGATTCAAAATGCAGTGGAAAATTATCTGAAACTCTAAAAGCGTAAGTTGTAATAAAATATTTGAATAAAAAGCTATAAATAGAAAAGTTTTCTTTTATGAAGGAAAAGGAAGAAAATATTTTTTGTCTTAATGTGTTTTGCTCAAAGGGAAATTAGTGATCTACAATAGTATTGTGTGAGATTCCTTAGCTTAAAAAGTGTGTACTAAATTTGCTTTATGATAAATAAATAAATAAATTATTTGCAGTCCCAAATATTTTATTTTGATTGTCATTTTAAAAATGTGGCTATTTTATCGTTTTAAAAAGTAAATGCTATAAAATTTGGCATGTTTGAAAATTTCTAAATGATATAATGAATTTGTTCTTAGTAACTAATAATTCATTACAAACTGATATTTAAAATTGGGTTATGTATTATATAGCATATGCATAGCTTATAAAATAAGATACTCTCAACATTGTAATTTATAAATAAAATATGTGTTGTAGAAAATCTCTTTCTTTATAAGAAAAAGCTAAAAATTAAATAATTGGTTTTAAATTTTTGTTTTTGTTTTTCTGAAAGAAGATACTTGAGAAAAAAATTTTGTATTTAAAATTTGCACATGTTATATTCTGTTGCATTATTAATTAACAATTAGTCAAATATAATTCTCACATTGAATATAGATATTTCCATAATGATTAGAAATTCATTTTAAATTATAAGTCCCATCTAGTTAACTTAATGATACTAAACCAAAAGTGAAATTAAAAGTTCATTAAATCAGAAATTCTAAATTGGATTGTATTTCTTAAGAAATCAATGCAAAATCTTAGTATTTTGTATTTTGCATTTACAGTGTTTAGAAAAATAACTAATCACAGTTGTCATCTACCATACTTATGAATTTGAATCGTAATTTATAGATATAGGAAAAACATTTATCATAAATATTTACATGTATATATAGAAATATTTTGATAAGTGAGTTTACATAAATATTTTCATATGTAATTTTTTTTTTTTGAACTTGACTGATAACCTCTTGGGTGATATTGATGTCTGAAACAGAATGTATTCATTCCTCTGCTGGTATTTTATAGAAATTCAGTATTTCTCATAAAAATGGCCATTTATTTTTATATTTATAATAGTAGATTAGAAGACAACTGTAGTCAGAATAACAAAAATTAAACCTAGAACAAAGGTAACAAAAACAGGTAACAAAACTGAATCAACAGTAAGTCTATAAATCAACTTTGGAAGTAGCATATAATGCCAAAGTTGTAGATCATTTAGCACTACAAGGAGGTAGATACGTTGCACTCCTGAAAAAGATGATTTTTAAGGGACTCCTGAATCATTGTTTAGTATAATTTATATTATATATTTTAAACAAAAGTTAATATTTATTAACTTTATTTGAAACCAAGTTTTGGAATTTGCAATATTTTCTGTTATTTTTAGAGTTGGATACAGCATAGAAATTCCAAGAATACCAACCTTATGAAATCCGTAGTCTAAATATAAGTTCCTTTTATATTTAGACTGGATTTCATAAAGTGTTCCTTGTTTTCGTATGATAAAGTGTTCCTTTTTTTATATCATTAACATAAGTTTTCGTATTAAAATATTTTCTTACAAGCTTCTAGTTTATTTTGTCTGATGTTAATGCACATTATTATGTTTTAACAAATCAATTGGTTTTATCAGTGAATGTCGAAATTTCTTGTTTAATAAACCACTTAATCTTGTTTTTTAATTTTATTTGCAAAGCTGATAAAAATGTGTGTTCTTATTTCTCCACATATGAAGAATATTTATTCTAGAAATATTCGTTATAATAACTACGCCAAAACTGATAACTGGAAAAAAATATGACAGCTTTCTAAAAAAAACATAGTTGCTAATATAAAGATTATTGTCTAATTAATGCTTGTTATCCTAATTAAGTACACAATTTAAGTAATATTTAATTAGCACTAATTATGCTAATTAAATATTACTTAAATTGTGTTAGTCTCGCCAAATATTGCCCAGGTAGTCTTCATAATAGTTAAGTACTAAAATTTCTGTACCAGAATATATTACATACTCTAAATATATTGCAGTAATATTATTAAAACTATTCAAAATATAAGAATTTCATGAAATGTTTTTGTTTCATCGATAAAATATAAAAATAACACTATCCCTGTGCTGACCAATAGTTATGGACAGCTGTACAAGTTTAATTCAGATATTTAGGTATTTTTCACTTTTAAAATTTTCCAACTTAATATCCTGATTACAATCTTATATAAAATGACTCTGTTTTAAATGTGCATTATCTAATCTCCTATGTTATTTTGAGTGCTTAGCTTTATCCTTTAAATGAATGCTGCTAAAAATAATTTTATTATATTATAAAAATTATTTTTTTGAATTTCAGGACAGGTCCTTTTTATAAATCTGTAAAACAAAGAATTTTATGGGTTCCTACAGTAAGTAATTTGCTATTAATCATTAATTGAAGTAATTTGCTAACTTATCAATTAATTTTATGAAATCATTTTTATTATATATATATATATATTGTATTTTTTCTGAAAAGTTGAAAAAAAAATTAACTTTTTTTTTTTTTTTTTTTTTGTTTTTTTTGTTTTTTTTTTACTGGTGTATTATTTAATATTTACTGAACTTATTGAACTTATGTCTGAACAAAAGGATTTTTTCAATTAAAATATTTTTTGTAAATTTTATTCTTATAATGAATGGATAGACAAATATTTCAAAAAATAGGAAAATAGGGCTGCTTGAAAAAATACTCAATAGATAAGTCGCTTAAAATTAAGAAAAATTAATTTTGGTTACATATTTATTACTTTTTTCATGTTAAAAATAGTTGTGTAAAATTTTGTTGTTTCATTAGTATTTTGTATTTATATGTTGTATAATTACTTTTTTTTTTTTTTTTTTTTTAAATTTGAATTGTGTAAACTGAAAATATAAATTACTTCTTCCAAGGTTCCATATTGAACCATCAATCACTTAATAGTAGGAAAATAGCTTTATTAAGTAATTGTATTTCATATCTTGATTGAATAGATTTGCTATTGTGAACTGTAACATCAAAACCCAAGGTTGTCTAGACATTTAGCTAATAAGTCTTTCTGATAATAATTTGATTTTTGTAACTTTTATTTGTTCTTGTTAAGAAATATATTTGTATTTTCTAAATTTGTAGTTAACTGTTGTTGCAGATAGAATTCTATGCCTTTCATGTCTGAATTATACAAGTCTGAGTTTATAAGTTCTTGTTAAATTAGTTTTCTTGTGCAAAAGAACATTACTATAGAGTGACACCATTTCTGATATCATAGGGATAACCCTTATAATCTATGTTAGGTAATATACACTCTTTCCTTTCAATGAATTTTTTTTTTTTTTTTACCTCCAAATTTATTTTACATTTAACAAGTTTTTATTAAAAAAGTTGAGGTATGTATTCTCCATTTTTTTTTAGTTCAGTGAACAGTTGATTATTTAGCTCTGCAATAGTTCATAAGTTAAAAAAAAAAAAAAGTTTTGTTTTCGATTATCTATTTGTTTTAAAACTTTCAAGTTAATTATATGGCATTCCATGATAATTTATTGCAAATATTAATTTAAAAAATATAGTTGTAGATCATCTATTAAAAATTAACTTCACTTTTGTTATAATCTTTGGCTGTATCAACTCTTTCCACAAAATAAATTTTCTGTTTAGTTCAAAATTTTTACAGAGCAGACAGAAAAGTCTTGTGAATGCCAATTTTCTCCATTCATTGATATTCCACTTGCAATATCAGATTTTGTTTTGAAGAGGCTATTTTGCTGAAAGGTGTAAAATTAAAACTTTTCATTTGAGTCTTAAAAGTTATTTCATTGTAATAAGTTATCTGTTGCTTCTAAGACTAGTTTTCTCAGAAGTTTGGGAGATTGGTACTGTATGTTCAGGAACTGTTCATAGAACAGAAACAACCTTTTAGATTTTAAGTAAATTTTTTGGAAGTTTTGAGTTCTTTACTGAAATAAATGTTAAATGCTGGAAATAAATCTATTACTATTTTAAAAAAAATTAAATAAATTCCTTAATATTGAAAATATGTTAAATTATTTAGGATCAATGAAAAAATACTTTATAAGTGGGATAATTTGTTCAGTTGAGATTTTGTTTTGTTTTAATTTCTGTATATAGTATGTATTTACAAAAAAACATTTTTTGAACAAAATTATCTATGAAATAAAAATTTAAGAAAATACTTTTTTACAGTTTAAATCACAAAATGATAACTTTGATTATGATTGCATTTCTATTGTTGATTTGGGTGCAAAAGAGGCAAAAGATGATCCTTTAGAAGGACTAGATCAAAAAGCTGAAAATGTTCGCTGTGCTGTTGCAAGTAAGAATTCATTTGAAAAATCGAATTCATAATTTACAATAATCAATAATTGCGTGTACTATTAGTAATATTTGTGTATACTATTATTAATAATATTTGCATATACTATTATTAGTAATATTTGCACATACTATTTATTACTTGTTGCATGTTTGCTAAAATAACATCAACTTCAGATAAAAAATTGTCACATTAAAATTTAACATACTATATATAATCTGTGTATTATGTGTTAAAAGAAAGTTTTGAATTTCTTTGTGCGTATTATATGCTGCCATGGATAATCTGATAAAAAAAAGAAACTTCTCCATATCAAAAAATCTTATATAATTTTGAAAGAAATGCTGTTTGTGTTTCATAAAATAACAGATGATGCCATGACTCAGCTAATTTTTTTTTAAGCTATAATAATCTTTGTCCAATTACATTTAAGAATGAATTCAGTTCCTCGAAAAGATATTAGTTGCAATTGGTTAACAATGTTTTGCATTTTGTCGTAACCTGAGCTGCTTATTCTGAAAATATTCAAATTTGTGTATCTTCATGTACAAGTGAAAACGTTTAAGTTACACTGATTTTAAACTAAAAGCTCTCAATTAATTTTGATATCAATAGTTGAATTATCGATCTTGAGCTTTCATCTCAGTTTATCACTCTGTGCGATGAGGTGTATCCAAGCAGATCGTTTTTCCTATTAAATTTTTTTTTCAGTACAAGTTATTATATTTTTAATTATACTGTGTATTTTTTATTTTATATGACACCCATATTATCAGCAGTATATATTTTCGGTAATTCACTGAAAAAATTCCTGCTGATTATGCAACATTTCTTTTTTCTTTCACACAAAAAATGGTCTTAAAAAAATGTAGTTGAATTACATTATTCTTAGCAGTTTTATTATATTGCTTATTGTCTTAGTTCTTTTAAAATTATAATTTTATTTCTTGCTGCAATTTAATTTTAAAAATTAATCATACAACTATGGTATTGAGTTCTTTCCTATGTAACAATTTGCAGAATTATGATATTATAGAACCCTATTATCTATTTACTAATTTAATTTTCAATTTTTTTAAAAATTGTTTTGTTTAAAATTCTTATTATCATTATGTAACATAATTATATTCAGTGAATAAATTTAAATTTGTCTGTTTTTATTTAAATTTTTTATTCCTTTAAATAAATTTTTATTTTTTTAAGGTGGTGTTCTTGCACTCAATGATTGTGCTCTTTTTGAAGATATATATTTAGATTCTTGTGGTTCTCCTCAAAGTAAGTTTACAATTAAAGCTTTTTTTTTTGTTAGATGTTAGTCAAATGTTATAAAGTTGAGTAAAATCCACCCATTAGTCACCATTTTATCACTTTATATAAATGCAATCAAATTTATTAATCTTATGACTTATTGTTTGTCAATTTCTTGTTTTTAATAAAAATAAAAAAATAAACATACTGCTTTTAATAACAAATGTTTTTACAGCTTTCAAATGTCCTTTAAAAATTTCAGTTGTGAAGTAGTTAAATATTATTTTGAGACAAATTTATGCAATATAACTTCTAATGGAGTAAATTTCTTAAATGCTGCAGTTTTATCTGTTCTTACTGATTTCAAATCAATTTCCAAATTCTTCTATTGATATTCCTGTATTCATATTATTTCTGAGAAACTTGATCAAATGCATTTCTAATTAGAAATTATCAGTGTTACATATCTACCAACTTGTATGGTTTGGCTGTTTGATATAGTTTTTGGATAAATGTAATATCTTATAGCTAAGTAGTAAAATTGTACAAAATATCAAGTTAGTCTAAAATTATAAATCTTCATCTCCAATTTCTAAAGTATGATTTGCTAATCATAAGATTAATATTATATTCATAAAAAATATTATATTCATAAAAAAATAATAATAATAAAAAATACTGTCAGGGTAAATTTTTTTTTTAAGAGAAAACCTACAATGTTGGTTTAAAGGGAGTCAACTTCTTTAATTTTAAAACCTATTTTCTTTTAATTTAGTTGTTTGATTCTAGCTATGATGGTTATTGAATAATATTAATATTGATAAGTATTTTCACAAAAAAGTTCTTTTTAAAATGCACAAATGTAACTAAGTATCCAAAGTACAGTAAGTCAGAAGCCATGATGCAAATCAATGTTTTGGTATATGTCAGTGAGGCTCTAAAATATTTAAATGTTTAAATTTATTGAAATTGAACATTTTTAATAAATGGTAAATGTTTTACATTAGGTGTTTCTGAAGCAGCATTATTAGCACTTTATAGATTTGATGAATTAAAACAGAAATCTTCTTGTAAGCCTAGAAGCAACTTACACTTATATGAATATTCAAAGTAAGTTATTTTAAAAACATTAATTTTAATGCTTTTATTTTAAATGCTATATTTTTAATATTAAATATAGTTTATTAAAAGGTAATGAATGTTTAATTTTTTATAGTGTACATAATTTTGCATTTAAATATTTTAATAATTTTAAGATTGCAATTATAAATAAATTTAAAAACCCTATGGGAAGGTTTTTTTTTTTATTTATTTCTTAAGCTTAGTATTTATTTCAAACAAAAATGTTAAATTTTATTTAGGGTAAAAATGTTTTGTTGTGCCAATATAATTTTTTTAATCATGTTAGCAAATTAATTAAAAAAATATTATTAGTTTAGCTTGTTATATGGGTTTTTGTCTCATTGTGATTAAACTGTGTGTTTGTCGAAAACACATTTATAGAAAATAGAAAATTTATGCAATTTCACAAAATCATAATATATTAGTATAAGTAATGTTAAAAAAAAATTTTTTTTTTTTTTAAGAAATATGATCAGAGGGTCTTTGAAATCTTTCCATTATAAAAACGAAATTTTTTAAAAGATAATCAATTGATGGCAGTCACATCAATTTAAGGTGATTTATAAATGAAGCAAACAAAAATAGATAATGAATCAGGGCCCAATTATGTAACATACAGGCAGTCTTATTTTGAATCAAAATGTGGTCCAAATTACTACCAGCACTAGATATTTAGAAAATGTGCTATATATAATTATGCATACTAGTATTGAGTGTTGCACAATGCATGAATGCTACCAATAACAATTTAATAGCATCTTTCAGTTTCACAAAACTGGCTGAAAAACCTCTACATACAAAACTTTAAATATCCTCATAAGCAAAAACCTGGCAAAGTTAAATCTAGCAATTGTAAGGACTTACATCTTTGGTTCATCTTTCAATCTTCAATGAAAATTTTACAACTGAATGTCATGACAAGACTGGCAATGTGTGTGTGATGAGAAACCATTTTGTGTGAAGGTGATGGCAGGTATTGATGCATATCTTTAATAATATAAATTTTTCAAAAGTTCTAAAATACTATTCTGGAGAGATGGAATATAATAAGATACAATAAATCAGAAACAGCACAAGATTCTTCTAAAAAAGTGTGGCTAGAATGAAGGATACATTAAAACTACACCAAAAAATCTTGATATTTTTTGATAATTTTATGTTCATTACAAGGGTTTAATATTAATCAGATGTGACTGTTTTGCCTATAAATCTTGCTATGCAGTAAAAAATTGCAACATCATCAAAAAGTTTCATTTTCATTGATGAAAGAATAATCTTGACATGCACTCATACAATCATATTCTTAATGCAAGTTAGAAACCTGGAGTATATAGAAAACATTTTCTTGTCAATGATTCTGTAGAATTGTTTTCAATAACATTAATGTTTTTATTTAAAAAATTATTTTATTTATGTGGTTACTTCTATTTTCAAAATGTACATTTAGGTTATTCTTAAACTTTTATTCTTCAAAAATATCATTTCTCTAAAATTATATCGGCATTTCTGAATCCCTGGAAGTTTTTATGTAAAAGTTTATGAAATTTTCCCCAAACAGTAAATTTGGAAATTGTAATTATTAAATAAATTTAATAAGTTATTTCCCTCTTTAAAAGTATTTCCCGAATTGTGTGCAGAAGAGAAAAAATTTACCCTAAAGAAAGTCTTGATGTGTATTAAAAATTTATATTCAAATTTTTGCATGATATTGAATATGCTTTACATAATTGTAATAAAAATAATTGTCATTAATTTTAAAGATTTTTGTAAAATAATCTTCTGAATCATGTCTATGGATACCTTGTGTACATCCTGCATTTAAAACTATTTTAATATGGTAGGTCCATTGTGAAGCTTTTAAAATTTTTCATAATTCTTAAAACTTTAAGGAAAATATAAATTGTGATAAGTACTTAAATGCATTGTGTGTGCATGCTATTGTTTTTAAAAAAATTGGTTTTCAATTTACATTTAAAGTTATTTATTTTCATCAAGGAATTATAGTTTATAATAATTATTTTTAGCATTGAACCTGACACTATACAAAAATATGCTACTGGTACTATTTTAGCTGAATGTCAAAATTTTGCTCGTACTCTAATGCAATCTCCAGCAAATTGGATGACTCCTACCATCTTTGCAACTAAGGTAGAAGAGGCATTTAAAAATACTAATGTGAAACTTGTAGTTAGGTAAATATGTTTAATAGTCATATTGCTTGATGTCATATTTGAAATTTTAAAAATGGTAAAATATTTAAAAAATATTAACTAAAATACTTCAATACAAAAGTAAATTGGATTTGTTATATTTTTATAAACAAGTATGCATTGAAATTTATTGAAAAAAATTTTTTATTGAACTTTGAATGAAAATAAATTTTTTAATAATGTTAAACAAGAAGCATGACTTGCGATTTACTAGTACTAATTTATTGGAGTATTTTATTTTATAATGATATACATAAAGGTTATTAATAATATACAAAGAATACTATAAAAAAAATTTATTATTTTTTCATTGTTCATTGTATGTTTTCTCATAGTATATTTTTTTGCCATGTCTGTTAAAGGAAAGAGAGCTTCTTTATTGAAATTAACAGTTCAGTGTACTTGTCATGATGTCATTTGAATGTATGGCGATTTTGTTTCCTTCATTCCATTTACCAAATATGCATTGTGTTTAGAAGTCACATGGAAAATATGCATCATATATAGAAGAATCAAAAGATGCTACATAACTGAAAAAGAAAAGATGAAGAGGACATAGTAACTACTTGAGAAAAACAGTTTAAACAATTCCACCTATCAGAAAGGATAAATGAACTTGAGGGGGGGGGGACAACACTTTGCTTGTTAATCAGTGTGCAGCTCAAAAACTTTTGGATGATGTAACCAAAAAAATAACCTATGTTATTATTGATAATAACATAAGTGGTGTTAAAGTTGAACAGATGATGATTTAATGAATGTAGAGATTACATTTGTCAATGATATGCTAAAATGCAGTATTAAATTATCAGAATTAAATGCTAACATATCCAGTTTCAAATGCACATTATTTAATTTTACATAAATTTAATATTTAAATCAGTTATTGTGTTGAAAATTTTTTGATAAATTTAATTTCTGTATCATTTTTCATATTGTTGTGATATTAATAAAATTCTTATTATTTTAATTACTAATAATATATTTAAATAATATATTGTACTTCCTAAAAAAAGTATTGGATCCATAATACAGGAATTAATGTGTAATTATGTAAAGGTAATATTGGTTTTATTTAATTATTGAAATATGCCCTGAAAAAAATTCAGTATTCTGACTCCTGCCTGAATATATTGTGCCCTATACTTGACCTTACAAATAACTTATAGCATTATATTAGAAGTAAAAAGTCCATTCTACAAAATTGGTACTATGTAGAAAGTGTAGTTTTTCAGGATGGTGCTTAAGACCTTGAAATTGAGACTGCAGGTATTGCATTTTAACATACCAGACTATACCAAGAGAAAAACCTTAAACCATTCATTTCTACTGAAATTTTAATTGTTGACTCACATTGTTCAATAGGAAGTGTAAAAGGTGCTCTTAAGCACCTTTTCCCACTGTTCTACATTCCTTTGTTGCTGGATTTTGCACCCATTAGCTGACCCAAACTGTTATATTTAGTGATAAAAATCTTGTGTTAGTAATGTTACAATTATAATAGCTGTGCAATTGGATTTCTTTACAAATGGTATTATCAACATAGCAGTTTAATGTGCCTATGTTGACTCACGTGGGTTACTGATGATTGCAGTTCTTCCTGGTCTATCTTAACCGCACTTTTCAGTTTTCAAAGATAGCTTCATGTAGGCTTAGTGAGGCATTTTAATATCCAGTGTATATTGCCTTCTGGGATGATTTTTTCATAAATAGTGGAGCATATTAAAATGTCGCTAGAGTTAAATCCGGAGAACTCCCAGGTTATATATGTTTAAGCCAGAAAAGCAATATCTATCTTTATTTGTTCAACAGTGATTGGGATTGAATTCAGCATTGCATGCTTTGAAGAGCAGAGTCCTACCACTAAGCCCTTGTAATAACTGGATACTTTCAAGAAATGTTACACATAAATTAACCATTTTTATGATAACAAAAGATCTCCTAATTTAAGAGTTTCAAACTACCAGCCATTGTGCACATTAATGATTGCAACATTGTTCTCTAACTTTTATGATCACAACTGTTAGGACTTTTTAATTAAATGTAAATTACTTCACTTGCATTGGTGTCTAGATATTTCTTAAAATCTCTTATAGCAATTTTTCCTGATTATGTACTTGCCAGCTTTTCTGATTTTTTTCCAAATTTGGAATTTTTTGCTTATTTTTGAAAATAAAGATGTAAAGATAAAAAAAAAAAAAAATTTCCAATGTAATAAAACATTGGACTTTTTTTATTTATTTATTTTTTTTTTTAATTTATTTTTTTATCATTTGTTTACTTGTCTCATGTCAAAGATGTTTTCTGTTCTGTATGAAAAAGAACTAAAAATCTTTTTTTCTTCATTTTGATTCTTTCTATTGGATTTAAATTTTATTATTCTATGTTTTACACAGATAGGAAAATTTAGATAATTTTTAAATATTTAATTTAGATAATTAAAAATATTTTGATAGGAAAATTTATAATTGTAATTTCGTTTATTACTCTGCCAATAATATTTTCTAGTAAATGAAAATTTTAATTCTGTTTATCTGAAATCACAAGGATTATGCTGAATCTCATTTGATGATTAATATTTCTTTGCCTAACTTGTCATTATTCATTTTAAAATAACATATCAAAAGTGTGTATTTAACAATTGCTAATATCATTTATGTGAATAATACTATAAATATTCTTTCATTTTATAATATTTTATTGAAGAAAAATTTGTCTTTCAAATTAAATAAATGAAATTAAAGAATCAATAGATTAAGAAGAATCCTAGAAATAGATTCCACTCTCATTATACATAATTTTATTGTTGATATTAATAAGTTTATTTATTGTATGTATATATTAGAAAAAATAATTATTAATGTGAATAGCTGATAAGTTATAAATTAGCAAAATGCAAAAAGTACCATGCTTTATATCTAAGGATTAACTGCCATGACTGTTACATACAATGTATTTTTAAAAATTGATATTTTTTAAATACAATTATTTTTTTGTAGCTATTGAGTATAATATTCCTAAATATTAATATAAAATCTTAGATTTTATTCTAAGAATTTTAAAACTTAAATGTTTTTTATATTTTATGATAAAAAATGCATTTTTTACCTGTTTATTTTAACCTGTTTGCTACATATTTAGTTTTACATATTGGAAATTTATCTGGCACTTTATGTATACATAATATTTAAATTTCTGAATCTCTTTAAAATTTCAAACTTAATTAAAATAGATTAGCTAAAAGCATATTAACTTACATTTGCTTATTTCTTTAATAATGTTAACTTTTTTGTTCAAATGGAAAAATGTTTCCTTTACCTCATAACAGAGATCAAGATTGGATTGAGTCAATGAAAATGGGTTCATTTTTAAGTGTAACTAGGGGATCTTGTGAAAAGCCCAAGTTCATTGAACTTCATTATGATGGTCTTCCTAATGTTGAAAAAAGTATAGCATTTGTAGGAAAAGGAATTACATTTGATAGGTAAATTTACTACTCATTTATGTTTGTAATAAGTTGTTTTATTTCTTACTTAAAAACTTATTTAGACTGTGCAATCACACATTAGTACTTATTAATATGCACTTATTTTTAAAGAAATGATTAATATCTGATTGTAGATTTTTTTTATGTAATCATAAATACTTAAAGCAAAATATATTTAAAATGGTTAGTTTGATGGTGAGCAGTAAATGTTAATTTATATCAAAATGAGTATATAGAAAGAAAATAACTTTTTCCAAATAGTTACAGCTTCTGAATTCATGAGCTTGAGTAACAGCCTCATGAGAAAATTAGCTGTCATAATAATAAACTATATTTACTTTCTTAAATTACTTATTGCTTTTCAATTCAAAAAAAAAAAATTATAAGTAAAATGCATGACTAGTATATTTTAGTTTTAGCTCACATTTCTATGCTTACACAAATATGGACCATGCCTGAATATCTTATTTGCTATCCATTAGTAATCACGTTTCTCTATTATAGTTTTGTAGATAAAGAGTAAAAAAGATCAATTTAAGTAAATTTCAAATTATGAGTTCATCTTTTAAACTGTACATATTAAAAATTTTGTATCACTTTGTTTCTTTTTTCTATTTTATTTAAATTGTGTTATCTGTATTTAAAAATTCAATGCTCTTTAAATTTCAACTGTTTCAAGGTAATAATATGGCTTTGAATTATCAAATAAGCACTTTACTAGTGTTTAAAAAGTATAAATGAGGAATTTATTTTCTGAAATAGTTCTGAAATTTTTACATAATTATAGAGTTTTTATTGCTTGATTTGGATATGAATTTGTGGTCAACAGAAAAATGTATCAAATTAAATATACTTATTAATCATTAGAAAAAAAAAATGTGATAAATCTTGAAAATTGTTTATAAAATTTTTTTAATATTTGTTAAAGAATACACGAAGAAGTTAAAAAGGATTAATATAGTCTACAATTTTAACAATAAAATTTGATTATATGAAACTTATCTTTTTTTCCTAGAGAAATTGTCTGTGTATTGTAATTGGAATTCAGTGAATAGAAATCATTCCTTATATATCAACAAATTAACAGCATTAAAATGTTTTTTAAGTTATTAAAAATTTATTTTTAAGTATCATTGAAAATAATTTTTTTTAAAAAATAATGTAATGAAAGTTATTGATTGGTGTTTTTAAGTAATATAAAGATTAAAAATGAAAGTAAATATTTTTTGTGTGTTTTTACTTTTTCCTGACTTTTTTTTTTATTTAACATCTAAATAAGTTTTAAAAAAATAACTTTCAGTTAGTTTCACATTTATATTGTTGATATTTATAAAAGACATGTAGATGAAATTTACTACATTTTTTTCAGTGTATTAACAGCTAAAGAATATTTATCAAATTTCTGAGTCTATTATTTATTTGAACTGTTAAATTATAAATAAATTAGCACTTATGTGAAAAAAAGTGAAGGTTGAGATGTAAATTTAACTGAAACCTTCCAAATAATCAATATCATTCAGTTTGAGTATAAGTATGGCTTTGTAATGACCTGGTATAAAAAAAATGTGCATTTGTTTCATTAATTTTAGTGGTGGAATTTCATTGAAACCTTCAGATGATATGGATAAAATGCGTGCTGATATGGGTGGAGCTGCCACTGTTACCGCAACCATTTTAGCTGCTAGTAAACTTGGCTTAAAAATTAATTTGAAAGGTAAAAATTTAATAATCAAATTATAAAATCTGTAATTTAGAAAATATAAAAACAGTGTTTATATGCTTACAAGTAATTAATTTTTTAAAAAATACTCTAGTTATTTGAAAATATAGAATCTCTCTCTCTCTCTCTCTCTCTCTCTCTCTCTCTCTCTGTGTGTGTGTGTGTGAATTTCAAAGTTAATTTGGTTTATACTTTTATCCATTAATTATTTGATAAGTATCCACCCATATTCAAGTAATAGAAATTAATGTAGCATTTTCTATAACGTTTTGTTAAAAAAAAAAAAAAAAAAAAAAACAACTTAAGTTTATTACTGTAATTTTAAATATGCATCAGTTAAAATAAGCTCATGCTCATGATCAAAATCTGATTAAAGAACAATAAATACATAATGTTTTCAAATGACTACCAATATTCAAATCACAAAGATTAACAAAACTAGATTTCCTTATTTAAATAATCATTTAAAAATTAACAAAAGCTAGAAAAAGAACTTTTTAAGTTTTTCGTCAATAATGTTGCTGTCTTTTTTTTTTTAAGTATTAATGAATAAAATTACACCTTTTTTTTGTAAGTAACTTTTATAATGTTTTGCCGTTTGGAAAGATTTATAATATGTATAATATATATATACCTATATAAATCTAAAATCAGACTGTGTTTCTTTTCTAATTTACAATAGTAACAAGTAGTTTACAATAGTAATTTTCTAATTTACAATAGTAACTATTTCTATTTTTCAGTGATTTTATTATTATTATTATTATTATTTATTTATTTATTTATTTTTTTTTTTTGTTCTTTATAAGCACAATAAGGTTAAAAAAATAATTTATAATATGAGTAACAATTTTCATGTTTTATGATCTAGCTGTGGCATGACAGCCTTAGAAATTTCTAAACACTTGTTTCAAAAGAACCTAATCTATAGCCATTAATTTCAGTAGCTTTGGTAAAAATTGTTCTTAAAATTAACTTCCCTTGACTACTTGTGCATCATCATTATGAGTGTTTTGCACTGTTATTTTTTTATAGTATTTTTTTAGTTCTTATGAGTGCAAAACACTCATAAGAACTAAAGAGTTACTATTAATAATTAACCCAGTTTTCTGAGTTATAATTAAAAATAACTTATTTCATACAATTGATTCATGGAAAATGACAAACTATTGTTCATAGATTTCTATCTTTTCCTCTCTCTAAATTATTCCTTTACATTGACTTAAAATTAAAAATGAGTTTTTATTTTTTTTTATTTTACAAAAAAGTGAAACTATTGTTCTTATTGAAATCAATTTATTGTTTAAATTAACTATAAATCATTAATGGCTGATTTGTTATGAAAATATTAAAAATTAATTAGATGTATAAAATTTCTTATCTCTCAGATACTATTAGTTAAATCAAAGTTTATTGTTTGGTTTTAATGATTTTTATATCTAATAAGGGTTCCTCCCACTTTGTGAAAATTTGCCAAGTGGAAAGGCTACTAAACCTGGTGATGTTGTCATTGCAATGAATGGGAAAACAATTCAAGTAAATTGTCATTTTTCTATGTATTGTAATTATCCACATACATATTAAAAATGTTATTAAATTTTAATATTTTTCAATTAATATTTTAACTATGTTTTATTACTTATCAAATGAAAAATGTGCCACAAAATAATTTTAGCTATTTCTTCACTAGTTATCAGTGTACATTTTGCTATCAAAATTAATTTAACAAAATATTTTGAAACATAAATATTCACTTGGTAAGATTGTTTTCAAATTGGTAGTATTCTTAAAGCTATATCACTGAATAAGTAAATGTGATCCTTAATATTTGAAAAATTATTGAGGTTTTTTTATTGAAATGTAATACTCTTTTTTTTTTTTTTTTTTTTTTT
>JAPDSC010144567.1:1054298-1097479 GCA_026290005.1 Latrodectus geometricus
GATTATAAAATATTATAGTTATATATGTTTGTGATCCTTCATTTACACTAACATTTAATAATTTTATAAGATGATTATCATTATAATTTAGGGAAATTTGAAAGTGATATTAGTGCCAAATATCAAATTGAAAGATGTCATTTAAAATTTACCAATAAATCTTGATTAAAGTATATTCATACAAAATCAACAAATAGCTATTAAAATTATTTGTATCTGTCATTCATTGAACTCCTTAGAAATATTTGTACCTACAGTATTTATTTTGAGTAAGCAAAAATAAAATTCTGCATTTATTTACTTTGTATTAATATAAAATTGTTATAAGTAAAATTATATGCATAACATACAGGGCTGCCATTTTTTCGTTTTGTGGATAGATTTCATCTTTTGAAAAGATTTTTAATTACATCTAAAATTAGATTGCAATCAACAAAGTCATTCAGTTAAAGCGAATGTTGAACACTAATTTTTGGGATTTAATTGGTCTTCAGAATGAGGTTTGTCTTCCTCATCATACACCTTGGGTGCTACTGTGATATGTAAAGTTGTGATGTCACTATTAGAAATCTGAATACAATGCAATAATCACTGCATTTTTTAGTGAAAAAACTTTTTTTTATTTTAGTCTTAATTATTGAAATTGATAGAGATTTGCTAATAACAAATAAGCTTTGGCCAGTCTATAGAAAGCATATATTTTTAGAAAAACGAGCTATATTCATGAGTAAAATTACTGATCAGATCTCTGAACAGTTTGTCAAAAAACAACTGCAAACTTGATGGAAAACTTCAGGATAAAATATATTTTTTGCTTTAGATTCAACATGCAAAAATGAATATTCAAGTTTATCAGCTTTTATGAATTTATCTCAAGTTTTATCTTCTATGCTTTTTATAAAAGAATGTCTGAAAATATCAAGATAAGCAGTTCATGAAATGGATCGTGTTAAATTATACAAGGGGAAAAAACAATTATACATTTAAATTGTTCGTCTCATATGGTTAAAATTTTTCAAATTGGCATTCCAAGATGCACTTTTTTAACTCTGTTAGTGAAAACTGTCATCACATATTTGAGAACTTAGGTTATGACGGTCTTTTTCCAATATTATGGATGTTATTTATGAAGTCAAATACTGAAAATCACAAGCATTGTTAATTCAAAAATTACCAATCTTCTCTTGAAGATTGGTAAACTGATCAGGATTTTACTGTGCCTTTGGTTTTGTTTTATAGTCAAATGGTTCTTAAGCATCACAGTCCCTAATTTTAAATATTAATGTAAATTATATGTGAATAGTAAAATGAAATGAAAGTCAAATTTTGAGTCTAATGTTAAAATTTTTTTTGCAGGACTATATTTTTTATCACTGAAAAAATACAATTTTTTTTGAAAAAAAAAAAGCTATTTTTCAATACAAATCAGTTATATTGTAAAACTATAAAATGATCAAAAAATATTTTAATTTGAAATTTTCCAACTTGGCAATTCTTTAAAATTGCATCCCTTTGATGTAATGTTTAAAGCATGGATAAATTTATATGAATAATAGAAAAGGATTAAAAATACGCTCCCATTCATCAATTTAAAAAAAAATATGATTAATGAAATGTTAGAAATGATACAAAGCTTTAACAATCAGAAGACTTGGGTTAAATATTTGTTTTTGTATTGAATAAAATAAAATCATTGTATTTTATATTAGAAGATAATCAAATTTTTGCACCATGCAGAATTTTTATTTTCGAAATCTTCTTTCTATATCATTCTTAAACATAGTATTAATAATTAAAAATGCTTAAATAAGAATGATTAGCAAAACCAAGCTATTAGATATTTTTGTCAGTTTGTTTGCTATTGCATTTTAAAATCAGTCTTGTCAATGAAAATGTAATGTGGAACATCGTTATTCAGTTTTATGCAAATGCAATAAATCTTGTTTGAATACATGATTTTTAGTTGCTTTAATTTTTAAGATTTTAATATAACTTTCTTTGCTTTTTCATATAGTATTCGTTTTTGTGACTAGTTAAGACTTTTGGTTGGTGTGCATTGCTATGCACTGGATTATTCTTTTTTCTTATAGCACTTTAAAATACATCAAGTGTTTCAAATTTTTTTAACTGGTTATGTTTATTCAAAGCCTTGAGTTAATTGTGTAATTTCTTATAAGAAACTTCTGTGGAAAAATAAATTTCTTAAATGAAATAATATTGGTTAAAATAGAAGTAAAAACTTGTTACAGCGAAACAATTTGTAGACAAGTATATTTCTTTTGTTTAAAAATTGCAAAAATAAATGATATTCTTTACATTATAATGTTCTACTTATGATGAATTTTCAAATTGATTTGGTTATTTGGTACTTAATATTTAAAGCCTTCATAATTTCAGTCATTAAGCTTGATTTAATGTGTTAATTGTATGGACTGACCATAACCTTTTTTTTTTTTTTTGTGTGTGTGTGTGTGTAACAAAATGTGGAATTGTTATTTTTAAACATTGTTTAGAGAATATTCATACCAATTACAAAAAGCATTTTTCAAAATTATATGAAATTTTAATTCAATCTGACTGAGAGAATCATTTAACCAATTTTTTAAAAAAAAAATTAACTAATTTGTAAATTTTGATTTATGGAAATATCTAAATTTTTATTCCTTTTGAAATAAATATTTCCACTTTAGAAAAGAAGTGATCATTTTATAATATTTACATTCTCAAAAAAATAATTTTATTTTAAATCTCCTTCACATTTGAAAATTGAACTGAAAATTCATAAAAGCAAAAGTAAATTAAATTTTAATAAAAAGAAAATGCAATGAAATATAATATTAAATTGCTTTACTACAAATATTTTGATTTAGAAATCTTTTACTGTTGTGCATTCTCCCTCTAGTCTATGTCAAGACATAGTTTGATTGATAGTGTGATCAATATCTGCTACAAAAATTCAGGAAATGTATGCTTCTCAACTCTATTTATTGTAGCTGCGAGTAATTTTCATTGATATCAATTTAAATAATTTTTAACCAAATACTTTCACCTTATTTATTGTTTTTTTTTTTTTTTTTTTTTTTTTTAAATAAATTTTCTTATTACTAATCCATTAAATATCTTAATCTTTGCAATATTTTTCACTATGTAGGTTGATAATACAGATGCAGAAGGGCGATTAGTTCTTGCTGATGGTATTTGCTATGCTCAACAATTTAAACCTGATGCAGTTATTGATATAGCCACTTTAACAGGTTTGAAGAATTACATTATTCACTCCTGTTATTAAAAATAAGAATTGTAATTATTTTATAACTTATGTGTAAATTAATATTCTACCATAAGAAGGGTTTTTTGTATATCTTTTTAAGGAAGTGTCATGTTTAATTTTTGGATTAGAATTACAATTTTTTTTATATATTTTATTTTTTTTAAATAGTGTTTGATGCTTTTATAGTTTGTAATTTCTTTAAATTATGCTTTAAAATATTGTATCTAAAAACTGAAATTTATTTTTTGAATGATGGATCAAGCTCTCTTCTGAGATTGAAATATAATGCTTTATTATTTGTAAAAGAATATTCATATAATATAGTGTTTAAGATAATATGATTAAGGAAAAAGAGAATATTTTATCTCTTTAAATATTTAAAATATATTTTTGCTTTTATTTTCATGTTTAAATCTTTATTATATTTCCTTTTGTTATATTGAATATAATGCTTACATATTTTTTACACCAATGTTTTTCAATCCTATTATGTGGCCATGATGGCCTGGTTGGTTAGGGCATCTTTCTCCTTACTGTAAGGTAGCGAGTTTGAATCTCGGCTTATCTGAAGATCTGTCGTGTTCACTGAAAGGCTAGTGGTGCACAAAAGATCTGTTGTGGTCACTATCCTCCATGTTTTCATTCCAAATTAATATTTCTTGGGGTGTTAGGAACCAGGCCTTGGGTCTTTTCTGGCTTTCCTATGAGCCAAAGTCTACTTTAATCCTCATGAAGGGGGTGCTCTGTTCAAAAATAATAAGCACTCTGACTTCGTTCGCCCAGTTCCTGACAAGTATGCTTGACTTACCCTATTGTCATAAGTAACAAAACAAAAATCTTATTATGTGGTGATTATTTATGAAAAAATATCTTTATGAGCCACTCTATTGTCCTTACAATTCTTAATTTCTGTGCTATTTAATTTTTGCTGCAGACATTTTCTATTTTTGACAAAAAAAGATATTTTATTTACTATAAAGCCACTATTATATTTTACTTCACGCATGTAGAATAAATTTACAAAAATAATTTGAAAAATAGACCTAATGCTTTACTAATAATTACCATAGTGTTAATTCTCACTAAATTCAGAATATTATTAAAAATAATTAAAAACATTAGCTAGTTATTAATTATATTATATGTCTTACTTTTTTAATATTCTAACTTTCAAATTAACTACTTTTTTCTTTTATTGTTACTCTTCCATTTCCACTGGGAACTGAATTGTTAATACTTTAGTCTTTTAATCAAAGGAAGCTTGTAATAATTCAAAGCCTATTTTAAATTGCAGATTTCAGTCAAATTAGTTTTTGAATATAAAATATGACAAATCTGTTCCAACTTATGTGTTTCCTCCTTGTTTCTAAATGAAAAAAACTCACCCATTTAAAAGGGTCATGATGGCACACCCACTGAGCTTTTCACTATATAGAATTGCTTCTACTCCTTGTAGGTGAAGATAGTAGTGGCTGAACATCGGAGGAAAAGTTAATGTGTTTTCTAATACAAATTTTTGAGAAAATTAAGTAATTTGTCAATTCACATGTTAAGATTCTGCTAATTTTTTATTTCAAAGTTGTAATTTTATTAGAAAATAAAACATGATTGAATGAATGAATGTTTTGTTTTTATTGACTTAAAAACTTTCAAATCACTTCTTCAATCTTTTTTATATGTTTCTATTTCTTTGAATTTTTTTCAGGATTTTTCTGTCACATTCAGTAATCAACTTCATAAGCTCTCAACTTAATTAAATTTGTTTAATTTTGAATTATAATTTAATAAAAATGTCAACTTGATAACTAAATAGAATATGTATTTTCTTCAGCTAGGTTTTATATAATATTTAAATTACTTTTTTTTCCCTATGCAATAAGTTTGTTTTAAAAAGAAATTTTGTTTTGAAATGCATGAGACAATCTTTCTCATGAATATGAATAATTTAATTGAAATTGCTTATGTAACTTATAATTAATATTTTAGATTTGTTTTAATTAATCATGAACATGATAGCTTTCAGTTCATTTAATTTTTCAAATGCCAGTATTTTAAAAATTAAGTAATTTCTAATTCTCTTCCATTCAACATTTTATATTTTGCATTAATATCTAAATAAATTACATGTACAGAATTGATAAATATTCATTAAGATTTTAATGGAATTTTATATTTTTTCATTCATTAGGGGCTATTATGATTGCTTTAGGAGCTTCTGCTACTGGTGTATATTCAAATAATGATCACTTATGGAATACTTTAAATAAAGTATGTTGTATTGGGTTTATTTAGAACTCAATGTTATTTACTATATATATATATATATATATAATATAAGAAATTAGCATTTGTAACTTTAAATCAAAGTAATCATGTTATATATGTCATGAGCAATTTTCATTGTATTTTCCTGATTTGTTGTCAGGATTGGCTAGTTTTAGTATTAAAGTGTCACATTAGAAAGCTCTAAAAAAATTCATAGTAAACGATTATTTTAATTTCTTTCTGAAGATAAAAAGGGCATTATTTTTGCAATTTAAATTGCAAAAAAAAATAAATAAATAAATTCTATGCTAGTTTTAAACATAAAATATTAAAAAATAACGTAAAAGTAATTATAATTAATTTAATTGCAATTTTCTCGATGTTTCTCGTTTTTTTAATGTTTTATATATATATATATATTATTGGGTGAAACTTTTTTATGTCAGAAATCCAAGCCTAATTTTATAATGTGACAGCCACAGAAATGGCAATTAGCGAAAAATTGTAAGTTATCCTAAGAAAGACATTTTTAAATAATTTAACTGATTTGTACGTCAAAACGATGTTATTTGGAGTGGCATTTATAAATAATAGATATTTTTTCTGTATATGCTGTTAATCTGACAATAGACAAAAAAATTTATTTTATATGTGGTTCAACATCTATTCTTGATCCAAAAAGGTATTGCCCAAACTCTTGCTCCAATGAACCTTATTAATTATTAATATTCATCCTTGGTTCTCTGATTATGCCTGTATGGTTAGCTGTTTTACAAGAACCATTTCATTTTTTCTTTTTCTGTATATCTATAAATATATGATTTAATTAAATAAGAAAAAAAATTTACAAAAGGTGCATGAGATCAGAAAAGGTAGAAACATATCTGCTGTTACACACAGCTATTGATATAACTTAATGGTTATTTCAAGCTATGATAAATAAGTTTCGGACTTGGAAAATCTATGATGTTAAAACAATTTTCAAAATGAATAAATAAACTAAAAATTGCTTTATAAACACTAAAAATAATAAGTATTAAAATTTTTACTTTCACATTATAAACTAGTATCAATTATTATAATGTCAATTTTAATGTTTAAATAAGTTATACTGTTGTCACAAAAAATAGATTTCATATTTTAATCTTGTTTCTATTTTATAGAATATCATATGTGTACAATTTATTGTGTATATATTTATGGTGTGTTAAATAATTAATTCCAATGTTTTATGTAAATGATTACTTTTTAGGCTGGATATACCACTGGCGATAGAGTTTGGAGAATGCCTTTGTTTAAACATTATTCTGATGCCATGACAACTTGTGATTTAGCCGATTTAAACAACATAGGAACTGCAAAAAGATTGGGAGGATCCTGTACTGCTGCAGCTTTTCTCAGAGTAATGATTTTTTCAATTCTATTTATATATTTTACTTCCAAACCATGTTTTCAAATATACTATAAACTTTTTAATAGGAATTTGTTCAACCAGATATGAAATGGATGCATTTAGATATTGCTGGTGTTATGGAGTGTAAAAAAGAAGTGCCTTATATGATATGTGGAATGTCAGGTAAATTTTGACATTTGCAATTTGTTTTGAATACCAATTTAAACAAGTAACTAATTTTACTTTGACTTTTAATTTCCATTTGTACATATTCTTATTACTTTTAACTTTTAGGTCGCCCAACCCGAACTTTGGTCCACTTTTTACAAGATCTAAGTGACAATTTTGGTGGGAAATAATTACTTACTAATATTCAGTTAAATAACCTATTTGAAAAGCACTGCAAAATTTTAATAATTTCAAATTTGTTATGTATATAATATACATTGTTAATATTTAGGGCTGCTTTAAGAATTTGATTTCAATTCAATTTTTATTCCTGAGAATGAAACATTTTGAAATATTGTTTGACATTAATCGAATAATAAAAATTAAGTCTCATAAATTAATCATTAACATTGATTGTTTAATAAATTATGTTAACTACTCTTTTTATACTGTTTTCTGTTAAAGGATTTTTTTTCATTTTGAAAGAAAAATATTACTTTTTACAGAGTTTAACTGTTTGAGGTTATTTGCTGTAATTAATGATTTAGATTTTAAGTATCAAAAGTTGTAATAAAGATACTTTTGAAGTAAAATTATAATTGTATAGTATTTTATTCAGAATACATTTCTTCACTGTTTAAAAACATGAAGTAACTTTTTAGAATATTCAGAAAAATAGAATGATGAGAACAAAATTTCAATGAAATAATTACCAAATAGAGTCATTTTTAAGAAGATTGATTTCATAATATAAGAGTTAAACATCCATTTAAATATACATGGTCTTTGTGCAAAGATTGTAGTTGGCTAAATATCTGATTGTACTTTAAATTTTAGATTTTTTTTTTTTTATGAACATTATTTTTTTGAAATTATTTTCTTTGTAGTTTTATAGTTATTTTTGACAACTCAGCAAAATATATCAATGAAATTATAAAAGTTTATAAACCTATAAAAAATCACTCTTAACAGTAAAGTTAACAAGCTATGTTAAATAAACGCTTATATAAAGTGTCCAATTTCATGACCTTCACAACCTTAAAATAAGTTATAAAATATATAGAATTTCTTATCTTTATTCATAAATATTTATTACACATTCAATTAATGCCATGTAATTTTTTTCTCCTAATATGTCCTCTTAAAAAAGATTTTGATTGCATATACTAATGTAAATAATAATAAAAATTTTTCACTTGGTATGAAATGCAGCATTTTTAGAAATTAAATCTAAAAATGCATTGAAATTTTCAATTTAAGTTATAAACTGGTGTTTATTACATTTAATAAAATTTTTATTACTTGGGCTTTCAAGTATAAAAAAAGTGCTTGTATTTTTTTAAAGTTATTATTTTGCTGCATTTTGCAAAAAGTTTTTGTTTAATACTTCTTCAATCTTTAGTCACTTAATTTTACAGATAAGATTATATTTACATGTTAACATTATCTTTTGTATGCCAACCTTGCTAATCCATGAATTTGCTTTGTTTTACATAATATACTTAAAAGAAAGACATGTGTTTTTTCAATTTAAATAATTATTTAAATTTAACGTTTAATAATTTAACCTACAGAAAAATGTGTAAATAAAATACTGGTGCATCAATTGTTGCTTTAACAGATGAATTTTTTGTCATTTTTTGCATACATTTAATCCCAAAAACTAAATTTATGAAAGAGCATATGTATTCATCATATATGCAAGAAATGACAAAAAATTATGCTACACAAATATCAAGAATGAAACACTTGACAAATCATTAATTCAAAATACATTTAAATTCTTAGAAATCAATCTGTTGGATATTTTTAAGAAATATTTTATTGCAATATTTTAATTTTCTTATTAATGATTTAAAAAGGTGAACAATGATTTATAAGAATTGTAAGAATAAAGGCAGAACTAAGCAAAGTAAGTTTAGAATGTCTTATTCTGATTACTTTAATTTTATAAAAAAATATTTGAAATTATAATGGAAGTATATACAAGTATCAGTTGATCTGCATTTTTACTTTTACTTGAATTTGCATTAAAAATTTTAAATACTATGATAACAAAAAATCAATATAATAAACAATGTGTTAACATATTGGTGCAAAATAATACATTAAAATAAAAATACCAGAAATATTTTGATAAGATATCTTTAAATTATGATAATAGTACAATATTAGCTCAAAATTTTAAAATCACTTTTAAAAAAATCGTTTTAAGTTTATAAATGTTTCCAAAAAATTAACTTACTGAGAGTTTAACTTTTAAAATTAAATTTCAAAATATTTTATGAAATTTGACTTTTTAGAGAATTTTACAAACTAAAAAAATATAAGTCTACATTTGGATAAATATTAATAAACTTAAAAAAAAAATTTTTTTTTTTAATAAGATGGGAGATTTTCTGATAATTCACAGATTTTTAAGAAATATTTTATTAAATATGCATATATGTGTTTATTTGGAGCTATCACTTAGGTGGCAATTTTTAGTATTTCTTGCAACAGAAGATATTTGTTTATTAACTGAAAAAATATAGTAGTTTCTTATGCAAATAATACAGTTTCTTATACAATGCACAATAATATGATAATTTCTTAAGTATATATCTTATAATAACAAAAGTACTTACATTCTTTTTTAATGTTAATATTAGATAATAGTTAAAAAAAATAGTATTTTCTATATATCTATAATATAGATTAATATGTTTATTATAAAATAATAGTTAAGATATTTAAATGAAATAACTTTAGTTGAATTAACTGCTTTAATAATAATTAATCATTTTCCAGTAGTTATTTTTAAACCAAAGACTGAAATATTTAAATGAATTGATAAATATTAGAAAAAATTGCTTTTTATTTAAATACTGAATATTAAATTACAAAACACTCAGATTTAAAAACTTTTAAATTTTTTATTGTGTAAATAGTTGCATTTTGTTCATTTTAGTTGCATAAAGTAAAATTAACCAATGAGATTAATTCACACATCTGTTAGAAAATGCTTGTAATTATGTGGTGTCTTTATTAATACAATGATACCTTCTTATTTATATATTTATAGTAAGAGGGTTTCATCATATTTTAAATCTAACATGAAATTTGCTATTTTCGTTATAACACGAAACTTGCTATTTTTGTATTCTCAAAATTTCTTTTGAAATTATTAATATTTCCTATTTTGATTAGAGATCCAAGAAAATTTAAATAAGACCGGTCTTAAATGATGTTTTACAGCATTCATACACACACAAAAAATTAATTTTATAATGTATAAAAAAATAGACGGAATTATGTTTCATTATTATTTGATTATTTTTTATAGAATGGATTTAATTTAAAATTAATATTTAGATGCAGAAGAAGAAACTTTTGCTCTAGTTATTATATCTTTAAAAGTTGACATAATTTTAAGCTCGTGTTCTTTTTCATCAATTTTTCTCCTTTCTTCAAAGTCCATCCACATCTTTTGAATTCTTTCATCCATAGCATTGCGTTGATTTTCAAGCTCTTCAATTTTATTCAGCATTTTTGCGTCAGATTCAGATTGATATTTAATAAATTTTTCACTTAGAGAGTCTATCACAGATTTAAAAAATGTTATCTGTGTGTTTAATTTTCTTTTCTTTCTCAATAAATTTTCATCTAAACATAAGAAAATAGATTAAAATATGTCAAAATCACATTTAAATTAAAAAAAGATGCTACAATTATAACTCTTACATGATTAAATATTTACAAATTATTATTTTAATGTAACTATGGAATTGGTGTAAAAGAATGTTAGCACTTAAAGAGAGAGATGACAAATAATAAATTCAAGTAATGTTTTCTAAACTAGCAGTTACTATATTACAGGCATTTAATAGAAAGTTAGAAATCTACAATATACCTTCTTATAATAAAGTATATTTGATTTTTAAACTACTTTTTTTCAACTTAACAAAAAATTTAACATATTGCATAAAAGTTGAAAGTTTTTGTCAATTAAGTTTAAATTTGAATTACAGTTTCTTTATAAAAAAAAAATAATCGATGTAAGGAAATTTATTTTAGTCTGCTGTTTTTACCATTGTATCAATAAATAACAATATTTCCAAAATTTTATCAATATAAATAATTTAATAATGTGAAAAATAAATGCCTAAAATCAATAGTATTTGTGACTTCAAATAAATGTACATGTGTGTATAATTTTATTATTATTATACAGCTTATTATTTTATTATTATACAGTTTATTATTTTTTAAAATCCTTTACACATACATAATTATTAGATTAGCAAATGGAAGCTAGATAACTATTCTTCTCTCAAAAATTATGTAATGGATGGCTTACTCAACTAAATTTAAAAAAAAATATATCTATGAAGTGAATTATTTCAGATAATACAATATTTTTTTGCATTTCACAAATTTGTCTAACAATAAATGTGCATATAATAGTTTTTAGTCTTTTAAAATCCATCAATCATTTTATTTTTTTAACTAATGTTCTCTTATTGTGCATAAAACTGGTGTTCATTCTATGAAATGTTCCAATGACCTAAGAGAAGTTATTACTCACTTTTATTTTAGTTTTCCCAATTTATTGCACACACTTCTTTTACATACAATATTTTTTTTTATATATTTTAAATTTGAATTTAAGAACAATATTTTATACATAAAATAATTTAATTTCACCATACTCTGGATTAAAATAATAAAATTTTAGTATGAAATAATTTTTTAAAATTATTTTGCTTATATTTTTTATTTAACAAAAAAGTGAGCACACCAAAACTTTAAGTCAATTCTTCTATCAGATAGTGAATGAAAAAATTTTAATCAGTGGTAACATTCATAAAACTGTGAGATGGTATTAAAATGTACTTCTCATTTTTCATTGGAATGAATTTGATTTCACTTAAACAATATGCTATTTTATCAATTTTAAAATACTTCTAACTCTGATCTAGTAAAACCACTGGATGTGATAGTACCAGACAGATTGCATTTTATATGTAGTTGTGATACATTAAAATCTGATTACATTGAAAAGTTGTGAAGCATAAAATCATAATTTTTCATATTAATATATTTTTAGATTAAAAATTTCTGAAAAAATTATTTAAGAATAATAACTTATAATAAATTATAGGCTTATTGGTTTGAGAATAGTTTGCAAAGGTTCAGATGACCATGAGACAATTTTTAGTTTATTGGTTAATAAATTTTGAAATAATATACTGTAACCAGCCATTTTTTTTTCCCTTGAAAAGTTATGATTAACCATTTTGTGTTTAATATATTATAATTATACAAAAACTGCTTAAATTATCAAGTATTCTACTTAAAGTAAAAAATTTATTGTTTACTTCAATTATTTTAATTTCAAAATGTTAATTGTATTTTACCTTTATCTGAGTGATTTGAAGCAGAACTGACATTTTCTATTGATAGTGAGAGGGAATTCTCTTCAATCAAAACAACATCTGGAGTCCAAGGACTGTTTGATTCTACAATTTAAATAAATTACTTATGCTAAACATTGTAAGATGATATCACTAATAAAAGCAGCTAATTTTTATTTGTTAATTTTAATGGAATACACTAAGTTTTATAATAGAGCTTACTCTTGAGCAAAAACTTAATACTTTTCTGATCAAATTAATAAATCAAAAGATTGAAAAATTGAAAAAGCATTGATTTTCCCCAAAAATGTTTTTGACTGAATTACTCTGGCTTTTGAAAATGATGCATGAAGTTTAGTATAAAACATAACATATTTTACTTCATTAATTTATTAAAATTAATGTGATTATTTTTAAAAACTCTCCTTATATATATTGCATTTCATGCAAGCTTTTAAATTATAAAAATCTGCAGAAGTAAAAAGAAAACTCTGTAAACAATAAACATTTTGTCTTTTAAAAATTATTTCATCATTTAATTTTGTTTTCATAAAGAACACAATCTTAAAAAATTGCTAATACTCACTAAAATTAAATCTAGTTTGTAAAAATGGAGAAATAATCAATTTTTCATAAAAGCTACAAATGAATAAATTATTTTATCATATTTCATTGTACATTTCACATATTTTCTTAATTCCCTTTAATTTAAGAAATCTCTGGTTAATTATGAAATACGAAAAAATTCTTAAATCTTAGTTTAACAACTTAAAATTATTTAGTTAATAACTAAGTTCTTGTTTTTCTAGGTGTTATCAAAAGTTTAGTTCTCTTAATGAATAAATATATAATGTTTCAATCTATGAATTACTTATAAAAAGCTGTTCATTTCTTTCAGAAGCAATTTAAAGATTATACCTATTTTAAAAACTATTTGATTGCTTGTATAATTTTAAAATTAAACTTAAAAAACTTCAAGGAAATAATAGTATTTAAAGGATTGTATTGAAACCATTTACCTAATGAAAATATGATATAAATTGTATATTTCTTACAATTTATTTTCTTATAAGTTATTATAATTCGAAATGAAACATATATTTTTCTTGTGAAGGATTAAAAATAAATTTATTGTTAGGTAATTGCACATTCTATAAATAATTTTGAAAACCATTCGTTTCCTTTTGAGCCAAAAGTTTGTGGGTTAAACAGTTTATCATTTTGTTATCTTAGAATGAAACTAGTGATACAGAAAAATATTAGCTACTTTCATTTATTTTTATGTATAAATTATGTTTCAGTTATCTGCAGTAATGTTTCAAATGACCCATTTTGAACTGAATCCACCGTGGTAAAAGGTATTTACATATTAAATATTAATAAACTTAAGATTTTAAGTTGATAATAGAGAATTTCTCAAACTAATTTATAAATTTCTAATCTTGTAAAATATTAGATTTAATTGCAACAATTTTATAGCAAACTAGAATTTTACAAAATAATGACATTCTTATCGAAAAATAGTCTTAAAAATCACATTTTAAAAATATTTTGATTAATTAAATCATTTAAAAATTAATCTTAGTTAAAAATAAAATTTTGAAAATGCAAGTTAATGAATTATTTTTTTGAAAAAACTTTTTTGTAATTATCGACGTATTAATTTTTTATATTTTTAAATTCTATTTTTTTCAATAATAGAAAAAAATATATTGCCAATGCGAAAATTGAAAAATTCCTTTTAATAATCAAAATACTGTCCGACCAAAAAAACAACCTACCTTTTTCAACAGGTTGAATTGATTCCTGATTATTCAAAGTTTCGTTTGTAGGAGACACAAATTTTTTTTGTTTTGATCTGGTGGAACAGTTTTTGGTCAATGTACTTTTTGGATTTTTATTTTGTTTCTCTAATAAAATCTTTTCAAACAGTTCGTAAAATCTCATTGTTTTTTTGTTCCTACCGCTCTTATTTTTTTGCTTTGCTAAACTATATTCGCGCTTCATTCTTTTAATTTTTTCTTTACATTGAGACGCAGTTCTAATAAAACCCACATTGTTCATAGATTCTGATATTTTTTCATAAATGATTGCATTTCGCTTATTGCCCGATGAGAAATCCGACTGCGCATCTATATTATTCCACAATTCTAAAAGAACCAGAGTTTCTTCGTCGGACCACGTAAAACCGCGATCAGCTGTCACAGTTAGCGGAAGCGCAGATACATTCATTCTCGAAACCAGAACTGCGGAGAAAGAAATTTAACTTTCTAAAATTCAAGAGAATGAAACTTCTGAGCACATTTTCACTAAATTTTATTTTAATAGAACGTTTAATAAAGCGCTTTAGTGCAAGGGAAATGCGTAATAATTGGGAACAAAACGTATGGGCGGCTCCGAGTCGAAACCCAAACCCAAGCTCGATCCGGTTCTATCTACCCTGCGGTTCGCCTTCATACGGGGCTCGCACCGTATTGATTAGCTGCAGGATCCATGGGCGAATCCGATTTCAGTCTCACAGGGGCGACACCGTCGCAGAAAAAAATCCGCTCACAAGGACGAATCTTTATTTCCTTTAGCGGGACTTCTTCACGTTAAGAATAGAAGAAAAAATTTTGCAATCTTAGCTATCTTTATTTTAACCTGTTGCTTATAATTTTTTCACTTGTACAAAATTTACATGAAAGTTATGCCTATCAGTAACGAAGATCATTATCTTTTGAATAATGGTTGGTTTGTATAAAGTGACATCGAGGTAAAAGCTATCTTCCGAAATCTTTTAAATGCTTATTTGGTTTTTATGCTTTATTTTTATAATTGAATAATTAAGTAGAGCAATTATTTATTAAATTATTCTCAAGAGATGTCATATAAGTTTATCTGTACAAAGGAAGAAATATAAATATATTTGTGATAGGGTGATAGGTTTTTTTTTTTTTTTTTTTTTTTTTTTAATACAAAGGCTGTAATCGCATTAATTTTAATCAGAATATTCGTTTTTATTTTGTGTCCGGATTTGAGAATTTGCAGGAAAAAATTACTCTTGAGTTGAGTTCGACTGTATAATTTAGCTATTCTTTATTATTCTGTATTGCAACCGACCTTAAGATGTCGGAAGCTTTTTGTTATTTTATATATTACATTAGCGTTTTGCATTGTTATATATGCTATTAACACTATATCACACCTGGGGTAGTAAATATGTAAATTGAAATTTTAATTTATACATACAACTTTGATACAATAATTTTAATACAGCCAACTTTAAGAAATGTGACTATTCAAAATTAAGTATATATCTGTTTGATTTAAAAATTTTATAATTATTAGTTCCCCACTGATATATTTTCCACTTCAATGACCCTCAATTCTAAGGCATATTTTTGTATATTTTGCCTTTGACTTAGCTGTTTGTAGTATTCGAATATACTTAGTTTTGACTTAAATCTAGACTATAATATTTACCCAGATAATAAAGCAAGCAAAGAAAGAACATCCATAACAATGAATTAAAAATAAGTGGCGTAATAAATAGAACTGACATATTTCATAAAGCTGAAATTCATATTTACTTCATATAGATTAATTGGTTCCTTTTGTCAATATCTGCCCTGGCATTGTCACGTAAAATGAAGAATTTGATAGTAATATAGATGTATATATATATAAACATATTGCCTTCGTATTTTTAATAAAAAGTACGGAACTAAAATATAAGCTGTATATCGAAAATTATATCCTCCTGCTTTTATTTAATATGCAAGCACATTTCTGCAGCAAACCCATTAGTCTACGAACTACATTTTGTGAACAACTGATTTAACTCAAAGGTTTTTTAGTTCAACTTATATTTTAAAACTCACTAACTAAATTAATTTTTCGAGTGTCATTTTTTATTATTTGATGATTTTTAAAACTATAAGGATATTGACTATTTTCTAACAACAGAACAAAAACAATCAGGTATATCGAAATAAATTAATTTTCGTGCATAACTTACATGGTGGTTTCACTGTGTCCTAGAGGTAGGAATAAAAAAATCACGTTGGCTCGATTTCACCAGCTGTCAAGAAACGGGGTAGCGGCGTTTCTGTTTTCAGCGTGCACATCTGTTGATGTGGTTGTTGTTGGGATTCTCTGGGTTTTCTCTTTTGCGACACCTGAATATTTCTCATGATCTAAAAAATCCATCCCGAAAGACATTATAAATATCTAAAATCATAGAAAATATGATTTTAGATATTTTCTGATATCTAAAATCTGATTTTAGATATCAGAAAACGACTGAGGATGTTGTATAGCCATAATATGGCCTTTAGTTATTATTGTGTACACTACATGATATCAAAAATTCCATGCACACAAATCATTGAAATTTAAAGGACGATTTTAAAAACTTAATTTTATTAACTTTAGATGATTAGTGTTTTAAAATGAGAACACTAGGCGACTGCATCATCTACATTTAAAATTCCTGAAACACGAAAATTTATCATTTTAACGGTGGTTGTGTGTTTTTAGGATACGATTCAATTTCTTGCTTTAAATTATTTTCATCGCAATCGTTTTTCAACATATCTCATATTTTAACTAGTATTTCTTTACCCAAAATTTCAACTTACTAAACTATTTTGAAACATGTTTTTGGAAACCAAATAAAATTTTATCCGAGAGTTTTTATCTTAATAAATCAGCTCTCGCTATATATATACTGTTTATTTGTGTAAGCTCTTTTATATTATGTTTCTTCAGTTCCAATACTATAAGTTCGTAAGAAATCAAGTTCTCTAGAAAATTGAAATCTCAAGCTTAATAAAAAAATAATGTACAAAAATATATAAAGATTTTCTTTGCGTAAACTCGCTGTTAATATTTAAAAAAAAACATTTTTTTTTTGTATATTATGCGAGTATATATCATGTCATTTAGTATTCAGAGTTAGCTGATAAGTATTTTTGTAATTAAACAGCTCATCTTTTATCCCAAAATGTAACTGTGGTAATTATCGATTTTCATGCACTTTATAGCTTCTTTTGCATTCTGTTGTCATTTATGCGGCTCTCTTTCAACATTTTTCATTTTTAGAACTTTTGTGCTAAATAACTTGAATATTTTTATATAGACAATTCATTAATAATGAATATATTCATTTATATAAATTCTGTGTAATGTATATATATTCTTCATTTTTTTAATTTCAACATTTTTTTTATTTTTTGCTTTGTATACAACCTTGAAAAGTCAGGTCAGATTTAAAAATGAAATAGTGTTATGCCGCAATAAAACTTTTTCAGAATATATAACATCTTCCTTTCTGTACAGCGATATTTCATGGTACAGAATATATATGTAAACTTTTATTAAGTGTGACTGAAGGGGGGAGTTATTAACTTTAGCAATTTTTATTCCATTCCAAAAATATTTTTCATTTTTAAAATTCCAAAATATGCATTTACTAGATTTATATGCATATTTCATTTGAAATAGTTTAAATAGATGTATATGTATACAACCAATGAGACTCCGGAAAATAAATGCTAAATATGAACAGTATCTTTCACCTTATAATTCTAATCGAAGCGCTCTCTGATCAGATTATTATAACCATTCTATAGTTTCTTCCCTGAGTTGTTATTTTTTTTTTCCATGTAATATGTGGGCGTTCTTTGTAGCATCAATTCCACAAGAATGTTGTAAGTCATGTGAGGAATCTTATATCATAAACACTAAATGATGAAAATCAATCTATTAGTCTATCATAAAAAAAAAAGATTATAGTATACCATAGTAAGTTATTTAAACATAAAAGAATAAATAAAATCTATGAAATAGAATAATACATAATTAATTTCAAAACATGAAAAATATTGAAATAGTAGTAAAAAATCGGAATTAAATTTTCATAAATGGAACTACACATAGTTTCTGTACTGCATAGTGAATAGTCCAAACGATTGTAAGGCATTTTTGCATCCTCTATATGTTACATTCCACTGGAAGTCTTTTCATAAATATAGGGAGATATTGATGTGCCGTAAGGGAGGAAACCCCGAAAACTCACAAGCATCCTCTCCGACATAGGCATGCCGAAGCAGATAAGCAAAGTTTTATCTTTTGCTATTCATTGTGCCTGGGTTTGAATCCATGATTTCCCACTCCAAAGAGCGCGATTTTATCATTAAGTTATTGTGATAAGAATTTTATAAAGAACCGCGTAATAATTTATAATGTAACCATATCGCAATCCCTAATATATTCAGATCTCTATAATCTATTTTTCCAGCGAAATTGCCTAATTTCTCGTAGCTTTAATTTGAAAGTGTGAATAATGTAACTGATATTTTTTACTTAAAACAATGAATGGAAAATAAATCAAATCTGTTTTAAAAATTTAATTTCAACTAATTTGAAGAAAGTCAATAAATTTCCATCGAAAACTAACTGTAAAATATTTCCGTATATAATAGCAGCATATTTATGACAAGGTCAATATGTTTTGAGTATTTTTAAGTAATGATCTCAAATTTAGCGAACAATCATTTTTGCTCATATGTATTTGTTACTATCATGCTTATTTAATTAAAAAAAATTGTATGTATATATTTAAAATTAATTAAAATCTCTAAAATAAAATGCTTTTTATTTTAAAAAGTTTAATTGTAAAGATAATTATTTTTAATACTTTCTCTCAACGGGAAAAAATATTCAATAGATTAGAAATTCATAAATTTGTTTTTTTTTTTTTTTTTTAATTGTTTTCATGAGTTGTCTTCATTGTAAAACTAATATAATGCATCACTGAAATTTCATTCGAAACTTTTATATTTTCTGTTTAATAAATGTGACTAAAATATTAATATACCGGTGATTATGTACCTTTAGAAATTAATTAGAAATCAATCGTTTGTGGTATTCCAATTAAAAAATCCCAAATTTCAAGAGATATTCTGTGATTATAGTATAATATTGATGAATATTTATCTATCGAAATGAGAACAAACTTTATCTATTGAAATTGTTTTAAAAATATGTTTTATGTTTCAATATTATATTAAATATAAATACTAAATTATTAGTATTCAGTTTCAACATAAATTTATTTAGAACTAAATATGAAACGCTCAAATGTGATGAACATTTAAATATCAGTTAGTATATAAAATATGCTTCCTTTTCTTCAATACAATAAACAAGAAGTTAATGTATCTATTTTTTATGTTAATAAGTTATTTCATTTACAATATATGTAAGTCTTATATGAAAAATACTATTTTCTGAAATATATCATCTTGAGAATAAGTGAGGACTATGGGAGACAGAAAGGGCAAGACTGATTCTGTAAGCAATAATTTATTTAAGAATTAGCTGATTCTAATATTTATAATGAAAAGAAGATATTTTTCTTATCAAATAAACATCACGTTATTTATCAATTCACATCAAACAATATCTTTCAAACATTAAAAATTGATATAATTATATTCCTTCATGTCATTTTCTGAAAAACATTAACACAATGATGAAGTAAATTATCTATATAAATATGGCCTCGCGCGGTGACCTGGTTTGTTAGGGTGTCTTTCTTGTTAATGGTAGGTAGTGTATTCGGATTTCGGCTTAGCCAAAGATTCGTCGTGTTCATTAATGGTGACTAGGGCGCATAAAATATGTCGTGGTCGCAATGTCTTCCATGTTCCCAATACAATTAATACCTCTGGGGGTATTTGGAGCCAGATCATGGGTCTTCTCTGGCTTCAATCTCCTTATAAGGAGGCTCCAGATGGTGCTGTCATCTAGGAGCCAAAGTCTACTTCCACCTTGGTATGAGGCAGCTCTGTTCAAAAAAGAAAGACGCTCTTTCTGACTTCATTCGAGGTCCTGAGTTAGTCCCTGAGGGTTTTGGTTTCATCAAGTGTCATAAGTAATAACAACATCTATATAAATACTGTTTTTAACAATTAAAATTATAAATACCACCTTTTTAAATAAAAATTTATTTAACAGTAAATATTGACGAAATTATAGTAAATAAAACATTTAATGAAAAGAATAATTCAAAAACTTTATTTCTTTTAGAATATGAGTCTTATGTCCATTAAAAATAAATATTGAATTCTATATTCATTTCAGTGAAAAATATAAACTTTCATTAATTGACTATTGTTAACTTGTTACTAATAAAATCTTGCAATATTGTTAACTTTAATTACAAGGTGCCATTCAAGTATTACATAATACCATTTTTTGAAAATTGTATTCTTCCCCACAAGGAGAACCTTCCTCATTAAAAAATGGATTCACACACATATTAGGATGAATAAAATTTTTCATCCTTATATGTGAAAATAAGCAAATGTCTGACTTCTTATTATAATTTTGTAAATATTCCATTTACCCCCTCTCGTCATTTTAATATTGCGCCAGTTATATTAAATGTTTATTATAACTTGAATTTGTGAATAACAAAATAGCAACTTGAGATTTGATAAGAAACATAATATTGTGTTCAAGACAACTTTCCAATGTTTGATCGCAAATGATATTGTCTCTATCTCGCCATAAAAGTTGTCACTATACTTCCCAGTAGGTTAACTAATACTGAAAGCACTAGAATTGGCTCCTGCACCAGCATTTTTAACAACACCTTCTTCTGAACCATCTGTGTATAGGTAGAGCTATTTGTCAAGAGGATATTTGCAATGTATAGTAGCAAGAGAGGCACTGTTTAAGTCCCCCTGTATAGAAAATTGCTTACCAACATTCCAAACAAGATCCAAGTGGTTATCTACCGTCACTTGTTTAATAATAAGCTTAAATTCCTGTGGAAAAATTTTGGCAGTGCGGTATAGGAGCATCGTAAGTGCCATGAAGTGTCGAAAGGAAAGGCATGGGTTTTTTTTTTTTAATCTCTAATTTGAAATATTATAATAATTTAAGAAGTTGTTTCTTCTTTTCATGATCTTTTCAATAAGATTTAGAGCATTTCTTTGGCTCCTTTCACATAATACTTCCAAATCTGTCTGGAATTCCATTGCAACTGATGGGTTTAATTTGACTCCAAGAGTGGTTAAAAGCTACATGCTGTTTTTGAAAAGTTTAAATCTATCTGAATCTGAGGCAGTTATAAAAACCTTATTGCCATATTCAACAACAGGCCGAATGTAACATTTATAAGCAGTACACAAAACATCTGGAGTTGAACCCCATGTGACACCAGCTAAATGCTTTAGCAACTAGAAAGCTCTATCAACATCTGAATAGAATTTTTTCCCCTGTTAATAAAGGGTCTAAATGAATGCCCAAGTAAAAAGTGTCAAATGCCTGAAATAAAAGTTTATTTGTTTATTTATTTATTTTTTATATAATGCAGTTGAATGTCATGATGCTTTGTACTGAAAGAAAAGAATTGGATGGTGGTCTTATCAGTATTAATGGACATTTTGTTCTCTTATGGCCAAATATAATGGCTTCTTAAATCCTGTTGAAGCACAAACTCTAAGCCAGAAATGTCAGATCTCTTAATACCCATTACCATGTCATCAGTAAACAAGAAAATATTTATGCCTGGAATATATTTAGTAGTGAGATCCATCAAATCATTAAATTAAAAAGAAATTGGCTCAACATTGCTCCCTGAAGCAAACCCTGTTAGTTAGTTAAGTCAGTCTTAACACTAATAAATCTTTGATCAAGGAAACACTTAAGCTATTTGTTTAAGTCCTAGAACTGCCACAGAGAATTATAAATTTACCACAGGGAATATAATAAATTAGAATTTAATAAAAAAAAATGGATGAAATAGCCAAAATATTAATTTAAAAATCTTCTATCGTCTTGTGATTTCCTTTATTTCGAGAAGAAGTTTTTGAAGCCCCTATGATTATCGTGATTTAACAATAATTTATAGGAAGTATAATAGCTGTTAATAATAATAATTAAAATAAGAAATTTTGCTAATTTATCTAAGGAATACAATGCATACAGTATAGAATAAAACAAAAATAGGCTTTATTGAATTCACAGTATCCCTGCACAAGATCATCTGTCCAAGAGGAACAATATCAAACAGATGTTTCTTAATATGGAATATGCCCTATTAGAAATGCATACAGTCCCCTTCACTGCAATGGTTGCTTCGCACCGTTTCCCCATACTCAGCATCAGATTATCCAGCAGTTCTTGCGGTAAGAGTGCCCATTCCTCAATCAGCATCTGTTTCGGCTGCTATGTGTTCTCCAGGGGATGCAATCATGCCGCAAAGCATTCTACACATGTTCTATGGGATTTAAATCGTTCGGGATGGTGAGCGAATAGGTCACCTTTGTGAAGGCATCTGGTCACAGTAAACCGCGACACTTGTCTCCCCCTTTGGTGTACACAGTTGCTGTGCAATGGCGCTTGCTGACTGGTTTCAGTTTTTTTTCGCCTGCAGGATTGGCCAGCGTACACTCCTGATTTAAGTTCCAGAGGAATGGGCATTCTTACCGCAAGAGCTGCTGGACAATCTGGTGCTGAGAATGGGGAAACGGTGCAAAGCAACCATTGCAGTAAGGGGAGGGCATATCCCAGACTAATGAGCATCTGTTTGTGATAGTTCCTCTTGGACACGTGATCTTGTGCAGGGATACTGTTAGTTCAATAAAGCCTATTTTTGTTTGATTCCATACTGTATGCGTTATATTCATTTTTGTGCAACTATGCTTTCGTCATCCTTTAAGTACAAAATGATGTGTCTCATGTCTGAATTTCATGTCCCTTAGATGATTTCTTGCGGAGATAAGGCAGAAAAACCACCTGTTACTTAAGTTTTGCACACCAGCAAACCTACAATCAAGAAACTTAATGGCTTTATTTTTTACAACCAATGCCCTTTGATATAGAACAAATTTTTTCATATCATTTAGCATGGTTTTTATTTATCGCTTTTATATTTTTATCCTTTTAAAATCCGTATTAGTTTTCTCAACTTTTTTACCTCTTAAACTTTCATAATCAGGAACTATAAGTCCTTAAGCTTGGTAATCAGATAAAACAATTATTTTTTTAATAGTTCAAACAAATTTTAATATTTTTTTAAATTTAAAATGAGGTATTAAAAGACAATTGAACATATCAAAAGAAATAACAATAAATGATAACGAGCAGTTCAGAAACATTCCCAGATTGATGTCCAAGGGAGAGCAGGGCACTTAAACAGGTGATGCAAGTCCATTCTTCATGGAGATTACACAAGGTACAAAAAGTATCAGAAGCTAGGTTGATGGAATACAGATGTTTATTTAGGAAATCGTGGCTAGATATCAAAGAAATATAGTAAAAGATTTCATCCTAGGTTACCGAAGAACATTGAGAACATAGTTCATTTAAATTACGATTTCTTAATTCTTCCCAGAAAAAGTCCCTGATGTTGTTCTTCATTAAGCATCTTTGTAGGCAATTTTAGTACACACTTATTCCATATAAATACTTCGTTCTTCTAAGTCAGTCTATTAAAGTTTCAACTTTTATAGTCAATTTGAATTAATGTTAAAAATATTGTCAAACCGATTAAGTGTCTAATTTCCTGCTTCTTCAAATTTTGATATTATTTCCTGTAACAAGGCAATTTCTTTTTACTTAATTTTAGTTTCATTATTGATAAATCCTAAATATTTAATTTCTTATTCAATAATTCTATTGATATTTATATGATATTAAATTCAATGTTCAATATATCTTTTAATTCAATCATGACAAATTTTAAGCTTAATTCGATTCACGTTATGCTTCAAAAACTTTCATCCATCATGCCACTTTTTTCAACATCTTTCAAGAATAAATACATGATTTAAATAAAAATGTATATTATTATTAACTGAAGGTCCTAACATGATTTATCAAACACTAGAGTTCTGTGGAACATTTATAAGATCAAAGATCACTCGTACAAATTCACCTTTCTTTTATCAGACATTACGAAACATGATTTTCATTTCTCTTTCTCAATAAGAGGAATCTAGAAATATCTTCTAAATTCTACAGTATTAAATGAATAGTATTACTTAAACTTCGCAGATAATCGATCCCAGATAATGGATATTTATTTTTATCGGTTGTTAATTTAAGCGTCTTTAATCAACAACCTGCTTCTTCTTTTGCATAATTTTTCAATGTTTATTTCACATAGTTATCAACATGATAAGCTTTGCTTAATGTCAACAAGTTTTAGTTATATTCACATTTTTTTCCCCAACCTCACATGACATTCTTCATGTCTACTGACTTTGCCGCGATTGTTCTAAAGAGATGAATGACGGTAATTGATGTTTAGTACTTTGTGTTTGCACATTTTTAGGGCGGGTTCGTGGAAGTTTATTGAGTTTCCTTATCGTATGATATATGAATACGACCTGATAAGGAGTCCACCTAGATGACGAAAGTTTAGTAATGCTAAAAATGCCAATGTAACGACTTTCTCTAATTAATTTATACATTAAGTAGAGCTTTATAGTTTTAAATTATTTATAGCTAGTTTTATTTTTTAAATATTTTATAGTCTTCTTAATGATTTTTATAATTTCTTTACGACTATATTTATTTTTTTAAGATTTCTACATTCTGTTTATGAAATGGCTCATGCAACGCAAAAATTTATAATCCAATATCTATAATAATGTTCAATAATCTATAATAATATTAAATCATGAACAATATTGAATTTCGCTTGACTTCAATTCGTTTTACAGAATTAACTTTATTAATGTTTACAATATAAAATATTCATCACCAATTTCATTATTTTTTAAATCAATAGTTTATGTAGAATTCTTTGGTCATTTCCCTTAGTAATTTAAAATTAGAATAGGTTCAACTGCATTTCTCTTTCCACTTTTATAAATATGTAATACATTTTCAAATTCTCAGCATTACCCTAATGTTATATATTTCGGTATTATTTATTTGGAATGAATAACTCATTCTTTTGAAGTCTTTCAAGGTTATCAATCATTTGCTTAAAAATACTTTTTTTTTTATTTTTCACATTGATCATATTATTTTACTTTTAGCAGCTACAGAAGTAATTAAACAAATGGTATTTTCAATCTTATCAACAAACGGATTTCTAAATGATTAATTTATTACAATATATACGAAAAATTTCCATTAACGAACAAAAAATATAGCATAAAATAAGGTGAATTCTTGGTTAAAATGCTTCTCTGGTAAAACTGCCAAAATGAAAACCAAAGAGTTGACCATTCATTAAAAGAATAACGAAAACTATTTGATATAAATTTGGAAAAATTAATTTTGAGCTATGAATAATGTTCTCAGAAATACTTTTTTAATTTAATTTCATATCACTTTGTAAAAAATTTCCATAGCAACATTAAAAAAATTGAATTCATGTTTTTCTACACAGTTACTTTTAATTTTATTATAAAAAGAGAAATTCTAAATATTTATAAAAGTAGCAAATCATTTTTAATTATTATATTAACAATAGTATTCTTGGCTCAAAGTACAAAATGTCATATTCATGTTAAAAATTAAATTTAGAAAAAATTTTCGACATAATGTCTTCACTTAACCGAATAATCAAAATTAAACGAAGTAAAAAATTTAAGCGAGTTTCTTGGAGAAGAAATTAAACTGAAGTTGGAAAAGAAATTTAAATTATCTTTGGTAGATTTCGTAAAATTTCCGAGAAAAATATTTGAAATTAAAAATTAGTTAAAATTATGCAAAAATTTATTTTTTATAGATTTTCATCTTTTCACAGTAAATGTTGATGAATAGAGAATTACAGTTTTGGATTTTTACATGCAGTTGAAATTTTTAATCATCATGGTTATACAGGGTGATTCAGCTCGTCGGTGACAAACTTTGAGGATCGATAGAGCACACCTAGACGAACATTTTTGAATAGATAATGTAGGGTCCCTGACGCGATGGTAAAGCGCTATACGCTTTTGAAAATTTGGGTGCCGAAATTCGAAACGTCATAAAAACTAGGGAAATGGTTAGATATTCATGCTTTTTGCGGCAAAATGATTCTGTTTATTTAGACTTTCTTCAGTACCAATTTGATAAGCGTATCTCTTAAAACATTGATAGGGGGCACTGTAGATTTTGGAGAGTAGACAACAACTTTAAGCTCGTTATTTTGATAATTTAACACATGCTCGCCAAAGTTTATATTCTAACTTAAATTTTGAACCCAAAAGTAGAGCCCTGCAAAAAGCGTAAGAGCCGGAATAAATTGTCAAAGTACAGGGTGGTTGAAACTCGAAGGCTACTAAGAGATAAACAAACAGATTTCTTGACTTATGGCATGCATTTTCATGATTCTGTTTGCTGGGGCTCTCTGAAACTCAGTTGAACGGTACAAAAAGAAACACCGATAGGGGGAGTTTTGGGCAAAAAACATAATTCGTTGACATTTCGGACGACAACTGGAAACGGCGCGCTACGATTAGTTAGGAACAAAACAAGAGAGTAATTTACTTATCATAAGAAGCTATTAAAACTACAGTTTTTTTTTAAACAAACTTAGCTGGTTTTAATCATGCACAATGCGCGCAATAATATTTACATAAGGTGCTTTTTGCTGATTTATGCAAAAGATATCGTACCATATCGATATGCAAAAGATACGTAATGCGTAGACGACAACGCAAAATGACGTAGTTGCATGCGCAGACACGTCTTTTGGACTTGCGGTACCTACTTAAGCTTCGGGTTGCTTGTCTGCAGATCGGTAGTAGGATGGAACGGTACACAAACTCTGAATTGGCTGGCATGCATTTGGCGTATGGCTTTGCTGGTTGTAATGGACGAGCCGCTCAGCGGTTGTACGCCGAACGTTACCCCAACAGGTCAATCCCTTGCCATGTCTTCTTCGCTAGAGTACCCCAGAGGTTGTCCGAGGCAGGATCTTTCGACGGAGGCAGGCCTGAACGGGAGCGATCAGTGCGTACCCCTGACAACGTAGAGGCTGTGCTTGACCTGGTTGAGGACAACCCAGATCTTAGCACGAGAGATATCGCTAGACATGTTGGCATTTCGCAAGCAATTTCGTGGCGCATCTTACGTTCCCGGAATCTGCACCCCTACCACATCCAGCGGGTGCAGTTGCTCGGAGAGCAGGATTTCGGCCCTCGAGTGGAATTCTCAAGATGGTACTTGGCGATGAGAGCCAGGGATCCCCGTTTCGTAAACAGCATTTTGTTTACGGACGAGTCCACCTTCAGCCGGGAGGGAATGTGGAACGCCCACAATAGTCATGTGTGGTGTGATGAAAATCCACATGAAACCAGAAGCCGAGCAGCCCAGGAGCGTTTCTCAGTAAATGTGTGGGCCGGCATTCTGGGGTATTGCCTCATTGGCCCTTATTTGTTACCTGAACGGCTGACAGGTGGAAATTACCTGATTTTCCTGGATCAAGTGCTGCCGCAGCTTCTGGAGGAGGCGCACGTACCCGAAGGTTGGCGTCGCCAGATGTGGTTCCAGTACGATGGAGCTCCGGCCCATTACAGGAACGACGCGCGTCTCCATCTAAACACAAGGTATGGCCAGCGGTGGATCGGGCGTGGGAGTCCAGTTAACCGACCAGACCTCACCTGCTTGGATTTCTTCCTTTGGGGTTACCTGAAGGCCCAGGTCTACCATACACCTGTCAGCAGTGCTGAAAAACTTATGGCGCGCATTGTGGCAGCTGCAGGGGAGATCAGAGATACTCCTGGCATTGTTGGAAACACACACTTCTCAATGCGACGGAGGTGCGAAGCCTGCATCATGGCCCAAGGTCGAAACTTCGAGCATCTTCTTTAGTGTTATTTTTTGTAAATAAATTTCCAGTATCATTGATGTTTTTGGTCTAAATTTATTCAGAAGTGTTGAGCAGAGGTAGAAAATGTGTTTTCATTATTACTAACTGATCGTAGCGCCCCATTCTCAGTTAGCGTCCGAAATGTATACGAATTAAGTTTTTTGCCCAAAGCGCCCCCTATCGGTTTTTCTTTTTGTACCGTTAAACTGAGTTTCAGAGAGCCCCAGCAAACAGAATCATGAAAACGCATGCCATAAGTCAAGAAATCTGTTTGTTTATCTCTTAGTAGCCTTCGAGTTTCAACCACCCTGTACTTTGACAATTTATTCCGGCTCTTACGCTTTTTGCAGGGCTCTACTTTTGGGTTCAAAATTTAAGTTAGAATATAAACTTTGGCGAGCATGTGTTAAATTATCAAAATAACGAGCTTAAAGTTGTTGTCTACTCTCCAAAATCTACAGTGCCCCCTATCAATGTTTTAAGAGATACGCTTATCAAATTGGTACTGAAAAAAGCCTAAATAAACATAATCATTTCGCCACAAAAAGCAAGAAAATCTAACCATTTCTCTAGTTTTTATGACGTTTCGAATTTCGGCACCCAAATTTTCAAAAGCGCCTAGCGCCTTACCATCGTGTCAGGGACCCTACATTCCCTATTCAAAAATGTTCATCTGGGTGTGCTCTATCGATCCTTAAAGTTTGTCACCGACGAGCTGAATCACCCTGTATTTTAAGTATTGCTTATATATATATATATATATATAATTTTGAAGCAAAATTTAAAACACTGCTTTGGATTTAACAGAATTATCATTAACTACAAAAACAGGCAAAGATTGTGGTCCATTGGCTATAAATAGACAAAACAGTTTCTAGAAAATATAAATGTTTGGAATAAAAACAATGAATTGCTAATATCTTTTGTCATCTAAACAGAATTTTTTTAACATTTTTTACTCTCGAATGTCTAGAATTACATATAACGATATTTCATTCCTTTGTGCTGTAAAAACTTTATAAATCACAATATTTGATTAAAAAATGTAGGATATTCTCGCCGACTTTTTAACAAAAGTATATTACATTCGAAAGTCTTTTTACTGAACCAATAATTCAGTTTAAAGAAAAATTAAAAACTTTTGTTGAAATATTTTCACTGTCTTATAAGTTAAAAATCTTGAGAGAATATTTTGTAGGAAAAGAAAAAGTCAATAAAACAGTAAATCCAATAAAAGATAGATGTTGAAACTTAACTATAACTGGAATAGCAAAAATGGAGAGTAGTTAAACCATACGTAGTATTTGCCTATGACGGATTATAAAAGAATTTCGTTAACATTATTTTCATAGCTTCTTAGTAGGGATTTTTCAAAAATGACATTGACTTGAAGGCAATTCAGAAAAAGAAAAAATCTTGCTGTGTTGAGCTTTATGCAAATCTAAATTAAAATAATATATGATTATTTTAAAAATCTTCCATTTATTTATTTTTTTCTGGTTTCAAAATGATTAATGAAAGTCAAATAATTGATTGAACTTAGTCCAATATATTTTTTAAGCTTCATGAAAAGTATAGCATAAAGTGCTCGTATATAAACAAGTTTACTTAAATAAAAAATAAATTTCCATATTACTAGCTAAAATTGGTAACCATCTTAAATTTTCTCCAATTTCAGTATTAACTGCCACAAATTCTTTTGTAAATATGTATGTGGGAATTCAATATGAAACATTAAAATATAAAGCAATGTTTAAAATTAATATTAAAATGTTTTTTCTAAAGTAAAACCCCTTTAAAGGAAAATAATTTTCAGAAATTATATTTATAAAGAATGTATTATAAAATTAAGAATAAATTAATTTTCCTTTTATGGGTTATTTATTTAATAAATATTTCTAATAAAGCTTAAACTTCATGTTCGAGTTTCTTAGTTTAATACCAAAATAACAGACATTTTAAAAATCTATTTTAACTATTTTTGAAAATGTATAATCATCAAATATTAATAGTCCCTCATTTTTGAGGGCTGAATATTTTTTAGTATTTTATTCCTTTTTTACTGCATATAGATATTTGATAAAAATAAAAAATGTATTTTTAAGAAAATGCACTATAAAAAATTTAACTGCCACCATAGTATTTAAATAAATCAAATAATCGTATATATTATTTAAATAAATCAAATAATCAAAATAAAACTATTTTTATATTGACAAGCGGAAACAACAGATTAGAAAAACTACTCTTGATAAATATGTAATTTTAAACTCGGAATTAGAGGAAGTGTGTTAAATTATAAATGCCACCTTGGCTTAAAATCTGTCATAAATTTAGCAGGTGCTCAATTAGTTTGCCAATATTCATAAACAGATGAAACTGCCTCTCAGTATGATTCAACGTGTACTAATGGAACAAAATGTTTATTAAGAAAGCTAAGAGTGAATGTGAAATCATGCTAGATATATTATACTGTGTGAAAGTTTCTTTTTTTTTTTTCCCCTCATATGTTGCCTTGGTAAATAAACGGTCGTTTAATGATATAGTTGTATAACCAACTCAAAATATCATCGGTGTGCGAACGAGAGTAAAAGTTAATAAATATTTCTAATAAAGTTTAAACTTCATGTTCAGTTCAGTTTTGATGATTCGGGCAAATCATCAAAACTGAAGTTATTGAATCATGTAGATATGTACAGAACTCAGATAAGGTATTAAAATAAATTATGACAATTTGATGCGTTGAGTAATCAGAAAAAGAAACAGTAGTTCTTATACACAAAATTAAAAACTGAAATAGTAATCTGATATATTTCAGTCAAATTTTATTTTCTATTCCAAGTTGAAATAATTTCTTTACTAATTTATTTATTTATAGTTTATAAATTACATAATTTTGGGAAGTTCTAAGATAATTTGATAACACATATTATATATATATATTCTAAAAATAAATTTGAGAAAAATACATGAATGTTTTATATATGTTTGTTTTATTTACATATTTCATTTTTCTACAAATTTGTAATAACAATTAAAAAAAATCGTGAAATTTTCTAAAATTTATGCATTTTAAATTACATAAATGTAATACACTACGATATGGCGGAACAGAAATCAGTGTTAACAAAATCTCAATATCAAAATTTATATATAAATAAAAATACATAAACATGTATTTTAAATGACTTTTTTAAATAAAGTTTTAGATTATTTTAAAATAGGTACCGCATTTTTTTATTATTTATATTTCATATTACAAGAAATTCTATACATTCTTTTTTTCAGGAGGGCATCAAAAAAGTATTATACTCGGGCGCATGTTATCCTCATCAGGCTACTGCTCAACATATAAAGTTTAATTCCTTGAATCACACAATTAACAATGCATCGGTCCGTGTTTACATTAACTATTCCAGCACAATGGAGTATCCGCAAATTCTCCATTTCTTCTAATACTTTTGATGTCCGAACGTTTGCATTCCAGCGGCTTATGAATGGTGAACCAGACATTCCGAATGGTGTCATTCTGCTTAGAAACGAATTACATTTCTTTCTACAATATTAGAGTGGTTGAATTAGAAATTTGAGTTACTGTGGAGACTTCAACTGTAATCTTATGTAAAGGAAAAAGAGTTTTGGATATTATTATATTTTCTATCTACATCCCAATAGCATGTATCAACAGTGTATTGATCTGCCAATCTTTTACTGAGGTGTTGTCGTTTATTCTACATCTTTACTGTCAAGTCTTGCTATTCGATAAATCCGCCTTTTTTCCAATATTAAAATAATGGAAAAAAGGCGTATTTTTATAGTGCCATCACCATTAAATATCTTATATCAGGGATTCAAATGCTTATTTCCGTGCAATTTTTTTAAAAAGACTTTTTACATAAACATAAATCCTTTTTTGTTTTTCCTTATAATATCCAGTATAGAACATAATTATAACCTTAATAATTGTTCATAAACTAAACTACTTAAAATAGTTAATTAGGAATATGAACAAAAATAGAAAAAATAGCTATTTTTTTTTATTTCATAACTACTTTTTGCTTTGTAGCATCTTGTAAATTTACTATCGATGACCAATATCATTTAATATAAAAGCTTTTAAACTTCTATAGAGCTTCAAAGAACTCACTTCTAATATGTTAAAAGAATGATTGGGAAGATTTGTGGGGATAAAAGAAATTGCTTTAATATATTATTTCTTGTTGTGAAGAAGTCTCATGATTAAGTTGTGTCTTTTAACAAGAAAAAATCTTTTCTTCATGTACATGAAATTTTCATCAAAACAACGTGACAAAAATACTTTATTAATTTCTGTGATGTCAGAATACATTACCGAATCAAACTGAAATATTTAATACTAGCTGTTTGATTCTCAAATTATACATTGAATATTTCATTTTTTATTTCAGTGAAACACTTATTAATAATTTCATCATAAGAATGAGCGTTTTTTCTCTTTTTATTGTAACTTCAGAATTTTTATATTATTAGCAGATGTTAAATTTGGTAACATATAAATTTTATTTTTCAATTTAAAGCTAAGTGCGATCCAAATTAAACCATTGAAAAGTTTCCAAACATTTTTAAACATAATTTCTTTTGAATGTTTTTAAGCCGTTTTAGTGTAGTTTTTGTTGTTCACAGTAAAGTGAAAAAAAGTTCTGTCTTGCAAAAAGTGGAATTGACTTGTAAGTAATTTCGTACTATTAGTTTTCATAAAAGTATTCATTTTGACAAGGGTTATTTTAATGAAGACAAATTAAAAAAATTAAATGATTAAGATAAAATTACTTTGATGAACTTAATTCTTTAAATAGTTATAAAGCACTGTCTTGAGCATTGCTAAATCTAATATATAAAATTACGATTGACATTCGCTCCAAAAAGAATTTCATGCAGGTTGTCCAAAATCAGTTGTGGCAGAAAATATCGATGTAAATAAGATTCTTGATAAAAATAAGATGTGACATACTATAGCCTCATTGAGTATTAGTGTAACAAGCATCAAGAAAATGTTACATGAATATTATGTCATAAAAAGATTTATTCTCATTGCATCCTGCATAATCTGACAAACCTCAAAAGATGGCTAGTTTCGATTGCTACAAGGAAGTGAGAAAAGATTGAATGTTGCATTTTTATAGATCAGGGGTGGCCAAACTTTTGGGATCTGCGGTCTACTCCACGTTTAAGAAATCGAAGGCGGTCTACCAATGGCAGAGCTAAATTAACGTACATATTTATTTTCGATAACAAGAAAAAATGGTAAATTATGTATTTTTTCTAAAAAAACTTAATATTAATATTTACAAAATAAAAATTTACTGACGAAAATAATCAAAGTATTCATATATCAAAAACTGACCATCCGATTCACTTCGTTTAGTTGAAATTTGGCACTGTATATCTGCTACAAGTTTATCATGCTGTGGCTGGTACGAGCTTATCGCAATGCATAAATACGAAATTAAATGTTCATCGGTTAAATGCGACCAATCTTTATTTTTTGTTCGTGGTTGAAAAGCAGATTCGCAAAGATACCTCTATCCAAAGTATGATTTCAAATACAAATCAATTTGTAAATATTTGGAAACATTTCCTCAGAAATTAATTTCCAAAAATCAGTATCGCTAAATATGCTCTGGATTTAAGAAATATATCGGCATCTTAATTTAGTAATTTCTTCCTCGACCGTGACTAATGTGATATCTGTTAAATGTCCTATTTTTTCAGATTCAATGTTGACGTTTTTATTAAATGGAAATATCATAAAATTGAGTATTTCTTTCAACGTAATTAACTCAGCGAATCTTCTTTCAAATTCTTCAAACAAAACAAGTAAGTATTAAGGGATAACTTCGAAGTCTCGGTTTGGATTATGGATGCACTCTTCCTCCATGTTTTTGAAGTTTCTCAATTCATGTTTTCTTAATTGAGATGCATACCTTTCTATAGTTTTTTTTTAATGTTTTAATCGTGCTCATCATGTCCGTTTTAGGTTTTAAATCGTAAACCTTTAATTATAAATCTTTAAATCGTAAATCTTTGCACAGTTTGTTTTGGGTTTCAAAGCGTAGACTCTGTAGTAAATTTTTATTTAATATAATTTATTGATTCTATGTCATAAGCCATAAATTAAATTGTTAATATCCGAGGTCATTATAAGGATGGTAGCGCGAACTACCTAAAATGTCTTCGCGGTCTACCAGTCGACCGCGATCGACGTCTTGGCCACCCCTGATATAGATGATGCCCAAGAGCCCGAAACAAAAACAGCAATCGATTATATAGATTTTCCAAGACGAGTCAAATCTAACAAAAATTGTTCGCGATGGAAACACTCAAAGCAAATGGTTGGTTGCCTGTTTTTTCGGCATTAGTGATCGCGTTGTCATGGTGACGTTAGCGCAATCCTGGACTATCAATTCTGGGTAATTTATGACTATTTGTTTTCATGTCGGAGAAATTAAATAAATGAATAATATTAATAATTAAAAACAGAAGAGTCTAATCTTTTTTCATCACGACCATTCATATATAGGCTCAAAAGAATTTTTTGCTGCCGAAACAATGAAATGATGGGTCCTCCACCATATAGATTCAATGACTTTTTATTCATGGATATCAAAAATAAATTACTCAGTCAATGAATTTCGACACCCTAAGAAGCGATAGACGCATTCAAAACACATATTTTGAAGGAATCTCATTCGGAGGGAAAGAGGAAAAAATGCTTCGAAAATTAGTTCAAACACATGCAACAAAGTGTATAGAATTTCATAAAGAATATTTTGAAAACCAATAAAATCATTTGCGATCATAAATATTTACTTTTCATTAATAAGCTAGAAATATATAAAAAAAATTACCCTCTTAGAGAATAATTTTGAAATTTTCTGCGTAGCTTACTAACCACTAATTAAACAAATCTGAATTAGAATATAAATTTCAAAATATTGCTTATTTTAAAAATTGGAACAGTTTATATTATTTGATAAATTTTATAATATTTTGAAAATTCTTCGCTAATTCATATACAAAAGATTAATGATACTTAGTAGGATTATGGAGGAAATGTCTCCCTTTCGTATAAAAAAATTTTGTATTTATAACATATCATGAATAAGTGTATAATAAGTATATCATGAAAAAGTGTATATTATATGAATAATGTGTTCGAAAAGCACTGTCCTGCTTACCAAGCTAGATGAGATTAAAAATGCAATAGTTAATAAATGTATGCAAAAGTTTGTGTTGATATTTAACAAAACTTGAGAATGAACGCAAAATAATTATTTTAACTCCTCCAAAAGTAATGCTTAACTAGGTGATTGGTGAATTATAAATTTAAAAAAATTTCTCCCTCCCTAAGCTTATGTTTAGCGTTTCCTATATATAATATACATATTAAAGCAAAATAAATTATAAATAAAACTATAATTGGAGCAATTTTATTTTATTTAGCATCTGTAATGGACAATATCGATGCTAAAAAAAAATTTTTTTTTCCTACAAATTTTTTTTATTTATTTATTTTTTTAAAGATAAGAAGTAAAAGGAAAGAACTTTCTTTATTTCTTTCAAAATTTAAAACATATTTTTCAATCTGCTTTTCTGATATTTAGAACACAATTTTATTCTTCATTATAAATAGCCATTTGTCGCATAAGAATGAGACATGGTCTAGAAAAAATACCTAAATAAGATAAATATATATCTATATATACAGTTTTTGACATTGAAAATGCAACGCTAAGAAGGAGTGAAACTCAGAAATGAACAGTACGGAATCTTCATTCAGGAAGGATGTTTATAATACAGAACAAGAACAGTATCGGTTTAGAAGGATGTAGGAAAGCGATGGAGGCGATCCGTGAAGCAATACAACTGGGTACAGTAAATAAGAGTATGGAGGATATCCTGAGGAATGGTTCTCAATCATTCATTTCCATAGCTCATCTCTGGCCGTGGTGGTCTGGTTGATTAAGACATTCGTATTTGTTATCAAAAGGTAATGGGTTCGACTCTCGACCCAAACAAAGATTTGTCTTGTTCGCTAATGGCGGCTGGGGCACATCAAATATATCATGATCACAATGTCCTTTAAATGAAATTATACTTCTGGATGTGGCTGGTCAAATATTGAGATGTCTTATTTTTGGGGGGAGGGGACTGCTCCTAAATTACGAATGCTCTCCCCCGACTTCTTCCATTCCCTTTAACTGGTGAAGCCCATCTCAGGGCAAGGTATAGAAAAGCATAATAGTGCAGTAACAGCCTATATCCTAAATGCTGAAATTGTAGAGTTTGAAAGGTGTCTCATTACATCCTAAATGTGCTCGATTGGTGAGATCAGGAGAGAATATTGGCTCAGGAAACATCTGTACACTATGCAGAGCACATTGGCTGATACAAGCAGGATGTGAATCGATACGGGATATTGGAAATCTCCTGAAGGTAGGGAATGCCATCACAGCACATCATCCACATACTATTGGGCCGCCATAATGTTCTGCTCAATAAGAATGAGATGTGACTTGAAATCGTGTGTAATTGCACACCAAGCCAAAATGCAGAGTTGCCGAGAGGTAAAGCATTCCACAATTGCTGCTGCACTTGTTGGTTGCGAATATCATTAAAGAAACAAACTTGATTCCTCTAACGACAATCTATGCCATTTCATCGTCCACATATCTCTAGCTCGCATCATTGTAGATGGTGTTTATGTTATGGGCGCTGTGGCAGTATTTTTAATGAACACCAATGAGTAACAGTTTACTGCAACCAATCGACGGGAAATAATTCAAGTCGTTATCGAAATATCCAGGAATTCTTGAAGATGCTGTGAAATTAGATAGAAGTGACTTGCCGATCTCCATCCCTTGTCGGTGGGTGCGTTGATCTACTCACACTGACGTCTTGATTGTACCGGTACTCCACAAACTTGTTACATTTATTGTTTCATCCATCTTTGGACAAGAGATGCACTGTGGATATGTTCAGATGTGTGTCAGCTGAGATATGCACCAACTTCTCTTTCTCAGTTACATCGCTTTACTCTCATAAAATAGCGTCAACTGGAATCGTATCCACTAATGTGATGTCGGCTTGATATTTCATGCTATTATACACGTCCTCTGAATAAAATTTCTATGTTCATTCATCTAGCAGAAATACCGGTATGGAAATTTCATATTCTGTAGATGCTTTCTCTTGTATCGTATTCAATGAGCGCTAGAAAATAATGCCTTTCAAAATTGCATAACTTGGTGAGGTACATCTATCTTAAAATTTGCATAACTTCCTGGGCACTCTTTGGTGTTGTATTTTTAACGTTGCTTAATTTACGCATGTTTAAACACACATATACGAGGCGCAGGTTATTACTTTCTTGATATTTCTATTCAAAATGTGCTGTAACATCCATGTCACATTTATGTTTCGAGTCTTTCTTTTATCTGTTAAAAGAATAAATTGTCTTCTGGAATATAAAAATTTCCGTAAAAAGAAAATTTTCATAATAAGTCACGATATATGTCTTTTGACATCAACATTTTGTATTAATTAATAGAATTAATTACTGAGTCAAGTTTGAATTAATTAAAAGTAGTCAAATGGATATCACAAAGTAAAGTTCTAGCATTTTTCAAAAGCGAAAATCACTAATTTTTTTTTATATTTTTCAATAAAGATTTGTAAACCTTTACAATAAACATTTCATTAATTTGATAACATCATAATTTCTTTAAAACACAAACTTACCGGAGCGTGTTGTAATATTCAATGTTTTCTTTTGATTAATTGTGTCATGATGTAGCATCTCCATTGATTTGGATGAAGGGATTCTTATCAAATGTGGAGTTCTTCAGCTCATTAGAATTTCATATTCTACTTTGTCACAATAGAATATGAAGAAACGTTATCTTTATATTTTTTAAAGTTTTAGGGTTGTAGCGAACTATTTGAAATATTTCACTGAATATCCAAAAAATAAAATAAATTGACTAGTTAAGGAAATGTGTTTAATTAATCAATGTAATCATTTTCAGTTATAATGAATTGATTAATAGAAAAATATTGAAAATCAAATATAGTGATTCTCACCCTAAGAATTTTGCCCATTCATTATACGTATCACAACATTCTTCAGACTGACTTAGAAAATGAAAAAGAATTAAAAATAAAATGAATTTTTCTTTTTTAATAAAACTCTCTCTCTATTTTCTTTACATATAACAATATTTCTTAAATTTGAAATGCAATCAAAACTTTTAAATATGGAGTTAGAATGGGTATCTGATAATAAAAGAACCCATCTTAAAATTACAATTGTAATTTATAGTTTAGAGATGATTAGATTGTAAGGATTGTATTATATGAATACATACGATGGACCAGTCTCTTTTTAAAATTATTTTATTCAGACACAAACAAACATAATAAAAAAGATATGGGGAATAATTCCCGCTCGAGAATCATAACCGTTCTCCTCAAATCACAAACTTTTTCTGTTCTATTGAAAACAATATCACGTGATGTTGCGTGCATGCGCGAACAACAATCAATTACTATAAAAATATAAAACTACTATCAAAAATTATTTGAAAATCAAGTAATCAAAATACAATCAGGAAAAGAAAAAAAACTGAAATTTTGAGAAAAGCCTGATAGAATGTTTATTTAAATATTCTAAAAGCAAGCAGCAAATAAGCAAAATTAAAAGATTTTCAAAAAAAAAAAAAAAAGATTATTAGATATGAGAAAATTATTTGCTTTCTTTTAAAAGATTATTTAAAAGAAAGCAAATAATTTTCTCAATTTGTCACTTTTAAAAAATAAAAAAATATATATTCCACTTTTTTATTAATGATTTAAAAGCATTTAACTTACATTACAAAGATATTTCATATTTCAAAATTTAATAAAAAAAATTTTTTAAGAAATATTTACGTTTATCTGAAAAAGTTTTAGCTATATGAAAAGTTTTGCATGCTATTTTTTGTTTAGTAAATCAAGTGTAGTGAAGAATAATTATTTTTCGTTGATTGATTTTACGGGAAAAAATAGGGATTTCTTAAAATATCTTTAAAAATAAGTAGACGATTGTTTTTACAAACTTCTAAACCAGTAAAACGAATTGAAGTTCATAAAATATCAACACAGTAGATCCTTGCTAGATCTTAAAACTAATTATATTTTTAACCAACTTATTCTAAATATAGAACTACTAGAAAAAAATATTTAGCAAGTACTACATAAAAAAGAAATGTAAAATAAATGCATATTTAAAAACAAGTCTTTCTTTTCATTTATGAAAAATCAAGCAAACTTCATAATTTATTTTTTCTGTGTTTCAAAGCTACATTTATAAAAATACTCTTTTTCCTTTTTTCCTATGTAGTGAAGCATTTTCTTTTTCTAAAATGCACACCAATTATTACCCATTCATTTGTTTGCTTGGAAGACGTTTTTGTTTGATATTTGAAAATTTTCTTTTCCAGTATTATTCAACATGTTCTCAATCATTTAACTACCCGATAGTTCTTATGTACAAATTATACCCGAGTTCACATTTAAGAAGTCTCAAAATGAAATTTCTACCAGCAGTGGGTTTCTTTGTTTATGAATGAAAAATTTATCAACACTCAAGTCATTAAGTAAATATTCATTTTTCGTTACGACAGTAATAAAACTTGCATGCCAAAATAATTTAGATATTGTTTTTTCTCCAATATCACTCCACGCATAGATTGACAAGCGAATCGCACCTGGATCATCAATTTTCATAAAGTAATTCCAAGCCATGATCATTCCTTGCAGAAGTATCCACTGATATTTATACTTGAAGCTACTGATTATACGCTGATGCATGAACCTTAAGACAGAAATTAGATTAAGTGGGAGAAATACTACACAAATTGCTTAAAAAATCTCTGAGATTTCAATATCAGAGATCTACAATTAGAAGAACCACAATTAGAAGATCTACAATTAGAACCCTTCTATCTACAATTAGAAGGGCTTACAATACTCCTATGAAATAGTTTTTCAAGTATCCCAATCATAACATTAAAATAAAAAAAGAAAAAAAAATCAGAATTAAAATCTCAACTTATAAGAAAGAAGTATGGAAATTTTCATGCGAACACATTAATGTGCTCGGAAAAATTATAGATTTTTCAAAATTTTTGTGCGTAAATAGAAAAAAAAATTATCATTGCGTTTATAGGTCCATGTTAGGGAGAAGCCTCATAAAATCGTGAGTGTAAATAGAGGTTCATAAATTACCAAAGTCTATTGTAATAAATAATTGGGTCTATCATTTAATATGGCACATAAAGTTTAATGCTGTTGATTTTCCAATATTTCACTTCGCTGCAACTATAATTTCTAGAAATAAGCCCAATTATCTTTAACTTTATTCTCAAGCATTGTATGAATAAGAAGAGCTCAAAAGCTTTACATAGCTTGCAATTTGAAATGTTTTTGATTTGGCTTGTCACTTTACGGTCAATTTTAACGCACAAGTTTTAATTCAATCACGACGAACGCAGTTCTAAAATGATGAGCGTATTGGATTTTATATCTCCAACTTCCATTTTATTTTAAACTCTAATATTTCATTAATGAATGTAATTATTAAAAATATGACAAAGAGCAAACCTTTTCTTAAAAACAGCAGAAAACATTTTGTAATATGATGCAAAATTTTTATCTTCAAAGGAAAAAAAGAATTTTTTTCGACTGATGGATAGTTATTCGCCACACAATTTTTCAAAAACAATTCTAAAATGTTGAGGCAACACAACTGCTGTTATTTTTACAGTTGGTTTAATTATTTTAAATAAAATGATGTGATCCACTTTATCAGTCAAAGATAATACAACTTTTTTTTATCTTGTTTTATACCAATATTTCACAACATAAATTGCAAGGCTCTTGGGTAGTATTTTTACTTTCTCATATTTTAATCTATTGATTAAAGACACAGTATATTGACACTATTTTATTCACTTACTTTTATTCTTCACAGATGTATTTTTTTATTTATACAGCGGATTTTAATAAATTATCTATATACTACGAGTTCTATTCCAAACTCGATGTCAGTCTCATTCGTTACGAAATTATAAGACGTTTGGCTATTATGTACATTTCTAAATTCCTTTCGGCTTACAAACTCGATATCAATCTTCTTTGTTACCTAATTATAAAACGTTGTTATTTTTCAATTGTAACGGACATAGTAACAGCGCAACGGACCTAATAACAGCGCCCCCTCGCGGAGAACTAAGGAAGTCGAAGTCAGTCTGACAAAAGCAACAGGAGAGACAGGACGTCTCTTAAATGTGCCCACGAGTGTTACAATGTATATCAATATTAAGTGTTTTGTGTTGTGTGTGGTGTGTTGTAATGTAGACTATTAAAGTTAGTTTCATGTACGATGACGAGCTTCATCATTCGGCAACATAAAGAAATTCACCACAAAAAAATTGGCGCCCAACTCGCGGCTTGTTTTGTTTGGCTCAGGTTTTAAGCCTAATCCTAGGTGCTGAAAACCGTCTAAGTGATAGGCACTGGAAAGTCCTTATCTTCATTAGCGGATTACTTCAAAGATAAGTAGATTTGTTTTGTTTTGATTTTAAATTATTCAGAATTTATTAGTTGAAAATATTGCTGCCTCAAATATATTTATTATTTGATCTGATGTAAATGCACGAAAAAGAACTGTTTCGAAATGAGTAACAGCGGAAATGAAAAAACGAAATTGAGTAATATTTCTTTCAATTAGATTTTTATTCTTTGTTTATTTTGGTGTCTTATCATATAAATTTATTTTTTTAAAAGGAAATAGCAGCGGTGAAGATATTAGAATTTATTCTTTGTATTTCTTGTAAATTGCATATATTTTAATGATATTTTGAACAGTATATAATGTGTCGAAAGCATTTAATATCTAGGAAATGTAATAAAATATTTTAGAATATTTAAATATTTAAAGAGTATTAAGCAAGTGTATTTTTATAAAAGGGTTATTTCGTATCACTTGTATATGGCATTTATCCACAGCAAAATTTTTCTTTCTATATTGCGTGTTCTTTTATATTTAATGCTTATAATTAATAATTTTATATTTATATTAATATTTTGTATCTTTATTAGAATATTAATAGTTAATTTGTATATTGTGAAATATTATTGAAATTCAGGTTCATAGGACTCTAAAATACCAAGTAATATTAGCATTTTTAGGACATTGTTTTCTTTAAATAAAAATGGCATCATATTTGGGAAAAGGACGTAAAGAAGATCTCAGGCTTCTTGCACAAGAAATGGGGTTAGACGGGGCAGACGGTCTAAAGGTCCTAGAATTAAAAGATTTGATCACAAAGTCACCAAACTATGATGAGGACTTAGTAAAGAATATGTTAACTAATATAATCGAAGAACGAATCCAAAAAGAGAAATTAGATGAAGAAGCTGCTAATGCTAGCAAACTTGACAAGGAGAGAGCTTTTGAATTGGAACGTCTGAAACTACAACTTGAAAGCCAAAGGATCATCCAAAATACTGCAACAACTTCTAATGTAGTAAACAATCCACCAAAATTGGACCTACAAGGAATCCTCCCTCGATTCAATCCTGAAGAAGGTGACATGGCGATGTTTCTCAATCTTTTTGAACGCCAGCTGAAGTTTCTGAAAGTTCCTGAAGAAACTTGGGTTCCCTATTTGATTGGACGATTGCCAGCTGACGTAGGAAGGCTTATAGCCCAAGAACCAGAGGAAGAATTTAATGATTACAAGAAAGTGAAGATTATGCTTTTAAGAAGATTCAAATTGACTGCAGACAAGTATA
>JAPDSC010144567.1:1109222-1189922 GCA_026290005.1 Latrodectus geometricus
TAAGTTGCTACATGTTGCTTTCTGAATATACAATATGCACAAGTTTATATAACATTTGAAATTACTTTTTTCCTACACTCCATTTCATTTTGCATTTATGTTTCATTTTATTTTACCAGCATCACGATTTGTGGGCTAAATGAAACAATGAGATAAGATTTTAAAATCCAATCATAAGAGAAAATATAAAGGCAATATAACATTAAAAATACCTTTTTCGGTAAAACCATATTGTTCTTCATCGTTATTCAATAATAAAATATTATCACTATCAGTTTGAGTAATAGATGGGGGACTCGAGAGATTGATTTCCAAAAGCATATTTGAATTTTCATTATCAACCGCCCCTAAGCAAGATATACCAGGTAATATACTCTGAGGTGGAATTTGTTCACTGTCTATAAAACTATTTGATGCATCAGATTCTCGATCAGCATTCAACGAACAGTGTAATTCTTCTTCATTTTCAGAGCTAAGTAAATTTACTTCTGTGACATTATGTGAATGAGCATTTTTATTGAAAACTTTGTCAACTAATTCAAAATATTTCATAGGTTTCTTAGGAATGATGTTATTCTGAATACAATACTTATTATGCTGATATTCTTTTCGTAATCTTTTTATTTTTTCTCGGCACTGATAAGCAGTTCGCGTAAATCCAATATCCGACAGTTCTCCAGCAATCCGTTCATACACTACTATATTTCTTTTAGCTCCACGTAACTCTTCCTGAATATCAGACTTAGAAAATATATCAATTAATGCAATAGTCTCATCATCCATCCAAGTAAATCCTCTATCAACAGACATCTTTAGAAACAATTAATTTTCAAACCAAATCACATATGTAACTCAAAATCTTCCACAGCTTTCATTATTTTTTCAGAGCTAAATATATTTTAGTTCAAAAATATGATAACTTTGTGTCCATTGATTAATATAATTTGATAAGAAACTATTTTTATTTCTTAAAAACTAATGATTCTCAAAGACTCAAGTTTATAAGGAAACAAAAAGTACATTTTTAGACTATGAGTGACTATGGCATTACGCTTCTGTCTGCTATTTAAGCAGAACAAAGCCGTTATACACTGCCAGCCTCTTCATAAGTTTGACTTATGATTAAGTGACGTGGTTAGCATGAAAGCTGGTACCTGTTTCTTCAAACAATCTTCAATCAAACGGGAAGCGTTCGACTTTTTCATTCTATTTTATTGCATATACTTTCAACTTCTTATATTTGTCGTATAAAACAGTAAAATACAGCCAACAACTTCTTAATTTTGAAAAAAGGTAAAAAAATAACTAAATAACTAATCCAATCATCTTTTGTTTGACGTATATTCATAAATCGAATCCACTTTAAAAGCTTCAGCAGTTTATAACTGTACCTATAATATATATATATATATATATATATACAGAGAGAGGGAGATTGGAAAATAAGTAAAAAATAAAATTATTTCATTTATGCATTTTTTTCAATTGACCAAGATTCTTCTCCAATTAAACAAGCAAATATTTTATTATAAAAGTTACGAAATTGGCAACAATTTTGCATTTTTTTTAGAGAGAGAGGGAAGTTCAAGTTCACATCACAGACCAAATCGGTGTTTACAAAAGAAAAGGAAACGAGATTTCACATTTATTCACACATGTTAAATAAAATTTATTATTTTTTTAAAGAGTCAATTAATAAAAAAAGCTTTACGAATAACAAAAATAACTGATTTAATTGTGGTATTTCATCTAGATATAATTGCTATTTCAGAACAATTTGGTTAAAATTATTACTTTTATCTAATATGTTAATTTTAGGATAACTTATTTATTTAGGATTAAAACTGGTTAAATTGCGATTTAGGTCCCCTACTTCGCCAACTCGTGAATTTGATCCTCTTTTTCGAGCATGCTCAATAATTACTCTTTTGTTTTAGCCTTTTCATTGGTCACTAATTAGGTTTCACTTTGATAGCGGTAGAATTTTCGCCATGGCATCAACGATTTTGAAAACGCGCCAAGTTGGGGACCTAAAGCACATTTTCATCTTTTTTGTATTTAAAATATTTTTCATAGTAATTTATTTATAATGATTTAAATTGAATTTCTTTTTAGTTTAAATATTTTGAATCAATATTTCTAAAAAATTAAAACATTCGATTTAGATGTCATAATTTATAATTAATTAAAATTTTTTAGTCATTTTTTTAAAATAATGTTATGCTATCTTTTTTAATAGTTTTTTAATAACAGTCTTATTTTTTTGAAAGCTATTATTTGTTATAAATATATGAACTTTACCTTTTTCATTAAACTGATATTTATTTCAATGATTTAAAAATTTTTTTTCAAAAATTATTTATGTTAAATTATATTAACTAAAAAGATTATCAATAAATCTCTTATTTTCAAAGAAAGTAAGTTATGTGGAGTGAATTTAAATCAAAGTTATAGAATGTTATCCAGCTAATGTGTGTGTAAATGAATTTAATGAATTTGAAAAGACTAAATATCGATCTGAGATTTTCTTGAAATTTTAAATTTCCATGGAAGTTTGAACACATTGATATCCTGTAATTATTTTAAATTCTTATTTTGTAGTCTTTTTAAAAACTTTAAATTTATAAAAGGTTCTGAATTTATATTGAAGTTATTGCTTAAATTGTTTTATAAGTGAAATATCTAACTTTTTAGTTATAAATTTATCAGTTTAATTTAATTTTTAAGAAAGCATTATATCATAATTATTTTAGATAAATAATAAATTATAAGTTGGTCAACCACCTAGTGAAGTGTAATAAAATAATAATTGGGATTTAAAATTAGAAATCAGATTTTGAGAGTTTCTATCAAAATGTAATTGAAAAACTCTCTGGTACAATAAAAAATTTACTACCGCTTATATTTATTCAGCTAAGAACAAATATGTAATTTGGATATTTAGTAATGTTTGAAAATATAAAAATATATGTAAAATTATGCAAATATTGCACATTTGGAAAATGTTAAATCAAGTTTGTGAATTTCTTAATATTTTTATGATTTTTATTTATTTGACAAAGTAATTTTTCATATTAAATTGAATAGATCATAAAACCAGTTTAAGTAACATATTATGTGTATTACGTGGCAAAAAAGCATATATGTGTATTATGTGGTATTTATTAAAAAGATTGTAGTTTGAGAAAGAAAACATTTTACCACATGTCCTTGATAGTAAAAATGTTAGCTGTTTTTTTTATGCATTTGCAGACAAGCTCTTAAAATTCAATTAATAAACTTGATTTATAAAATGTTTCAATCACCTATTAAAAAATAATATGTGTTATGATGGTCTTATAATACAGAATGAATAAAAAATGATGAGTGATTTCTTACATTAGTTTGCATTTTATGATCTCTTTATATTTTTAGTTATAACTGAGGAAAAATGAACACAGTGTCTTACCATCATCAAAGGCTTCCATTTTTGACATCATTGGATTTCTGAATGAAAGCATGCCTCTATGAAAATAAACAAATTACTTTTTATTTTTTTGGCTGTTTTGTTAAATAAATATATCACAAAGGCAAATGAGTATAAAACATTGTTTGTATTTATTATTATAAATAATATAGATTGTGAATAGAACTGAGTACACTCTTACATTTAAAGTAAAAAATAATCTACTACTAGTAAAGTGATAACATCTGAAAAACAGTAGTTCATTTTTCTAGAAAGATTTTTATATTTCAAAATCATAATAATATAAGGATTTTCATTCTATATTTTATAGGAAAAATATGGTAAAGAATTATTCTTGCTGGTATTGTTTTACATTTTGTAAATATTTTTACAAGCCATAAATTAAAAAATTATATTTTTTATACATGAAAAATAATTTCTTGAGAGAAACTTTTATTTTGATCTTACTTTATTTCATATTTCCAGATATTTGACTTAAAACTATTAAGAAATTTAACTTGGAATATATAGTATGGTTTTAAGAGACAGGAAAGCTGAATTTTATAGTGTAAGTTATTTTAATTGATATTTTATTAATATGCACAATTTGCTTAATTTGATTCATCAGATAACTATTTTGATTGAGAAGGAAAATACTTGTTTTAAAAATTTATGGTGTCCAAAAATAAATCTAGATTGAGATTATTATGCCAGATCAGTTCTTATGATTAAATTCTTTTGATAATTTTTTTTTAATTCTAATGATGGGCACTAGGTGACTAACCCTTCTCTACAACAATGCTAGACACTAGTACTAATTAAATGTTACCCGACGCTTGTGAAGCAAATTATGGTGACGAATAGCATTACCCCAATCATACCATCATAAACCTGTTTATAGGGTAGACCACACTCATTCATCATCTCAGAAGAAAGGACAAGGAATCAAAGAGAGAAAGAAAACATCTTGCCTGAACTGGGATTTAAACCCTTCACCAACAACCTAGAAGTCAGGAATGCTAACCACTCAGCCATCGGCTGGCTTTTGATTCAATCTCATTATTGTATCTGTTTGAATAAAGACTTATGTTTTCCCTAAATTTTTTCTACTAGATCATTGCGATCAAGAAGTTTTCTCATAAATTTAATAATGCTGGCAAATGTTAAGCTTTTTTGTTACTGTGTAAATATAGTAATAAAATATATTTTGATTCTGCTGAATCAAATTTATAGTTAAGTGTTACATTTTCTATCTTTTTTCAATTAAATTTTAGTAACTGTATTTTGATCTTGCCTTTTATGATTTTTTGTCTTTAATTTATTGAAATATTTATGCAATTTTTTTTTTTAATCTTTTTATTTTGTAGTTTGAAAATTTAAATCAAAATAATATCACAGCAAAATATTTTAATATGTTTGAATAAATCTTACTGTATCAATATCAAATAAATCATTTTTAGTTCTTTTGAATGATTTATTTGTATTATTTTTAATTATCATTTAAATAAATTAATAAGAAAATAAGATTAATAAGAAAATAAATATTTTGTTAAAAGCCCTTTCTCATTTACTCACTTACATTTAATTTTGTTGGATACTTTAGATTCACTCTATAGCCAAAAGAGAAATGCAATGCCAAATCAGTTGACTTTATAGTCAACTGATTTGGCATAAAACCAAAATGGATTCCTTAATATAACAGATTTCTAAGTGCATATAAACTATTTGCAATTCTCCGATAGCCTTTTATATATTGAAGTTAATTGTTATTCAGACTACCCTTGCTTCTCATGTCATATGGCATTAGTATTAATGCTAAATTTACTAAAAATTAAATTTGTGAAAAAATTGGGAATCACATCAAATGAAGGACTGAGAAATGGAATTTTATCTTTTATTTTTACTTGGAATAAAAAGGAAAGAATATTTTTAATTTAAGGATTCATTTCACAAAATAATGCAATTTAATTTGTTTTTCTCTCTTAATGACTTAGCAATTATCATACCTTTAAAACAACTAACACTACTAATAAATTTAAAAGAATTACTATTTCAAATACTACTCCAATATTCTGATGTTTTAATATTTTATTGCTTAAGTATGGAACTTACTGAATGTTTAAACTAATCAGTTGATGTTTATTTATCCAAAAATGATTGCTTACATTTGTAAAATTATATTAAATTTTTAGAACATGTATTTTTATGCAAGTGTTTTTTCTATAGAGAGCAAATAAGCCAAAATTTGCTAGTGCTGGATATGAAGAGCCTAGTATTGATGCCAATGGAAAATTTATTTTAGAGTATTTGAATAAAGTAATATGAAATTTTTTTTTCTTGACTTTTTTTTTTTTTTTTTAATCTTATTTTTCTTATTAGATGTATTTTAAATCTTTAAAGTTAATAATGAATTTTATTTTCATTTTGTTGCAAAGAATATGAATTAATTTTTTGTAATAAATTATTAGATTTATAAATTATTAGTTTTTTTGTTATACTTCTGTTTAAAAGCATAATTCTTTAAAAGTAAGTTTTTTATAATGTTATCACTTGAATAAAAATTATGTATTACAAAGTATGATAGTTTATATGAATGGAATACTTTTAAAAAATTTATTTTTGTTTGAAGAGTACTCCTTATAATCTGTCTAATAATTGCATTCTGTGCATAAGATATTAGTAATGCAGTATCTAATAATTAAATAATTGTAAATTATAAGGAATTGAGTGAGTTAAAGACTTTCAATTGTAAAGAATAATTTTTAGTAAAATTTCTTCATATGCCTTTTGATTTATTTACATATTTCATAAAAAAAATAAAATAAAATGAAATAAAAAAAAATGTGATGAGGTAAAGGGGAAGACAGGGAAGGCAGTTAAGTCTTATTTTCATTTTTATATTCTTTTTTGTGAAATCTTCTGAGGAAACTAGTTACCCAGTTAACATGAAGACAAAAATATTTAAAATCAGATGTATTACAGTTTGAGATACCTTTATTCAACTTTACTGGATGTTCTTGAATATTGTTAAAATTAGAGTTTAGTATTAAAAAATCTTTTTATTTAAAAAAAATAGTGATTTGTGATGAAAGTTTCAAAATTAGTTTTTATTTTAATATTTTAAATTAAATGTATTAAAAATCAACACTAAATATTTGCATTATATAACTTGTTAATTTTGTAAAACAGTGATGTCACATGACTAATCAATATTGTTAAAAAGAGAAATAAAAATGCTTCTATAGTCTTAATGTGATCTCACAGTAAAAATCAAAAGATGATCTATGAGGAATTTCATTTGTTTCAAATTGCAACTTAGTGATACATATTGTTTATCAAATTACGATTTCTTGAAGTTACTTAACTCTTAATAAAGAACTGAAACAAGGCAAGGTCCAAACATACTCACTTATTAATAATCATTTTTTTTTTCATATTAACAGTCAGAAAAAATATCAGATTTTTATCATTTATTTCAAATGCCTGGACAATGGTATGATCCTATTTACTCTGGTCTTTTGGCATAAGGCAAATGAAGTGGAGCATTTGCTCCACTTGTATAGCATAATTTATTAATACTTTTAACTTACTTATTATTTATTAAATAATTTAATTTACTAGAATTTTTAACTTTAAACAAAATAGGAATTGAAAATTTGAACAACTAAATAAACAGACTGATTTTATAAAATACCTAAAAATGTATTTAGATACTTTATAAAATCATATACATATTTTGCTATGAATTTACTGTGAATTGTTGAAATAATAATACATTATTTTATTTTAAAAAATAAATGTGTTTTTGTCATTTTAATAAAATATTCCAGTAAAAGGAATATTTATATCTGCCAATAAAAATGAAATATTTAACTTTACGTTGAATTTTATGTTTTTGACTAAATATTGTGGCTTACTAACAGTAACTTTTTATTCAGCAAATTGATTGCAAAACATTTGATTATGTTTTTTTTTTTTTTGGCATCCTTTTGATTTGCTGAAACAATTTTTTTGTGTCAAAAAATTTCATATGTAAACAAAATTTTAAGTTTAAGCTATTAACATCCATCATTTTGTCTCCTTTTATGTTTTGTTGCTTATTGTACTATTTTATGGATTTCATAACTTAAATATTTTTGTATTTGCTTTATTTTTAATTAAAGGCAATGTGTAAATAGTGAACTATAGCAAACAATATTGAGGCATGTAAAAAGAAGTGTTTTAAAATTATATAGGAATGAATGGAGAGGAAAAACCAATGACTAAATTTTTCATTAATTTTTTTTCGTTTGTTTATTTTTTTAATGGTTGAAATGTTTCCTTTTTAGTTCTTTTTTATTTACATCCCACTTTTGTTTATTATTTTTCTGAGTATAACATTAATCTGTCTCATTAATTGTAGACAAATATGTTGAGATAAATTGCATGGGTAAAGCAATTTGTTAATTATGTCTCAATAATTTACAAAGTTGAGCAAATTTTGATAAAAAGATATCAATTAAATTTGATATCATTCCATTAAAAATTTACTATGCGATCTGTTTTAATCTTTTTAAAAATAATTTGCTATTGTACTGTGGAGAATTCTGAGATATTATTTTAAACTATATTGTTTTTAGAATTTCTAATTTTCATGAAAAGTATTTAAAATATAAGTATCATATGAATCCTTTTTTTGTTTGTTTTTCAGAACTAATGCTAAGATTAAATGTTTGGGGTAATCCATTAATAATGCATTAGTTGTTAGCATGTATAAATGAAGTGACAAGATCGAAAAATTTAAAAATAAAATTTTTTTCTAAAATTATTTATTTTATCCATTTTATTTTATAAATTTCATTAATTATTCAAAATAAAAGAAAAATTTAAAATGCTGACTTGAAAATACATAGAACAATTTCATCTTGTCGGATAATTTTATACATTTGATTGAATTTTTGTATGTTTGTATGTATTGTTTTATATAAGTTTATGTCTAGGATTTAGTTAATAAAAAGTGCATGTTACTTTTTTCACACAAATAATTTGATGCTTTTGAAGTGTGTTTTTAAAAGATATTTTTGGATTATAACCTAGCTTTTTATAAAATCAATTCTCAGCTGTTACAGTTTTTGTAGAAGTATTCTATATCAGTTACTGGAAAATATTTTACTTTTTATATTGATGTACAAAATTTGGCAATGTGAATTATCATCATTCACCTTTAATGAATTCAGGTTTTAGTTCAAATTAAACATTTTCCTTAATTCCTTTTGTTTTTAATCATATTAAATCTTAAATTGCTTAGGTTGGAGATATTAATAAAAAATTTGATCTACTTGAAGAAAAAATATCCCAAGTTTTGAGTGTTCAGAGTGCTGTTTTGGAATTCAGTGAAACTGATGCGGGTATATACATTTTAAAATTATTTAACTCTAAAATTATGGAACTAATTACTACATTTACTTTGATCATAGAAAAATTTAAATTTCACCAATGTTTTAATTTCAAATAAAATATTTTGAAATTTTTTAATTTTTCTCAAAATACGCATTTGATTGTTACAAACAAATTTTTATTCATTTAAATGAAAACTTTGCTTTGTGTAAATTTATATATCTAAAATTGTGTCTAATGGTAATTTTAACAATGAAAAATTTTTTCAATAATTTTCTTTTCACACACATTTTATACTGAACATCACAAATTGCTGTTTTGTTATTTGTTAGCATTACTATCATAGGAAAAAATGTCAAAGGAAGAAATGGAGAGAGTAAAAAAAATTCATTTATATCGCAATTAACATTTATATTAGCATTAAAAACTAAATTTTGCATTTAAAAAATATTGCAATAATTTACAATGTATTTTTAAAATTGAAATTTTTCTTTTTCTTCAAATTTATTGGGAGGAATGTACTTTAGATAGAAAGTTTTTCAACATTTTCAAATTATCAAGGAAGGAGATTTATCAAATACAAATCTAATATATTCATTTTAGCTTAACTGAAAAGGAATGTTTATTTCATCACAAAATTCCAATAGTAAAAATGTTTTTCTCTCCTTAAAAACTATGATATTTTGTACGAGTTCCAGTTTCTGAAGGCACTTTAACGGTAAAGAAAATCGAAAAAATATAATTCCAAATTAATAAAAATGTATATGTTCTAAACAAACTGGAAAATGTATAATGTAGAAAATTTTTAGCAAATGTTTCTTTGCAAAGTTTTTGTGAAAAGCCATTAATATAATTTTATTTCAAAAGAAATAAAATTATATTAATGGCTTTTCACAAAAAACAACAAAAATTAATAGATAGAAATTCTTGCTATTTGATGAAGCCATTTGCAGGTAAAATATCTTGCTGTTTGTGCAAGTTCAGTATTCTGTGAAATTAATGCAATTCAATTATATCTAAACATAATTTAAATTATGTGGAAAATTTTAAATTATGTTGAATGTTATAATTTAATTGTAAAATAAATTAGTATAACTATAAATCAGCTGTACGTTCCTGCTTCGTGTAAAAGACAAGTATGTGCATCAGTAAATAGTGCTATGCACCATGTTTTTCATTTATATTTTCTAGACTTAACTACTAAGATTTTGTTGTGTAAGAGTCATAATTAAAAGCAAATATCTATCTATATATATGCTTGTTCGTAACTTTCAAAGTGAGACTAGATTTGAATGTAATTTCATTAGAAAATGCACCATTATTTTATTTATAATTACTTTCTAAAATGCCATAAAGTATACAGCAGGCTATAAAAAATTTTAACTACTTAAATTTATAAATGATCCTTTTTTAGGATGATGTAGAAACACCTTTGGCATACAGTACAGCTTAGATTCACCTAGGAATCTATACAAGTGCTTAATAGTGTTTAGAGTGCTTAATAGTTCATGCAGATGTTTTGAAAGTTCTGGGAGAGATGGATGTGAATCATATTGATTCTGTATTGAACACTCTAAAATAAACCGTTAGGGTTCTATTATTTTGAGAACAGTGGATAGTTCCATATAGTTTGAAAATTGCATAAATAAAACATTTGTGATAGAACTGCAATTACAAATCCTTTATGATAGATGTAAATTGGAAGCAGCTAGTTGTACAAAGATTATAAAATCTGAACCTCAGATCAATTTAAATATGTCTTGTTTTCTGAGGATTTCAGCTTCTCCTTATTCACAATGGGAAGGGTTTAAGTGTGACAAACCTCCATTAAATCCTAAAACTCAGATAGTCTCCTTCCTTTAATGAAGTGGAAGAATGGTTCTATTGTAGTTTGGAGCCTATCATAGAGTTTTTAGTAACTCATGTTACATGGACAGCTTCCTAACACTGCCGATGTCAGTCTTTTGGCTAACCAACTGCATTTTATGGGATAGATTACGCTTCCCTATGAAGACTAAACCTATTAAGTGAGTCATCAAACTACATTCACACTTCCATGATTCATCACAGTTAGTCTGTTAAATTATGATACACACTTAATGATGACATATATTCAGTTTTACACCTTCTAGGATCTGTTTCAAAGAGTAATTTCATTAATTTCTTCCTTTGTCTCTCAGAGAGTTTTGGTATGAGAAATTGTACAACCCATTTATACCATTCCAAACTTGTATATATCAATTCCAAAGAAAATTCAAATTATTTCAACTGGCATAGGTGCTCTGACACTATATTAGGTGCAAAAATACTTTTTTGCATGAGTTTTACAATATTTTGGATCACTTATATATACATACTTGATGAATATCTTCGCATTAAATATGTAAGATTGTGTTTCTAAATTTTTTAACATTACTGTCAACTATTATAACTATTTTAACTTGCCCTAGATATCATTTTAAAGATTATAGAATTATTTTTTGAAATAAATGTTAAGAGAATGGTAAGAGTTTAATGCAGTTGTAAACATTTCTAAACAATCGATGCTTTGTCTAAAGAAATTAAAATCTTCATACATTTATCCTTAAATACACATTTAAACATGGATGCAGTGTAAGATTAAGTTTCATTAAGTCCTAAAAGAACTTATAGATAAGGGCTTCTTTATATATTCAGCAATCAGTTTTAGTTATAAACTTGGTTCAACAACAGTTCACTTAACTAATAATAAAAATTAACTAATAATACTTAACTAATAATAAATCACTTAAGATTATAAAAATAAAAACAGTCATTATGTTTTATTTTATTTTCTAAATACAGTTATTTGTTAATCATTTGTGAATAAATTACATGGTACACATGTAACTTTTTAGAATATAATTGAACTTGAGATTTGGGATTGTATATAACAAAGCTACTGACTTGTTTCATATACTAATTTTTGAATTTCTTCTATCTCTTGTAATTTTTCTTATGTACTAAAAATATTCCTTTCAATTTTTTTTCACTTTTTATTAATGTAAATAATAAAATAAGAGCTGTCCTGAATATAAATTGTATGCTTTTAAATATTAACTCATTCTAACAAATAAAATTAACACTAAACAGAGAAATAACATTTATTCTCTATGTTTAATGATAATTTTTTTTGCATATATATATATATATATATATATATATATGTGTGTGTGTGTGTGTGTGTGTGTGGGTATAATGACAATCGTTTGCATAATTCTAAACAATTATTATGTTTTTTAGGACTTTATCAGTTGTATGATGATATTAAAGAAATGATTTCAAAACTTGTTGATAAGATTCAAGGTACTGACGATGCAAAACATCTCTGAAATATATTTTTGGAAATCAAAATTGACTGCCATTTATTAGAATTTGGATTTTTAAATGATACAATTTTTTTTAACTTACTATTATTTAGTCTTGATTATTTGCTTCTGTACTGTAAAATATTGGTTTTTTAAATTAATTATATAATTAAGTAATTGATTTTTCTTGAGTTTTATTTCATTATTATGATAAATTAGAAATAGGAAACAAGTTAAATTACACTTATAGGGCCTACAAAAGCAAAATATGTGTTTCCTATTCTATATATTTCTTGAGGTGGAAACTGAATAGTTAGTACTTTTCTTAATTCAACAGTTTGTGTTAGTTTGATTTCGAATTCAGGTATGAATATTGTGATTTGATATCCACTTTAAACTGTTGATCCTGGTTTGATTAAACCTCACATGTAAAAAATTACTGTGAAATGATAAACAAACCAAATATGTAGATACATTCGGCGCTAAAATATCAGAAGCTATAATGCTTAATGTATAACCCCCCCCCAAAAAAAAAGATCCTTTTGGTTCTTTTTTTCTCAGGAATTATTTAAAAACCTTTCATAAATATTACAATGTAATTCATAAATTTATGAATATTACAATGCAAAATTTGTAAAAACTAAATGCTTATAGATATTATGAAATTAAATACTGGATTCATATGTGAAATATATTTACATTAGAAAATATTTATTTTTTCTAATGTAATAATACTGAATAAATAAATCCAGAAAAAACCAATTCATGTTAATTATATATTTTAATTTTGCCATTTTTTTCATTAAACTCATTTAAATTTGTTTCAGATTCGATTGTTTGATATATTAGTAATGACCTTTACTTAATAATTTTTCCTGATTTTATATTTGAATTCTTTTTTATATTGTTTAATGATTCAATTCTCCTTTTACACAGCAAGTAATTTTCAAAATAGGACACTAAAAAATGGAAATTTTTTAGTATCTTTTTTAAGCAATTTGATGTATATTAGCTAAGCAATTTTATACAAAATTATATGGTATTTGTTTGGAAACGATTATTAAAGTTTACATATTTTATATTTAGTATATTGTAGTTATCTCTTGTCTATAAGAAAATTTACTATATATTATATCTACACTAAATAATTTCTACTATATTATTAAATTTGTTTCATTTATCACTTTCTTCAAATTGTTGTAATTTGTTTAAAAAAGAAATATGTGTTGATTGATATTTATTTCTTCAATATGAATGTTTAATATTTCATGCAGTTTTCAATTTGTGTATTAATTATTAAAGTTTTATTTTTATAAAATTCAAAAAGTGCAAAAACAGAAAATAAAAAAATATATATTTAATTATTTTTAAAAAATATATATTTAAGAATTTTATGATTTTTTAGCAGCGATTGTTTTGGCTTTTTAAGATAATTATTACTAATGTTGAGCATTACGTTAATTAACTAAAAATTGAATCAATATTTTTATTCTCTTGTACAAAGATATTTTTTGTTAATTAAAAATTCCAGTATTTATTTTATGATTTCATCTTTTAATCAGAAAATACGAAATTAATTTTTATTACTATTTTATGAAAATGAACATTTAGCATTCATACAATTCGCCAAACACAAATTCCCTTTTCCAATATTGAGCATTTTTCAATTTGGGATAAATCCAAGATACTCTTTATTATTTCATATTTTATTTGTAGCTGTAATTGTATTTATTTGTGTTCTAGTGGCAAAAATTTCAATTACTAAACAATATCTCCAAATTTTTTAATAGTAACGAATAATTATTCATGTAAAGGTCTCCTTGGATTGATAAAATAGTAGTAAGTGAATCGTTTAAGCTCTATTTTAACAATGATTAATATAATACTGATTGTAATGGGAAAAGGAATTCAATAATTTGAAATATGATAATAGATAAGTATTCAACTCAACATTGAAAAATTAAGTTTATTTTTCATAATAGTTTTATAATGCTAAATTAAAATTATGTGGATATTTATTTTAATTGTTATTACTTAAAATCTTGATATTTAGGTCATTCTTTTAGCTAATAAATACTAGAGGTTGTTGCTTACTTTATAGATATCCACTATTCGATCCAAAAATATTAATCTTCCTTATTTCTAATGGAATCAGGGCAATAATGGATGAAGGCTTTTTCAGTTGAAATATCCCTAAAAAGAAGATTTCTCTTTTCTTCTGTTAAGAATTTAATTCGTATTGGAATTTCTTATAACAGATTCGTTTTTGTGAAATCTGTTTTAACTTATTAATAAGTTAATGGAAAAAAAATTTTGATAAATATTTAAATCGTCTTACAGATATTGAAGAAAAAAAGGAAAATTTAATATCTAAGGACTTAAAAATATGAGAAAAAATTATGGAAATCAAATTGTTATAGGATGCACTAAAATTATTTATAGTAGAGAAATGCAATATAGTTTTTGTGATAAATTATCTTATATTTTATTATATAGTTCTGAATTTAATCAAATTCCTTTCTTGTATAGTTTGCTTATCTAACAAGAATCTTTAATATGAAAAATAGCTGGAATTTTATTAAGTACCAATATTGTATGTGTGTTTGAAAATAATTCAAAAGTGGAAAATAAAAGATTCATAAATAAAAATATAAGTAATTTAGAATAATATTTCTATCAAATAATTTTAAATTATAATGGATATTTCTAATACCCCTTATTAATTATCTAACATTTTCTTAGATATATTGCACTAGTAAGTTTTTCAATGGTATTTCAATACTTTATTTAAACAAAGTAGGTAATAAAAATTCTATTTAATTGTTGTTAACTTAAAAAAAATTGATTAAAATTAAGTTAATAAATTTGAAGTTTTTTATTTTAGGAGGTAATAATTTTCGTTATACAAATACATTGCATCTCAAAATCTTCCGTAAAAAGTTGTCTATATATTTAATTTTTAAATGATATATGCAGTTTAAAAATTTAATATATAGACAATCTTTGCAATTTAATATGATTAGTTATTAGAAATATTAATGAAATTGATTGAAAACTTTTGAAATTTTATATTTTAGTTTTAGAAAAATCATTTAATCAGGACTCATTTTCTGGATCTAAAACTGAATTACACATTTGTAATACTCAGGTAAAGAGTCTTGAAATAATTAATATTATTACTTTAAGAAACTACTTTTAAAAGAATTGGTCATTTTTAATATAATAATTATAAATGCATTTACAAGATTTTTGCAATATTTAATGTTGAAACAAGCAATTAATTTATATTTTTGCTTTTGTATTCTTCATATCTATTCCAATTAATGAATTTTAATTTCTTTTTTACACAGTATTTTTAATTTTAAAAAGATCAATGAATTTGTTATTAATATTAGAAAATATTGTATATTTGCATACTGTTTTCATATTTACTTACATATTTTGTGTTTGATATGAAAGTAAAAATATTTTTCTTTATTATTTAAGTCTTTTGCTTTGTAATTTAATTTTTTTTTAGTATTATTATTATTTTTTTATTAGTGTAACATTAGCAACATTTGTTATTTAAAATGATTCAATAATTATTTTAAGAACAAAACTTTCTTCATATTCTGCTATTTTCTCAGAAATCCCATTTTATCATTGCAGAGTTTAAGAAAATTAAAGTAATTTTAAATGCTTCAAAATAACTATATTTTATTCTTTGGATCTCTAGTGTGAAATAACTATATTTTGTTTCTTTGATTTTTATAGTCTATATTTCATTTTTTGGATTTCTACATTTTTTCAAGTAACTATAGTAAACATGGTGTTACTTGGCGAAATTGTAACACCATTTTTTGTATTTATTTAAATAATAATGTATTTTAAATACATTGAATGAATTAATGTTAACATAACTCATGATTACAAATTCATGAAAAAGAGGTTAAATTTTTGTATTTTGAACTAAATAAACAAAATGGAAATTACTGATTAATTATTCTATTATTCATAGCTTTATCTATTTAATTATTATTTTTTATATAGTTAATAAATTTCTTTAAAGATTTACATCAAAGTTTCAAATGACTTAAGAGTAATCAATATTTGGTAAAAAATCTAATTATTAATTTTCATTTTATTAATCAATTTTAAACTTAATAAATTTTTAAATAAATACTAATGATTGAATGTTTTTCTGTTTTCACCCCCCCCTTTTTGAATTCTTAGTGATTATATAGTGTCAGTGATCTTTAAAGTAATGCTTTTATTGTTTTTCTCAAAAAGTATTTTAATATTGTATTTTTATTTGAGTCATTCATCTGCTTATTTTGGAGATAGTTACAACACTAAATTATTTTCTTCAGTGAATCTTGTGCCTCTAACGCTATGGAAGATATTGAACACATTTTACTGCACTACAGGTTGTATATAAATGCTTTAGAATGGATTTTAGAACGATATCAAAGCATCTCCTTATGTTGGTCCCCCTTTCTTCTAATCTTTTAGGGAGTATTGAAACTGCTGCTGTTTTATAGAAATTTGCTTGTAATTTAAGCTTTTAATTTTTTTGTTGTTGTCTTTTAATGTTTTTGTGGTTGAATGTATTTACTTTTGTAAACCACCAGGCTACTTTGTAGTACATGAGTTTTGTTTGACTTTCTTTAATAAAAAAAAAAGGATATTTTTCATTCTCATTCATCATGTTCTCAATCATTTATTCATCTGATTGTTCTTATGTTCAGATTGTATTTGAGTTCAGATTCAAAAAGTTCTGAAATGATATTTTGGGCAGTAGTGAATTTTTCATTGAAACTCTTAAATGAGTACATCATCTTCACTCATATCATTAGGTAAATGTTCTAGGCTTTCTTCAGTTACGTTGGTTACAAAGTGTGTATATTACAAAAATGGACTAGGTTTTTTTTTGTGCAACATTACTCCAATTATACACTAACAAGTGTTTTGTGCTTAGAATGCCAGTTTTATAAGGCACTTTTAAGCCATGAATATTCCTTGCAAGAGTACCTTACAATATATATATCTGAAGAGCTATTGCATATATTCTGTAACATGGGGTGTAAGATGAGTTAAAATGGGAGATCCTCCACAGGAATTATTATAAAAAATCTGAGATTTCTACATCAGAATTCAGTTCTTTAGAGGCTTACAATTCTCCCAAGGAAATTTTGTGTGAGCAAAGTTTCTCAACCATGAAATAAAAAAAAGAAAGAATTAAAACATGAGAAACAAATGCAGAGCAAAAAATAGTATGAAAATCAGTTTGAAAATATTTTTGAAAATTTTAGTTATTTAAATGGGCAGTAAAATTATTACATTTATAGGATCCTGTTAAAGACAAGCCACTAATTTGAAAAGAACATGAGAGTTCATAAATTAGAGGTGCACAAAAACGATTATCTACTGTTATTATATTTGGGTTGTCAAAATTTAAAAGTATTTTTTTATGTCATTACAAATGCAGCTTGATTAATTAAATATTTTTTCTTCCATTTATTTTAAAATATTTTTTATTCCCCTTTATTTTGTAAAAATTATTCAAGCTTTTACTCATTTTTTGTGCTGTAACCTAACTTTACCATATTTCTTTTGTCAGTTGTTGACACAGAAAAAGAAAATTGCTACTTTTATTACTCGTTATTATAGCATACAAGAGGAATATCAAAGTAAATGTAAGGCTCGAGTTAAACGTCAGGCTCAAATTGGTAAAATACTTTTTTTTATATTCATTTTGATTGAAAAAAACTTTTTTATGAAAATAAGAATATATTTCTGTAAACACAAGTGTTATAAAATATTCAATTTTGTGAATTTTTTCTCTACCCATGAATATCTAATACCATCACAATGTTGAAAAAAATGTTTATTATGAGCCATCTATAAAGGATCTACTATGTAGAAATCTATTATGTAGTTTTGTATCCTAGATAAAAGTTTTCCTTTTTAACTGTACAATGAAAAGATTAAGATCAGGTTAAAATTCTGAAAAACAAAGAAAAAATTGTTTAGAATGGTCATCTTTTAAGGACTGAATATAGAAATTGTGTTTGCTACTGCTCCCTCACATCATCTATTTCCATCACTCTCCTTAATGTCTTGACATAGGACTGAGAAATGTTTGAACGCATTTCATATTTCTTGAAAATTTAAATCTTAAGATAGGTAAGAAAAAGTTTTTATGGAAACATTAATTGCAAATAAATACAGATACTTATTAATTACTGGTGTTGCTGAAAAATCAAAAGTGCTTGATAAGAAATGTTTTTAAAACTCATAATATGCACATTTTTTAAAGAACTTGTTTGATTGATTTAGTTTACTTATAGGGAAAATAAACCAATTTATAGCAAAATAGTCAATTAACACTTTTTTATCCTAGTAAATAGGTACCTACAAAGATAAACATGTTTGCAATAAGTGGAGAAAATGCAAAGATTGACACTTTTCTCGTATTGTTGTAACTTCGTATTATTGAAAAAAAAGAACGAAAATAATCCTTTATACAATCATTTTGAGATCTATATTCAAATAGTTCCAAAGCCTGGCCTTTGGTAAAGCTGCAGGAAAATTGGTTTGTTATCTTTGAGAGAAAGGTATCAAAGAAAGATATATGTTAATTGTGTGTGGAAACATAAATACAACAATGAGTTGTACAGGAAGGTGTACAGGCAGGCTGATATAATAGAGTATTAAAAATAATTGCACATAATTTGCTGGACAAATTTGCTATATGAGTCATTCCAGGATCTTTAAATAAAAACCAATGGTAACTAGTGTTAGGGAAAAGCCCTTATTGAGTTGGGCGAATTGTGTTGATGAAGATTTTAAGGCAGCTGGCCCACAATGGCCGTCCCTGTCAATAGAAAAAGAAGGCAATAAGTAATTAAATGTATACATGTTAAATCATACATATGTTTATATATTAACATTATTCATGGGAAAAATATGTAGATTTATTTTTACAGTATTTTTTGCTCAAATTATATGAAAGAAAAAAGCCATAAAAATGTATAAATTTGCGAAATGTTTTTGAGCAATTGTATGCCTATTTATGTTCTAATAAGCTCCTTTTTTTGCCAAAAATTTTAAATGAATTATCAATTTTTTTTTTTAAAGCTGGTGCTGATATTTCTCAAATAGATTTTGATGCAGCAATGGGTCAGAAAACTGATGTCTTTATGCAAACAGTAATTTTTAATCTCTGTTACTTTAAATAATTTGTTAAATATATTTTAAGAACTATTATAAAAATTTCCTTTATTTTCTCAAAAGTATATATTGCTATAGATGTTATATTAACTCCATTGTTAAATTTTAGTTTTTTTTTTGTTTCCCTTATAACTTATTTTCATAAGACAAAAATTTTTTTATTATTTAATTAATTTATTTTTAAAATGTGTATAACAAATTGTATTCAATATGTAATTTTTGAATTTAGTTAGAAAAATTTCTTATAATTTGTGAATAAAAAAGTTAATGTTTTTTGTAATTCTGTGGCCTTGTAAAGAATCCAATTTTTTGATAATGGGGGTTTCAATTTAAAATTTATTATCTATGAACTATTTAAGTACTTACTTTATGCTTTCTGTAATTATATTAAATTTTTTGTATGCTTATGATGTTTTTGTGAATTAAGCTGTTTTACATTTGACTTGTGTAAAAAGATTTTATTGATAAAAAAAAAAAAATTAATTTTATGTGGAAATTTTTAAAAAAAAGTTATTATTTTTATTCCATTTGTCTTTATTTTTTGAAATTCTGAGATGAATTTTTCATCACATGTGTATTTATTACCATTAACAAACCCATAATTTTATGGTAACAAATAAAATATAAAGATTAATAAAAGTATTTGTGGTTTTTTTAAGTGTGTAATTTTTTCTAAGTTACTTCATATTAAATTTTTTAATTTATTATGACATAAATTAAAAAATTTATGTAAATTTTTAAATGGGTAAATTTATGTAAATTTATGTATTGTAAATTACATAAATTTATTTTATAATTAATTAAAATAAATTAAAATAAATTACAAAAATTACACAAATATTTTAAATGGGTAAATTTATGTATTGTAAATTTATGTAAATTTTTACCTAAAAAACCTAAAAATGCCTTACATTTGAAAATACATGTATTATTTCATTAAAGGAATAATTTACAACCTCAAGTTGCAAAAATTTATAAGATTTTTATGGTGAAAATATTTATCTTTTTGCTGTAATTTAATAAATAATCTTTTTAAATGTATTTATCTTAATCATTCAGTAAATCAAATTCTTATAATTTATTTTATTAAAATAATCAATTTTTTTTTGTGAATAAGAAAAAATAGATTTTTTGTGCAAATTTAATAAGAACTTGATAAGTCTATCAGAATTATAGATTTTGCTTGTTAAACAATTATTTTTTTAATGAATTCTAAAATAAATAAATAAAATTAAATTTTCATTTACATTTTTAAAAAACGTTAAGTTTATAATATTTTATCTTGAATTTAAATAGTTGTCATTTTGGTGATTATAGAAATAAAATATAAGTTAGAGATTTCTATTTGATAATATTAAAACTTTCATGCAGAAAATAAAACTATTTTTTGTCAGTTGAAGAATTCCTTGAATTTGGATATGAGTAATTTTTCTTTGGGAATTTCATGTAAATGTGTTTCTTTCATTAACTATATTCCTACTCACTTTATGATTACAATTCTTTTGTTTCCACATCATTATACCAATTTATTGATTTCATAAGTCCATTATAAATCCTGGATGATGAAAATCATTTATATATATTCAGTCAACTTTTCATATAATTTGTCAATGCACGTTTTAAAATACAGTTGTTTTTTCGAGGAATCGTTTAAGATACATCTTTAATAATATTTGTCATGTTTTCATCTTCTAGGTCCTTTATGACTTACTAATTAGATTATAAGACTATATAATGAAATCTTTTATTTTATATTTACTATTTTTTGTATGTTGTAAAAAACAGGTAACTTTAAATAAGCCACATTTGCATTCGAATATTTTTGATAGACTAAAATCAATTTAATAATAGATTTTAGTTCAGATTAGCCTTAAAGCATTGCAATCAGTCTGAAATTGAATTTAGCCAATATATTAACAGTTTTGAATGAAATTAAATTGTAAACATATCTTTTAGGTATTTCCAGATTTTGATATGGCGCATCAATATTTACATGAAATAATGAAACGGCATGAAGATTTCCTTAAATTAGAAGAAAGCCTTGCTCAGTTGCATGAATTATTTTTTGATCTAGCACTTGTTGTACAAGTTGATGTAAGCCATTATTTTTTTCCCTGTTATTCACCAAAGTATTTTGTCTAGCATATTTGGAAATGTATACAAAATTAATTAATTTTATTTGTAATATTCTGAAAATTCCAATAATAAATACTTAAAATAATGGTATATTGCATTTTTCATTAATTTTATCCACCAATTATTGTAACTGCTTATTCGTCTTAAATTTTGAATGCTTTTTCAAATTTTGAAAACAATGAAAACGATAAAATATTAATTTATATGCCATTTAGGAAAGTTAATTTGATATAATTCTTAATTGGAATTTTGTGCTTATGAATATATTTAAATAGAACATTGATGTAATCTTAGTAAAGTTTATCTCAATTTTTGAATTTGTAAATATCAATTTGTAAAATAAAGTTAGCTTTTGTTTATATTTTATGTCTTTTTTTTGCTCATTCTTGAATTTATAATTATCTCATAAAAACAAATTGGAATCCTTTAATTATGAAGAAAAAATTTCTTTCATTACCATTTTTAATCTAGTTTAATGCACATTAAACTGTATAGCATTGGAATACCATAAAAATATTTTACATTTTTAAAGTACTTAATGCAATAAGAAAATTTTAAGAATATTTAATAATGATGATTTAGAAGATTATATTTATTACATATATAATTTACATAATTATTACATAATTACTTTTAATTGAAAAGCCTGTTGTAGAAAACTTAATTATACTTATTCTTGCAGTTTACTTTGATGGATAGAATTGATAAACATTCTACTTTTGTGGATAAAATTGTCATGCAGTCATTAACCAATGTCAAAGGGTTTAGAAGCGCTGTGAGAGGTAGTAAAGTTGTAAGTAAACATAGAATTACATTTTAAGCAATGAAAATGTGAATAAATATTATAGATTTAATTGGGAACCTTTTGTAGTATTTTGAATTATTTAATATTCTATCATGTATTTTGACAGTGACACTTTTATAGAATAATTTTTCTTTATGAGATTTAAATATATGTTGGTAATTTCGATTGTAATTATTCTTTTTCAATATACTTATATAATATCATTTGTGTGAGATGTATCAATTTTTAAAAGTGAACTTATGAATAATTTTTTGTTGAATATATTAAATAAAACATGTTTAAATTTTATACTATATATAAAATATATTACTAATTAAAATTATTTTCAGTATAACTTTTATAAATACGAATTATTATTTTTAATTAAATAATTCACTTGACTAAAGTAAATTTTAATATGTTTTTACAATATTTATTTTTTTATATAAAAATTTATATATATATATATATATATATATATATATATATATATATATATAAACTAGAGTTATTTTCAAAAACTTGCAAATTGTTTTAGAGACAGCATAATTTAAATGCTTTATTCATTGGATTAACTCATCTCATAACGTAATATATAAACCATTAATATTCATTATCTGACAAGTCATTATTCTGAATTATTTGCAACAAATTTTTTCAAAAACAAGATTGTAATCATAATTTACCCAATCAAATTGAATATGTAATTGTATATTATGATGTTTGCACTTCTAAGAGGTTTACATAACAGCGATTGTTGTACGAGTGACAGATGCAAATGATTTCAAAAAAATAGTCAAAATATAATGAATCTAAGATTAAAATTATATTAATGGTGAGAATTCTTATCAGTAAACAAGATGAGTAGGATTTCTCATTACAAGTGAAATAATTGAACTTTGCAAAACACTTTAAATGTTTGGGGGTATAAAAATTATTATTAAATTAATAGAGAATAGTTACTTATATATATCCAAATATCTCAAAATTTCATGTGTATGATGTAATTTTTATGACTATTTAAAGTCATTTGATATGTTTTAATAAAAATATTTGATTTATTATCTGAAACAAATAAAAAGGTTTCCTGATATTTAAATTTTTTTCTTATTTTTCTTATTCTGTTTTTCTTCAACTGTAAGATTGATTTGATTATATCTTAAAATATAAATTGTATAACATAATGTTTTGTTGTAAAATGTATCTACTTGTGCTTTCTCTAAAAAGTCTTGTTCAGTGAAGTGCTTTCATTTTTCAAATATTATAAAAATAGGTTTATAACTGAGTTTATTATATTTTAAAACAAAACAAAATCATTTAAATTATTTATTCTTCCATTGAATTCCTTAAGCTGAGTTCAGTTTTCTTTCCTTATTGTGAAAGTTTTTAATATAAACATTGTTAATTACTGATTTATCATATAATTTGTAAACCAATCAATTTAGGTTTAATCGATTTAAATATTGCAATTTAAGGTAATTTATTTATTTCATGTTTTTTTCAGAAACGATATCTTATACTTGGATGTGTTATTTTTATTGTAGCAATCGTTTTATTGATAATATACATGGTTGTAAAGTAAGCATGTTTTTGAATATAATTTGCTGATAGATCCTAAGAGAGAGAATATATTTGAGCACTAAATATAGTAACTTTTTCTGTCATTTTTTAACCTTTAATTTTTATTGATTTGATTATCAGCAGTAATTTATTCTAAGTTTCTGTGAAAAATCCAGTAAATATCACACTTTTGATGAATTTTTTCCGTACATTTCAAACAAACAATAAACTTATCAGTTATCAATTACACTAAAATATTTCTGTTATAAAAGTAACAAAAGAATCATATGCATATATTCAGAATATAAAATATATTTGTGCATTTAAATTTTAGATTTTAATTATTTTCAGATTTGCAAGTACTTTATTTTATTTTAGTTTTCAAGATCTTTAAACTATTGAAATTGTACTTTTGCAAAATACTTGAAATTTTTCTCTTTTTTTGTTTAAAATTCTTATCACTCATTTGATTATTTGAGAGTAATTAGGATAAGCATTATTTTGAGTATATTTTTACACCTCTATTCTAAACATATTTATATTGTCATATTCTTAAAAGAAATTTAAAATCTAATCTAAAGATTACAGCTCATATATTTGTTCTTATATGGTACTCATTAAAGTTAAGGAATATGTATTAAAATATTTCCTGATACTCTTACAGATTTAAGGATAATTTGCTTTATATTTTATGATATTTTAAAAATTTCTATATTTTTCAAAAATATTTCAAATGAAGGTAAATTAAAAAAAAAATATTAATATTTTGGATCCACATGTATAATATATACATGTGAATAAACTACATTATTATTTTAATATACATACATTATTTTATAATCACTATAAAAGAATATGATTATAAAATAATGTACATAGTTTACTATGGGTAATATTGTAAATTAAAATGTATTTATAAATTTTACTACTTTTGAAAATTTTTATGCAAAATTTGTTTTCAACACGTTTTGTATTAATTTGCTTATTACAAAGTTTTAATCCAACATCTTATAAATTCATAATCTCATATCCAATTCACTATAAAATATGACTACAAATAATGCATGCAATTCACTGTAATTTAACATTGTGAATTGAATTTCATTTATAACTTTACTATAGTTATAACCTTTTATGCAAAATTTGCATTTAGTGGAAATGTTTCTATTCTTATATATTGAATTATCTTTTCTGTAATGCAAAACCAGCATTTTACAATCTTTTATAACAATAATAAGCATTTTACCACCATTTGACTTACAGCGTTGGCATACAAAGACTCTTATGTCTTAATTTAGATTCTCTGATTTACAAATGCTTTGATGAAATATTTTAAGATGTTTTATAAAAATTTCCACACTTGTGTGTGTGGAAATCTATACTATCGATATAATAATTTCCTTTGTTGGATACAATATATCAGCTCAATCCTCTTTTATTTTACAGCAAATGTTCTTACATGTTTGTTATTGATATCCTCCTATATTCTTGTATCTACAGGTGTCTAAATCAAGTAATCATTGTTAGTTTTGGTGTGTTTTGGGGAATCACACAAAGTCATAGCCTTTATGCATCATGTTCTGTTTATACAACTAAAGCTGTTGTATTTTACATGTTATAGAAATGATCTGATTTAGCTGCCATCCAAATGTTGCATTTATACAGATACCATAAATGTAATAATGCAGTTAAATGATTTTAATGATAAATGCTATCCAGTTATTTTGAAATTAAAATTTTAAAAACACTGAATGGGTAAAGTGTTTTATATCTTGTTTTATTGGATTCCATGTTAAATCACTATAGTTGGCAACGAGTTTGTTAACAATGCTTATAAAAATGTCACTGACTTTTTACATAAAGCATTTGCACTTTTTGATGTTAAACAATTTGTCAAAGATTTTATTTTCTCTTACTGGTAGGAGGACTTGAGATTTGCAGATGGACAATAAATTATATAATTTATTGCTCTTACATTCTTCTGCTTTTAGTTATTCCCATGCAATGAGTTGATGTAAAGATTAAACCTTCATATTGGACATACTCGATTTGCAAATCACATTTAACACTTATTTTTGTCTCAGAGTTCTAATTTGTCACATGTAAATGTACCATATACAGTTTATCATATTTTGATTGCTTGTCTTAATTTCAATGATTTATACTTTATGTTTTTAATAGCACAATTTTAGGTTTATCAAATTTAATTGGGTTAAAACAGCATTAAAAATTTGTTGGCATTTTTACATGCTATTGGTTTTTTAAACAATTTTTTCTTACAATTTTTACAAATAAAATTTATTACAAAAATAAAACAAATTTTTATTGCATTTCTTAATACATTTCTTTTTTTAAAAATTTTTTTAGTCAGTTGTCACATTTTCTACTTTTAGTTTTAAACACTATGCTGTGCAGATTTTTCCAATATTGAGTCTTGTGCCAGTAACACTCACAAAAAAAAAAAAAAAAAAATCAAAATATATTTTTTGTAATGTTAATAGGTTCTATTTAGTATTAATATCCTTCCTAATACAATGGGTTCTTTAAAAATTATTTCTAATATTTCATTTCTCACAAAGTATCTTTTAATCCACAATGTTTGAGAAAAAATTTTGTTTTTTATATAAGATATTTTTGTTAAAAAATATATTTGAATGTATTTAGGCTTGTTTTTCATGAATAGTTTACATAATTATATCTCGTAAATGATCTGTAGGAAACTTAATATTGTTATGTAAAAATAAACAGGTATAAAATTTAAAAGAACAACCATATTATGTTATATATTAATGTTTATATACATGTTATTTTTTAAAAGTTACTTAACATGAATGGGATTGTTGCAACTCTGGATATTCTTTTGTATATATTGAAACCCAGAGTATAAAATATTATATTAAATGTATTTTCTTCAATACATCAAAATGTATTTTATTCAATATACTTATTATATTTTCTTTAATAAATTTGTTTTGTTGTAGATAATATAGATGAAGGGGATTATTTTGTTAGCAATGCTTGATGGTAGTAAAATTGTAATGTAAGAAGATTTCATTCTATTACAATTCATTTATTTAGATGAATTTTTTAAAAATAATTTGTTAGATAAAATAAAAAATATTTTGATGATCTAGCTTGAAAAACTATACATTCTCATTTGTTTTATTAAATATACATTGTGAGTCCCCATTTTTGAATATTTGAAAATCTAGTATTTGAAATTTAAATATTTGTAAATCATTTTATGAAAATTTTAAATATAGACAGTTAGATTTAAGTAGTAAGTTATTCTAGTAGTTAGTTTATTTAATTAAAATGGTTTTTTAAACAACTTTATTAATTTATTATTAATTTAGCATAAAAGATTTTTTATTCAAAATTTTTTAATACTTTTCTAATTCATAATCACAATTTTTCAGAGAAAGTGAGGAAGGATATTTATTTGGCTATTTTTGTTATTAAATGAAATGCTGAAATCTGATTTACATAGCAGATATTGATTTATTTTGTTTTAAAATTTGAAGAATGTATGATTGTAAAATAAATAAAGTCTTTGATACCATTGAAAAATGTGGAATTTCATTTTCTTATAACTTTTCAAATTGTTTATTAATGGGTTGATTTATTCACTTATGCCATAATACTTAGTTTAACATATAAAAATAGTGTTAAATAGTGACTACATTACTTTGGTACAATTTGTCAAAACATTTGTATCAAATAAAATGCAACAAAATTAACCATTAATAAGATACTGTTCTTATCACATTTATTCCTTTTTAATTTCTGTTAAACTATTTCTTTGGTAAAACTCTGATTGAATTAAGAATCGATTCATTCTTTTATAAGAATTATTATTATAAAATAAATGTAAAATGTTTGTAATAATTTTTTTCAATATCTATTTTAGTTTTGAATGCATTTATTACAAAAAATTGTACAAAATGTTTTATTGTAATTCAAATTCTCTCTCTCTCTCTATATATATAGAATTTGATGTATAGAATAAATATATGTATGTATGTGAATTTAAACTTTGTCTACAGTTCTAGTGGGCTTGTGAAATTATGTTTTGGATGAATTTTACATAAATCTTTTTTATAGTGTATTAGCAATGCTTGTAAAAAACATAGTCGAACCTATTAAATTAAAAATTGACAATAAAATAAAAAATAAAAAATCCTTTTCGTAATTTATTTTTTAATTTTTTATTTTCACATGTTGAATTATTATATTTCATTGTAAATAAACAAATTTTTTAGAAAATAATATACTACATATGCATTTTGTTTTGCATATATACAAATCAGATTGAAAAAAAGGCTGAATGTAAGGTCTATTTTTATTCATAGATACACAATTAATATATTCATCAGTATGTTGCATTTAGTTATGCTTAACATCAAATGAGACATTTACAGTGTTTATTATGAATATCTTAAGTTTACACATTGTCATCCCTCATGATTGGTAATTCCATAGTTGGTGCACAGTTTTCAAACTTATTTACTCCAGGAACTGATGGTGAACGGCTTGCTGTTGCTTGAAAATTGATAAATGATGTAGAAGTAGCAAAGCTAATACAGCTGTCTCTTACATTCCTGTTGTGATAAAGTTTCTCATCATGTGGTGAGGAGCGGCAACCCAGAGAATGGTGCTGACCCTGATGAACAGCTCGACGTACTTTCCAGCGCTCAAATCTGTGTCTTAAAGAGTTTTGGACCTACAGTGATAATAAGACTCATTAGTGTAATTTTCAAATTTATTGCTTCGAACACGGAAGAACATTTATATTATATTTTATTTTTTGATATTTTTCCTTTTTTAGTTGATTTCCTGTGCTTTTTTCATATTCTTTACTGTTATAATGCATTATGAATTGATATTTCTTTTGATAATCTCTTTTTTTCATAGTGCTCAATATTTCAATCTTACTGAATATTACAAGCATTTTTATTCTTTCCAATAAAAATAATCTTTATCTATTAATATTAAATCATGTTATGTGCCTGTAATATTGCTAACTCGAGTCAGGAAAGTATTTTATTCTTTTTACAATACCTATTATTGGCCTTATTTTATATTTTATTTAGAATTTTTTCATCTATAGAATTATGAAGTTCTTAATATTGGAAAGTAAGAGACATTTCTATTACTCCCTATTGCTTACAAATTAATAAAATGTTTTGCTTTATAGATGACTTTATTTACTTTGCATTTTTACCAGATGTGAAATACCATTTTTTATTAATACAACAGGCTTAACATCAAAATATTATCAGTCTGTATTAGAGTTTGCAAAACTGATTCATTTGTAAATAAATGATGAATCTGATTTTTGTTCTTGATCCTTCAAGTATTTTGTGCTTTTCTATGCTTAAGTATTACATAGTTTATTTATTTATTTTTTTGATGTTTATAAGTATAGATTAGGTTAGAAATAATTTTTTTGGCTTTATCTCGAATTAACATGGAAAGAATTAAAGAGAACTCAACAAAGAAATTAGAAATCTCTAGGATTGCTTGAATGTCTAAAATATTTATGCATTCTGAATGTATTTATTATCTTGTAACTTCTTATTGCTATATATGTAATAAGAAATTCTTCATTTACTAACTGATTGTCATTTTTGTAAATGTTTTTATGAAAAGAGAATATTAAGTCACAAAAATAATTTATGTAGCAGATGTTTAATTTATTTGTTTATTTTGTACAAAAAGCCTATTACATCCACTTGAATATTATCTTTCACATGGACTCTCATTTCATATGGAGTGTTGCATTTTTGCAACATTTCATTCATTTTTGTATAATATGTGGATATTATACAGCATGGAAATTGCTTTAAATATTCAATGCTTATTAGCCATAAAGTGGTTGTTTCTTTCGTTATAGTTGAAATCATGTGTAAGTCACTTTATTTTACTTATAATTGGTCTATGAGTTAAACAAATAATCACTTTCACTAGTAATATTGAATATACAATTTTGTCCACCAACCAAAAACAAGTAAATTTGTCAGTGGGATTAGCTCTTCAGTGAGTAGTTGGAAAGAAAATTTTGGCCAATATCTTAGTGGGATTCGTTATTTTATATATTATTGGAGATTTGTCTCTCTTGATACTGCTATTAAAAAAATACCTATTAATCATTAAGTAAAGATAAATTTATTTCAAATAAATTTATTATGTAAAGCACATTAAATATTAATATTTGATTGCTTATGCAAGCAATAAATAAATCATAACATCCACTTTATGGTTAGTTTAAATCGGCAAGGACGATTTAAATGTTTTTTTTTAATTTCTATTTATTTATTTCTATTTATTCTTTAAATTTTAAATTTCATATAAATTTTTATTTAGGAATCATATTTTTTTCTGGATGATATATGTCCATGCAATATCTTCTGGACAGTATATATTCATATATATATGAATATAGTTTGGATGGTAAATGAGAAAATAGTCCATCAAAGATTTTTTCTAGAATATAATTTTAAAAGATTATCAATTTAAATTTGAATATTTAAGTTCTTGAGATATTTTGTTTTTTTTACAACTATTTAAAAATAAATTTAGTTCTTAAATTTGTTATATTCAATTGAATAATACAATAATTCATTTTTAAAACTGTTAAATAACCTTAAATATTTAGAAAATTTTTTGCCAGAACTTGCACGTTTTTAGTATTGAAATATTTAATTTCTTAATAGATTAAAAAATTGATTCTTTAAAATATAAAAACATTAATCTACTAATCTATTAGCATTTTATTAATGAATCTAAATTTTTTCTACAAAAGTAATCAAACTTAACATAAAGCAATAATATTTTGAAGTAAATTATTTTTATATGAATGAACACTATTTACTGAAGAATCATATAAAGTTAATTTACCTATTTAATTTTCATTTTATGAATGTATGCTTAAATGCACAATTTTTATTATACAATGAAGATTTTTAATATTTAAAATTTTTAATTAAAAATCTTTTCCGATTTTGTAAGTTTAACTTTAATCTGAAAATATATATTATTTTAAATTTTAAAAAATGTAAAATAATATATATAATAATTTATTTATAATTTTATTATAATCCCTTTTAAAAATGAAGTAATATAATTCATTTCATTTTTAAAAGGGAATCGGAAATTTGAATTTTATAATTATTTAGAGTTTTAATTAATATACAAGGTGCAAATTTTTGGTTATATATGGTGAAGTTTTCAAAGTTATTTAAATAATTATTATAACACTTACCTCTCCATTAAGAAAACAATACAGCACTGCAACAATAAAACCCTAAAAAATCATTGAATATAGTTTACCATTTTAAGTGATTAATATATTGCTTACAATTTTAATATATTTAGTAGAACTAAGTATAATCATAACTGAATTATGATGCTATGGTTATCATTAGAAACGTTTATATTACTGGTGATAAATAAATTTTTTAATAATAAGTATACATTTCATAATATGAAATAATTTATTTGAAAAATTCTATAAAGACTGTTTATATTTCCAAAAAGAAAGAATTAGTAAGAGTAGTATAAAATTAAAGGAAGGAACCGTAGGGCTTGTGATTTTGGCTTTCGGGGTAATCTGCCGATATTTATACAGAATTTTTTACGCTCCCGTATTTTTAAAATCTGTATTGGAACCATTTTTCAATATTATATATTATATTATTCAATCAATCTGAGGGCGTACCTCAGGGCTCAATTTTAAGCGTCACATTTTTTAGTTTATTCGTAAGTAACATCCTTCATCTATTCAAGGCACTTTGTTAATGACCTGCAAATATCATGTCAAGAGTCTAATATGAGGTTATTTGAGAGACAATTACAAACTGCTGTAAATAAATTATGCTGCATGGTGTGATGAAAATGACCATACTTTGTTTCTCCTGGCAAGAGTAGTTGTGTCCACTTTTGCAGGAAGACAAGCCTCTATAATGATTTAATTATTTAAATTAAAAATACATGTGGTCTATAATGTGGCTATACATGTGGTCAATAAGATAAAATTCCTTGGAGTGATATTCGACAGAAAGTTTACTTTTATTCCTCATGTCCTATATCTGCGAAAGAAATGTGAGCGATCGCTTAATATCCTCAAGGTTTTATCAAATGCATCTTAGGGTGCAGATCGCACATCACTCTTTCGGGTTTATCAATCACTGATTTCATTCCGCATTGACAACGGATATGTGGTATATGGATCTTCTGTCTTACGTAGATTGGATACTGTCCATTACTCTGCAATGAGAATATGTTCTGGCGCATTTCGCATATCCCCCGGCTAGTCTATATATGATAAGTCATCAGTTACCACTAGACCTGCGGGGCGAATACAGCTGTCTCTCAATTACTACGCTAAGGCTCTGTCGACCCCTCGTCTTCCCCTAGGTTCCATGATTTCTACAGTTTCTCTAAAGAGACTTTATGATGCTCGTTCAATGGGCATTCCACCTTTTTTTCACACAAGTAAACTTTCTTTACTCGTGTGACTTACTGATGATCTATGTGATTTGCAGAGTGAGTCACTTAATCACTTTACTTATCCGGCTTTGTGTAACCCGACACTTACTTTTATTCATTCCTTTGCTCATTATGTAAAATCTGACATAATACCTATTGTCTTTAAACAGCTATTTTCTTATGGCTGTCAGTATGAATCATACAAGCCTGTATTCACAGATGAATCTAAGTCAGCAGGACATGTTGGCTATGGTATTTTTATTAATAATGCATCTTATAGCTTACATTCGTCCTGTTCCATCTTTACTGCTGTAGCAACAGCTATATACCACGCATTTCAGCATGTGAATAGAGATGACTATCGTCAATTTTGTATATACATTGACAGCATGAGTGTTTTGGTAGCTTTGAAAAGCAATAGTTTTAATTGTCACTCTGTTGTATCCAGGATTTACAGAGTATTGGAATCCCTAGCTGGCAAGGGTTACAAAATTTTATTTTGTTGGATACCAAGTCACGTAGGTCTTGATGGAAATGAGAGAGCGGACGCAGCTGCAAAAGGCTGCATCAGATCAAATTATACCGTCGGTTCCGCTCTCTGACCCGAAAAAGGATGTAAAAAATTTCGTACATTCATTTTGCCAGGAGTCATGGAGCATACAGGTAGCGAATAAACTGCACACCATTTTTCTATACCTCACCACATTACCAATTTTACCGTTACTAAGTGCCGGTATTCGTATGACTCATTTGATTACACACGTTTCACACACAGACATTTGTTTCCAAGCGAATTGAATCCATGGTGTGAAACGTGTAATTAACCATTCACCGTTTTCCACATTTTAATTTCATGCCCTGATTTTAACGTTTACCGTTTTAAATTCTTTGAAACAGACATTTTAACTATGCGTGATTTAGTGGGGGAGATATCCCAAAGAAATCTTTACTTTTTTTAAAGGCAATTGGTTTTATTTATTTTATTTAAATTTTATAACTTTAATTTTATGAATTTTATTTTTACTTTCATTTCACTGTTTATATTCTTTTAGATTTTAATGGAATTATGTACAATCATGTTTGTATTTTAACTTTGAGTTTTGCTTTTATACAAAGTTTTCTTTAAATATAATTTCTGGCTCAGCTTATCCTTTTTGGACCTTGCGCCATAAAACCCAACCAACCAATCAGCAAAAGAAAAGAAAAAAAAGTATATAAATAGCATTAATTATTTTATAAAAGATTAAAGTAATCAAATCATCTCTTGTGGGTGATTGTCAAGAAGACACCCAAGTTTTTAGCGCTCTAGCTTTAATTAGAGTGCCCTTATAAATATGTTAAGTATTTCATGGGCTAGATTTTCACTAGGGACTTAGGCATTTATAAAGTGGTTTCAGAATCCTGTTTAAATAGTGAATCCCGGTTTAAATAGCCCTCGCATACAAAAGTAACTATGGAACATCAAAACAAACGGCTTTCCGGACACTTAAATCTTCACTAGATTTTACCTCAACTTTATGTATATGACTAATTGAAAAGTGTTTCGTCAAATTTTCTAAGAAATTAGAATAAATTAGAACAAAATCTGAACATTCCAATTAATTGTATTTATCTAAAAAAATTAGAATATAAGTGTAAATAAGAAGCATTTTGTTTTTCTGATTTACATTTTTTTATTTTTTATATATTATAAAGTTAGGAGGTTGTAGGCATTCATTTTTAAAACCTTCAAATTTCTTCTATGTTTTAAAATCATTTAAAAAGCTTGTTTAAAAATCTATTGAAATTAATCCAGAGATTGTAACAATAAATGCTGTATTTAAAAATATATAAATTATTTTTCAAAATAGTTGTTTAAGAGTAAAGTTGCATGGACGTAAGCATTTATTGAATAATTAAAGTTACCAGCAACTATATTTATTCACACTTTTTCTATTACTCATTTCTATTTACATAATTATATCTATTCGGTAAAACTAAGATTGCTTAGGTTTGCACTACCTGGATAGATAAAAGTGTAGCTTGGATGAAAGTAAAGATAACTTCACCCGTTCTGTGGTTAGGTGTTGCAATTACCAGTATATAAGTCACTCCTAGGAGTGGAATCAAAACCAATAATGCTTTTGCAGCTTTTCTAAAAAGAAAATAAATATCTATTTTATTAATGTTTTTCTACAGAAAGCAAAAGTTCAGAAAAATGCAAAGTAAACAGGAAATATTGAAAATAATGTTTAATACGAATTCATGTTTTACACTACAAATGAGAATTTGATATTTTCCTAAAAATGTTATAGAAAACATAATACATAGCAGAAAACTAAATGATTTCTGTAATGATTTAAACTAAAATGAGGAAACTTACATTACTCTACTTAGAATTCTAAGAAAATATAAAACAAACTAAATATTAGCAAACTCTATACTCTATTGAAAAAATGACATTCATCTTCCTTCTATTACATTCATTCTCTACTTAATATATCCTCATAAAGATAATGGAATTTGTAAAATTTTTATTATTAAAAAACTATATTCACAAATATTTCTTATCTTCGTTTCAAAGTTATATGATTAGAAAAAATATTTAACTTCTTTCGAAATAATGAAAAATAAGTCAGACTTATTTTTTCCACGATAAAATAAGATGTGGTCAATATTATTGTGTTCACATTGCAATCTAAGCAAGTATATCTGATGCTGGAACATTTATAAACAGTTAAAACAGTTTATTTTCCCTTGAAGTTTTCTACAAGAAAAGGATTTACAAATGAAATTTTATTAGCTATTTTCCTACTATATCCTTATACTTGCTGATATTGCATTCTGTGAAATATAATTGCCTATTATTTTTCACTTATAGAAGCATTTTGACGCTGCGTAGTGGATAGCCTAATTGTCGAAAATGTTGCTGTGCTCATATTTAATGTTCACGACATATGGCCTCCCGGGTCTTTTATAAACAGAAAATGACTAGGAGGATTTACTGTCTAAACGTGTTATTTGTAAGTGAACAACATTAAATCATTAATTGTTTAATATAGTTGGGGCTTATGCAAAAAAAATATGGAGGTAAGGAGGTTGATTCTAAATTTGATGGATTAAAATAGGAATCTGATAGCATTAGCTGTAATGTTAAAGGATTTGGATACATTGGTTGAAATCTTATCAAATGAGTTTGGCAGTAATTCTCCAAATAATGAATGAATGTACATATTATTACATATGCTAATTAGATGTCCTTTTCAGATTCATGCAATTCTTAAGGCATCAGGGATAATATATGCACCCCATAAAGACGTCCATTTGACTAGATGGGATCTGAATAGTTTTCTGTGAGTACCATATGGATAAGGTCTAGTTAGTCCTCAGGTGCAAAAAATTATCTTTGACCTCATAACAAAACCAAATAAACCAAACCTGATGAATGAGTTTTGAAGAACTGATACTTCGATTTCTGTACTATGGAAATTATTTCTAAATCCGTGTTAGATGTAATTTGAATATTTATAGTGGATAAAATTAAATTAGTAGATATGGTGGACATCTATAAAAAGAACTAACTCCAACTGTCCCTCTTCTGTATTTATTCATTGTTGCTATGACATAATAATTGTATGCTGGAAAAGCAGTTCACGTTAATAAGAGGAACAATTTGGTTTCTTCTTTAGGTTATGTACTATTGAAAATATTTATTTACGTTGAATATACACTACTGGTCATTAAAATTGCTACACCAGGAAGAAATGCAGATAACAAAATGATATTTATTGGACAAATATAGTATGTTAGAAATAGCAAATGATTAAATTTTCAAAAAATTTGGTTGGATAGATTCTGAGAAATCAGTATCCAGAACAACCACCTCTGGCAGTAATAACAGCAGTTATACGACTGGGCATTGAGTCAAACAGAGATTGGATTGCATGTACAGGTACAGATGCCCATGCAGCTTCAACACGATGCCTCAGTTCATCAACTGTAGTGACTGGCATTTGGTGACGAGCCAGTCGCTCGGCAACCATTGACCAGACATTTTCTATTGGTGAAAGATCGGGAGAACGTGCTGGCCAGGGCAACAGCCGAACATGTTCCGTATCAAGGAAGGTCTGTACAATACCGGCAACATGTGGTCGGGCATTATCCTGCTGAAACGTAGGGTTTCGCAGGGCTCGAATAAAGGGTAGTGCCACTGGTCGTAAAACACCAGAAATGTAAAGTGCACTGGTCAGAGCACCGTCAATGCGAACAAGAGGTGACCGAGACGTGTATCCAATGGCACCCCATACCATCACGCCAGGTGATGGGCCAGTATGACGATGACGAATGCACGCTGCCAGTGTGCGTTCACCACGATGCCACCAAACACGGATGCGACCATCATGATGCTGTACACAAAACCTGGATTCATCTCAAAAGATGACGTCTCGCCTTTCGTGCGCCCAGGTTCGTCGTTGATCACACCATTGAAGGCGCTCTTGTCTATGACGCAGCGTCAAGGGAAGCCGCAGCCATGGTCTCCGAGCTGAGACTCCATGCTGCTGCAAACGTCGTCGAACTGCTCGTGCAGACACTTGTTGTCTTCCAAACGACCCCGTTTCTTGACTCACGGCTCGTGACGTGGTTGCACGATCCATTACGGCCATGCGAATAATATGCCTGTCTTCTCGGCTGCTAGTGATAGGTGGCCGTTGAGATCCCGCATGGCGTTCCGTATTACCGTCCTGAACCCATCGATTTCATATTCTGCTAACAGTCATTGGATCTCGACAGACGCGAAGAGCAATACTGCGATAAGATAAACCGCAATCCCGGTACTTTACAATTCGATTTTTATTAAAGTCAGAAACGTGCTGGTACGCATTTCTCCTTCTTACACGAGGCATCACAACAACATTCCACCAGGCAACAACGTTCAAATGCAATTTGTGTATGAGGAACCGGCTGAACAATTTCCTCATTTAAACACAATGTAGGTGTCGCTACTGGCGTCTGCTTTGTCTAAATGCGTTGAAAAGCTAATCATTTGCATATCAAAGCACCTTCTTCCTTTCGTATAAATTTCACGTCTGTAGCATGTCGCCTTCTTGGTGTAGCAATTTTAATGGCCAGTAGTGTATATATATATATATCAATTTAAAATATTTGCAGGGATAAACAAAATATTTTACCGGTCTAATTTTTATGAATAACTGTGAAAGGGTTTACAAATTAGTGAAAAGAGCGAATCTCTTAAGACCTTATTGATTAATTTGTTAAAAGGGAATACTGCCCAAAAGAAAATATTTTTAAATTAAGAAAAAAAAATTGTTCAATACTGTGACAACTTTTTGTTTTTATTTCTGTTAGGATTTCAATCACAATAATAATTAGTTTTTCACAAGTGACTTTTTAAGATTTATTGCATCCAAAGGAAAACAAATGAATTTAGAGAACTAGTCACCTTAGTTTGGATTCTTTCAATCTTAGGAAATTTAAAACATGACAATACTGTGTTTTCTTACGATAGGAAAAATATTTAAATAAATAACATTAAGTTGCATCATAATTTTTTTGTATTGCAGTTTTATGAGCTGCTGTAGCCCTTCCAACTCCCCACCTTTTCCAATTTTATATGAAAGGGGGGTGGAAGTCCACTATATTTATTGACATAATACTGTTAAAGAGAAATATTACTTGTTAGACAACTTTACTTTGGAAAAAAGTTAATTTTTATGAATTAAATTTGTTGCAAACTGTCAGACTGAAGTAAGCAAATTAATAGTGAATATAATTTAGTATAATTACTATACCCTATAACTTACTATAATTTTAAATATTTTTTCTGTATGTGGAAAAACGGAATTTTCTTAATAGATAGCATTGATTATGAAGATAAACTCTTTCTAAGGGTTTGTATAATCTAATAGTGGAGGGAGTGGTTACATTTTTTTTTCCAGATAATCCAGAAATTCTAACCAGCAACATTTCTACATGGAACAATTTTCATGCTATTGACAGATTCCTAACTACTCCAAGCCGAAATTTTAACAGAATGGTTTTTGGAACAATTTAACATTACGAATAAATTTTATTGAAGTAAAAGGAGTTAGTTATGCAAATTCAGTAGATGATCTCAAATAAAAGGGAATAATTTGTTTCAAGTATCATTCTCAAGAAGTGGAATAGGAGCAAATATCACACTTTATGGCATCAGTAATTATTGCACCGATATAAAATTGTGTTAGTTTTTATTTCAAATATTCAGCACTTTATTTAATGAATTCAAATTATTCTTCTCCTTTACGTGAAATCATACTCAAACTTTCTCTCCTTCGGTTGAAAACATACTCCTCAATTGTGGTGGAGCATTGAACTTAGTCCCTTCGTTATATCGTACCAAATGAAATATTTTTAAGATTTTTGTGAAAATTGGGGTAAAAACAGCCCTTCGATGTGAATAATACAAATGTTTTTTCCTTAATTCTTCATATGCAAAATTCTTATACTGTCGTTTGTAAAAAGCATGTCTATTTACATTACAACTTTTAATCCCTAAATCGTCGTTGATTTTAATTGAAAAGATATAAGCAAAATGTGTTAATAAATTTTAAAATTAGTAAAAATGAGAGGAAAAACTATAAATATAACAACAAAGCAAGAATGCAATAAAAAATTGAGATTAATTAGAAATGACTATCCCGATATTAATCAAAAATGGAGAAAAATCAAGAAATTGACAGAATAGGAATTGCAAAGCGAATTTGCTTTCGTTTTATGCCGGCGAGTTCGAATATGCTGGTAGGAAAGTTGGAAGAAATTTCCATTCTTGCGCCTCTTCAGGTAATGACGGATTTGCTAGCGTTCCATTTACTATTCATTTTTCGTGTAATGCCATTCGAAGGGTGTGGATTTCACAGCAATTTGACAAAAAACCGTAAATATTTCCTGAACTAGAGGAAACTGATGATTTTCTGTAGGTTTTCTTGAAAAATGCTAAAATATTTTGGAGTAAATTTGACTGATTGTATCAAGAAAAATATTTGTGATATTGCCGGGAGGTTAAACACTTAAATAAGAATTCAATTATGAAAATCCCTTATATTTGCTTCACCTCATATATAGTATTCTGATGGAAATGTTCATTTCTGTCGAAATTTTTCCTCTTTTTCTAAAGATTTATTTTACATGTAAATCTTTCAGAAACTTTATAAATTTGCGTTGTATCTTATTCAGCAGAAAATGATATTTTTTCATTGCTTTAATTCAGAAAAAGTTTACAATATTATGTGATTGCTTAATGATCAACATTGCCTCTACCACACATCTTTACTTTTCAGATACATTTTATTAAACATAGATATGAACTATTTTTAAAATCAAAACAAAATATAAAAAAATACAAAACCATTCACTTGATTTGAAAGTAGTTTAATTTATACGTACCTATATTGTTCAGATTCAACTGTATTGGTAGCTCTTAATTTGGTTATGAGAACCCACATGATTTTGGAGAGGAATATTATGTTAACCTAAAAATGAGAAAATGATTGTAACTGAAACTAGAAATGAATAATGTGAATTATACTAGGGATTATATAAAAATAATATATATTCATCAATATATTAATACTTGAGAATTATTCGTACTGGCATTTAAGTAAATGCGAAAATATTCAATCGCACATATGTTTGCGTATTTTATTTAGGGAATTGAGATTAAAACAAATAGAGCTTTTCTTGTAATGTATTAAGAATATATAATTTTAATCTAGAACATATATTCAAATTTTTATGCAATAGTTTTTTTAAAGGAGCTTTATATACGAAGTCTCCAACAAATTTAATGCAATACAAATTTATAGCGTACTTTTCTTCTCTAACGAGAAATATTTTGGCTGGTCGTAAATGCACTAGAGAGAAAAATTTAAAAAATTTGAATTATGTGTTTGTCTCACTGTGAACTCATTTTCCACATGAGGTTTGTTTTTATGAAATAAATCAAGAATAGCATAAAAAAATTAGATTTATTTGATTTTTATAAAATATTCCTGAACTAATAAAATATGTCTTTTACGTATAATCACGTAAAAGACATATTTATACGTAAGTTTTGCTTAAAAATGTAAACCTAGCAAAATGTATATCCCTATATTCTAGAAATGTTAGATGATATTTCATATGTTCTAATAGCAAAATATATTCTGAAAATTTTTAAAGCAAATAATTTATTAAAAAAAATGAAAATGCATTATTTTATTGATATCTTAAAAATATATTACTAGCTAAAGTTTATGTTTGTTTTTCATATTAATATTTTAAAACTTCATTTGTGTAAAAATTTTTTTATATTTATACCATGCTATCCATTACATTTTTTCTTTCTTTTTTTAAAAGCTTAAATTTTAAATATTTCTCTTCTTCTTAATAACTTGAGTCTTAATAAAAAGCTCCGTCTTAATAACTTCATTTTTTACATCAAGTCATTTCATTCTGGTGATACTATGATTCCTAAAAGGGAAAAAATCACAAATTTTTAAAATTTAACTAAATCAACTTTATCTTGTTAGAAAATTAGTACATCATAATTTCTAGTACTGAACTTAATTTTCATTATATTCGAAGATTTCGTAATTGCTCTCAGAATTCATTTTCATTAAATTAAAAATCATTGTAGTTTCACCATATTTTTTTGTCAGTTCGTGTCATTTCTTTTTAATTTGAACCGAAGATATCAGTTGTAAAATCCTTTAATTACCTTTTCATCACTAAATGTGCAGGTGCAGTCTATTTGTTATTGTAAGTAATTTTTTGGTCTTTCGGAGCTACAAGCTGCTTTGTATTACACTAGCAATATAAACTTCATTTGTCTGCATGCAATCTTTTTAGACATCTATGATATATACTTTTAGATATCTACATGTAATATTAATACAAGCATTTAAAAGCATTCCAGGATGCAATTACTTATTATATAAGTTCCAATAAAAATCCTTTTCTCTTCATTATCAAGTTACGAGGTTGATGTTTGAACGTGCACTCTTCTATTCACATAAAATTACATCAGTGGTGAATCAATAATTCTGACGAATATTTACCCCACTTCAACTCTCTCAGAAAGGTTGTTGATTCGGTCAAGGAAATTCAAACGAAATTAATTTCCTTACTAATTGGATTTAACTATTCTAAGGCTATGACAGCAATTTCTCAAATATTCCCGACACCAGAAATACTTAACTTAGACATTTCAGTGGAAACTAATGTAAAATCACAGTCACTTGCGTTTCAATATATTTTTCGATAGTCCTACTTTAAAATTGAGTGATTTTGAAGGCATCTGTTATACCTTTTCTACTATTTTTATAAAGCTGTATAAAGATCAATTTACCCTTTGTTGCAAAAAAAAAAAAAAAAAATTCTAGAATAAAATTATAGACATCATAGCTGTCAGGTAATTTTAATTTTAGTGTAAGTTTACTTTTATACCTCTGAAAAATCAAATATTAATAGTCATGAGAAATATAATGAAGAGAAATTGACATCGCTTAAATGACGAACTCAATCGGTTAAGTTCTTTTCTTCCGAGGTAGCTTATGTTGCATCAAAACTCGACTCAATCAACTCAGTAAGTGATCTTTTCTCAAAGTTATTTTAACTAGAAGATGATGAGTGAGTGGATATTATGTCTAACTGAAGCTTTCTACGATTCTAACAATTAGGATAGTAGAAAATAGCTAAATAGAAATGCAGCTAGATTTAATGCTGTGTGTAACCTGAGTGATTGGCTAGTCTACAATATCAACGTTTCTAAATAATGTTGTATATTAATGACAAATAATTATTACCACTTTTATAACTTGCATAATTTGAAAAAAGAAAATCATTAACGTTGGAATGGTCACTGCTTTTTTCGTTTTCAAATTATCCTTGGAAAAATATCAAATCAAAACATCGACTGCAAGTATTTTTAATCTGTTGAACTATAATATGAAAGTTATATGAATAAAGCAAAGAATAATTTGAAGTTAGTTATATTTTAATATGTCCTCTCCTAGACTTTACTAAATATTAATTATCAATTTGTGAAAATATATTTATATTGTTTTTGTTAAAAAGTCTTGTATGTAATAAATAAAAAGTTTTTAAATTTTGCAACCCTGAAAGGAACGTTTTCAAGAGAGGTTGCAAAATAAGTAAATAAATAAAATGAAAATTTTTCCTTTTTATAATATGATTTATTTCATGATTATATTTTTTCTGAGCCTAATAGAATTTTGGAACTGTTAATATCCAATAAATGATTTGCAATTCTGTATGCTACATCATTTTAGAAGAAAAGTGGTTAATAATGGCTCTTGCCTTCGGTTCAACACTTTGTAGGTTCGAATCCTTCTTTAAGCTTGGATGTTTGCAATGGTTAAAAATCCACTTTAAGCTATATATCCCTGTTTAATTAGCAAAAAGTAATTGTTGAGGCTAGAAAAAACCCTTTTAGAATAACTAAATTATTTTGTATTCTAATAAAATTTATTTGTTGATGGTTGTGAAGCAATCATTATCTTTTAGCGTCATAATTATCAAATTTATCTTTAAGAGATAAGTACGATTGCAATATTAAATGCCTTATGCTTAGAGAAACACATTGCTTTATTAAATAATTGAAATTTGTTTCTTTATTACAAATTTATCTTTAAGAAATACAAAATAAATATCTTTCTTTATATTTATTTTGTAAATATTCTACATTTAAAGAAAAAAAATGTCGAGTCAGTTGAAGACAGTCTTATAAAGTATGATTGACTATACATTTAGTAAGGTTATATTGATCTAAAGTGTTACTTATGGAAAATTGTCGGGAATTCACACACTATATTATATTAAAAGTATTTTTGACACATATCAATTATTACATTCTAAGCTTGAAAAATATAATTGTCTGTCACTAGTTATCTTGATTGGCTTATATCAGCTTGATTACTTGATTAGCTTAAATCATGCAAAACAATAGTCAAAATTCTGAAAATAATGGTACATATACAAAAAATTCTTTTGAATTTATTGTGTTAGAAGTATAGTTAATATAAAATATATTGATAGAAAATCTTAAGCAATCTCCTTTCTTTTCTGAAGATAAAATGTTTTAGATGGATAAAATGCATTTGACTGGAAGAAATAGAGCGAGAGATATTGATTATCAACCGAAACTTTACCAAAAAAAAAAAAAAAAAAAAAAAAAGTGTTTGAAATTTTTTTGTCTTGATATGGCTTGATTCTTGTAGCCAAATACGGAGATAAAATAAATTAGAGTATCTGCTTTCATAAAAGTTTTTAAAGTATAAATCGAATTCTGAAGAGTTCTTTCTGTCGGAAAAGAGTTTTTCGAGATTCTAAAAAATTCCATCATTTCAAGGAGTGGAATGATTGTCAAGACTATATACTCAATGAGTGAAGATTTATTTTTTTTTCTTTTCGAATTGACTTCGGTTTTACTTACTATCAAATCCATGTGTTTTCTTTGATAAGATATTCTTAGGTTATTCTAACTTTATTTGAATAGTTTTGTTAAATGCAAAATTTCTGAAATGATTGGAGATAAAAAGAAATATTTTGTAAAATATTGCATTTATGTATATGCGTAAGGTCACTCATAAAAGAAGGAATAACTAACATGTTTTTTAAAAAAACGAATAGAAAAATTATTATGAGTGAAAATGATTATTTTGTTAAATATCATTTGGATAAGGGTAAATTTGTTGAGAGTCTAAAAATCTGTAAGCAGATTTATATATACTCTAAAGTAATTGTGAGTTTTCTAAATAAAAATCTATTAAGTTTTAACTGGCTTGAGAGAGAGGTGAACTGGTGACAGAAAAGGATGACTTGAGAATTATAATGCTCTTGACCAATCTCTTCAAATATTTAAATTTAGGAGAATATTATGTAAAGAAAGGGAAGTACGCATTAATAAATGTAAAAAAATAAAAGTACCCAAATAAAAATGCAGTAGAATAATTTTTTAATATCTTGTACTTTCAGAAAGTATATCTATTAATTTTTGAATGAGCCTCGTAACTTTCACTATCGGATTATGCCAGATAAACTATATTAATATATTAAATGATTCATAAATATTAACTTTCCGTAAGTTTCTTAAGAAAAAAAAATTGAGTTTAAAAACAAGCATTTAAAGTTGAGAAGTTTTAAGTGCGCCGCCTAACCTGTCTAGAGGTTAGCGTAACTGATTATGGATGGAGAGGACCTGGGTTCGAATCCCGGCTCGGGCATGGATGTACTTTCTCTTTCCCTCTCTGTGTTTCTTGTCCTTTCCTCAGATGATGGATGAATGTGGCCCGTTCTATAAATGGCTTTGTGGTGGTGTGGGGTGGGCGATGCTACTCGTATGGACCTCCGTGACTTGGTTCACAGGTGCTTAACGATATAACGAGTAGCAGTTTCCGCCCTTGTTACGGCTAATGGACTTATGTACTATACTTGCTCAAGGGTGCCCGCCATTAGAAATAAATAAAAAGTTTTACGTGCCATTTTGTTAAATTCAGGTTTTAATTATGAACATATAATTTAAATATTTAATTCAATATTTTTCCTTTTATTATTTAATTGAGTAGAAATTTTATATTATTAAATATAAAATTTCTATAATTTAAATGAAATATATTTTGCTGGCAATAATCCTTCAATAAATCAGATTAAATACAGATCTGTGCAAATATTGAAAAAGTATTTGTCAGATTTGCATTCTTCAAAAATTAATTGCTTTCAAATTATTTATTTCAATTTTGGGACAGTTGAAAATCTATTTCAATTATTTTCCTTACCCCAGAGTAAATATCAACGGATACTAAATATTGCAGCTTCTGTGCGTTTATCTGTGTGCCTGTGTACTCGAATCACTATAATTATCTTTTGTATCGTTATCTTTTAAATACTTTACCGATTCGGAAATGACATTTAAATCATGCCCTTAAGGCTGACAGAAATATTATTATCCATTAAATCAAGTGTCGGAAACTTGTTGTTCAGAAAACGCAAATGATCTGAGGGAGTTTGTATAAATTAAAAGGAACTAAAAATATTTTATCATTTCCAAAACTTTATAATATAATATTGTACTATTTATGAATTTCTTATCTTATATATAATTTTAAACTTAATTTCAGGTTATTTTATTTGTAAATATTCGGAATTATTCTGTAAAAATATTAACTTTTTGGTTTTACAGAAGTTTTATGAACTTTAACACGACCCATTAGATTTTCTTGTGACTCCCAGTTGGTAGCCTTATAAAAGAAATCAGATTCTTCTACATTACAATATACTAAACAAGACTGTTATGTTTTCGAGATGTTATCAGGAAGCTAATTCATCTAAGAGAATATCATTAAGAAATATCTGCATCTTCCTTTGCATGTTCTGATTGAAAAAGCTTTTAAAGAAGCAGTAAAGGTTGAAAAAAACACATTAGGGAAAATAAAAAATAATTTCCATCAAATCAAATTCAGCATTGATTAATTGATATCAGTTTTGTAAGAAATTCAATAACATTGAATCCATATTTTAGTAGAAATGATTTTAATAGCGAGATATTGATGGGATGATAGACAATTCAAAAATGAAATAAATCATACTACTGAATTGTTACCTATTCCTATATTGTTAAACAGAAGAAAAACCACACTGTACACTCAAATAAGTTTTGATAATTTATACAGTAAAAATTCTTAGAGAATGGGAAATAGATTAATAGATAAAATTTTAATATTATTAAAAATAATGGTCATGTAAGAAATTAATTTTTTAAGTTTTACTTATTTTTAAAATTTTTTTTGCATATTTATCAATGAAACTGACAATATTGTTGCAAATTTTTACTTTTTATGTTTACAGTTTTTTGAAATTAATAGAAAATTCATTTTTATAAAATAATTTTGTTTCAGAGAAAATTTTAAGAGAAAATAAATGGATTCTAAGTATGTAGTATATTTTCTTAAAAAGTTTTTTGTACATGCATAAGTTTAATTTTAAAACCATGAATGATGACAGAATTATTTTATATAATCTTAATAAAATAATACTGCTTCAACTTAAAGAAGAAATATTAGGCAAATATTTTACAGCTGCGAATAATTTTTATTGAAAAATAATATAATTGTTCATGCTAAGAAAATAAATAAAATTTAGATTGTGAATATATATTTATTCAAAACACACCTTTGGTTAAAGTTGAAAAGAGTAATAAAACACTCACAAAAGTTATTGAACATTTTTCCTCAAAATGTGTTGGAGTTATCTAGCACATTGCAGCTTTCTCACCAGAAAGTGATGATAATGGACAAAAATCAGTATGCCTTGGGCTAACTTTCTTTGAATAGAAGCTCTCCATGACAATGGGAGACAAGTAAAGTGCAGTCTTTTGTTTCCTTTATCAATTATTCCATCAATCTCTATTTGATCGTCATTGATGTGATTTAATCATCCCCACCTTGTGAAATATTCAAGCTGCGAGAATAACTCTGAAGTTACGCAATAAAATTATTCAGTTTCTATATGATTATTCTATATGTTATTTAATGTAACTTATTAACAATGTAATTAATGTACATTATTCGATAAAATAATGTTGAAAATTTATCGTTCAAAGATTAGGAAGTACAATTTATTTTTATTTTTTATGTTCAATATGAAAGAAAAAAGTGCATCATATTTTTGATAATGTGTGCGTACGTTTATATATACGTATGAATTTGATATTTTTTCATTTTATTTTTATTATATTTTTAAATTTGGCATTTATTTATCCCTTATTTAAAAATTTTAAATATTGGACTTAGAATGGAAGCTAGAATTATACTATATTTTATTCCTAATTACCAGTTTTACATATTTGCATAGGTTTTAAACTTAGTGACTATGTAGTAGTTTTTCAATACATCGACTGTATCAATTTTGGTAATTTTTAATTTTTGGAAATTGTAGAAATCATCATTTGCCCTTACTTAATAAATTACTTACATTATAGATTACTTATATTACTTACCCTTGCTTAATAATTAATTCACTTAAGAATCTTTTTTGTGGCGAAATTTCGTACTGACCAAAATACTTATACTATAGTCAGAAAAACTGACTTTAGGATTTTTATTGTTTAGAAATCCATGTAGTTTATTTAACTTTTTACTTATAGTTAATAATTAGAAGACTACTATTAAAAGCAACCTGTGCGTTTATTTTGTTTCACTTTTACAGATTTTTAAGGCAAGTAAAATTAATAAAAATATGAAATTTTCTCAAAACATATGATTTTTATTGTTAAAATGCAATTTACGAAATTTAATAAAAATTATATTTTCATAACTTATAAAAAATTACTTTATTTGATTTTCAAAAATAATAAAATTAAAAAATAACATTATCAGATATTATACACTTATTAAATTGATTGTATGGAAAAGTGCTTCATTTCTTTAAATCTGAAAAAAATATTGAATTCGGCTTTATAATATTGTACCACTGACGCAAACAAAAATTCTTTCATAAGATGATACTTCAAATATTTTCGAATGAACTGGTATGAACAATATTTTCTAATAAAAATATACAGGGATGATAAATCACAAATATACAAGTAACATTTAATCTATAAAATTTTTTTATTTGAAATTCTGAAGTTCAATTTTATTTATATCATAACTGTATAAATACCAGCTGAAGAATTTTTATTATTTTGCTTTTCATTTATTTTTACTCCTAAAGCTGCGGAATGTGAATATATGGTTCTAAAGAGATCTGACAACCTATCTTTGAAAGAGAAAATTATTATAAAAATTATATTCTCTCTCTGTATATATATATTCAAAATTAAAGTATAAATTTTTGTTGTACATAATCTTATTTACTAATTATAGTAAATATATCTTAAAATAAAATTTACTGTTATTGTTTATTTCTTTGTTATTTTTGTAAATATTTACTTTATGTTATTTTTTTAAATATTTACATTAAAAATGACATTTTTTAATGAATTATTTAAAAATATTATTATTCTTAAAAAAATAATAATTAACTCACGTTTTTAATATTATTTAAAAAATAACACTTTTAAAATAACATAAGAAAACCAATTGTGTTTATTTTTTTTTATAAATTGTTAACATTTTTTAAAGATAACATTTTAAAAAATAATATAAAGGAATGAAATTGTGTTTATTGTAAATTAAAATTGTTAGATATATATATGTAGATGAGGTAAAAATGAGACTATACATCTCAAATGTATAAGAAAAAATCAATAATTTTATGTAGCTTAAGTTATCAATATATGTTTTTCGAAAGAACATAGAAACAATGGTCATCAAGTATTAAATCGAAGGTTGAAACTCTTCAGGATAGTCAATGAATGCTTTTTATTTGCTGTAGCTCCCAAATAAAAAAGTGTTTTATAATCACAACGAAAGTGTACTTATTTAGTACAACAGCTTTCTATGTATTTGATTTATATTTTATGTCTGCATTTGGTTTTGTTTTAAATGATTCTGGATATAAGAGAACAATAGATTTATGATCATACAATTCTTTGTAAAAAATTTAATAGTAAAATTTATGGGATTTCCATTTCTTTCCAAAAGATTTAAGAGAAAAATTTATGGGATTTCATTTTTTGCTTTCTTTTATTCAGTTCTAATTCATGATTATTATAACAGTTTAGCTTTTACAGGAGTTTTGTATTGAATTGGTATTGCCTTTCTTTTGGGAATCTGGAGTTTTTTATTTTGAAAAACTTTTTTTTTAAAAAAAATATGTTTTAGTTTCTCAGAAGTTATCTTTACTAAGATATCTAAGATCTAATACATTCAAAATAATATCTTAGACTGCAAACACGAAGTTTAAATGCTTGTAAAATTTACTTATTTTTTTATATAATTTAAACTGAAATATTTTTCAATATACATAAGAATAAGCAAATCAATATTAAACGATTAAACTTAAAGATTATAGGAACCATGAAATTTTTTGATAATATTCATTAATAATTGATTTTTTTATGTAATAAATGTGTACGTGTTACATTAAAAATGATTAACAGTTTTAATACAAATCATAAAGAAAGATGAACATTTGATTTGAGGGGAAGGAATATCGCACATTAACTGGTCAATCATAAAAAAAATTTCTCAAATAATTCGTATAACTTATTGGAAGTTTTTCCTAATGATGCTTACCAAAAGCTTTATTATAGTATGTACTAGGGATCGAAATTATTAATAAAGATGCACCCTTTTTTGCACAAACTAAAATTTTAATATAAACAATTAATACGATTAATACTTTAAAAAATAAATAATTATACAAACATATTTTTCAATTTTGATAAACTAAAGAGTTATGTGCATTATTTAAATGCAAAAATGTTTCCCTCATTTAAATATTTATTTAGTATTTTTCTTTTAAAAGTGCTTCGGAAACGTGCCTAATCTTAGTGACATCTCATCTTAACTTGCTATCTTTAAAGACATTTTTCGTGTTAACTTCATGAGAGTAACACAATAAAAAATTGCTTTAACTATTTTCGACTCAGTAGCATTTTCTGAACAATATTTCTGCATCATATATTTTAGTTTGAGCAATACATTTTAGTTTGGGCAGAATATGATATATTCAAAAAATGTAAGAAACAATTGTTCCTCTTCTCTTTTCTGTTTTTATTGTTTCCTTTCGCAGCTACATTTATGTTTTAAGATGATTAATGCTTTTCTAACAGAATAGCACCAACAACTTTTCTTTGCAGTAAGAGATAAAAACCCATTTATTTTTAAATTTATTAGACTCAAGATATTTTTTGATCAATACCATAATATAAAAAAAATAAAACTTAATTAACTGTGAACAATTGAGTAAAATTAATGATTTTAATTTGACAGCTGTTACTGCTGAGATAGAAGAGGGGTTAATTCAAGCGCGATAAATAAAGTTTGAAATATTATGTCTTAATCTAAAAACCAAATGAGGATTTGCAATATCATGAATAAAAGAAAGTATACTACACCATATGTGCATTTAAGAAGATTTTTAATAACTTATTAAGATGAATCTTCATTGAGAAATAGAGCATGAATTGAATATCAAAATGAAATGAAAACGATTAAAGGAACAACGATGGAATTGATTTCTTAAATGAAGTGAAAATGCCGCTATATGCCGATTATAAATTAGAGTAAGCAATCTTAGATTGGCTGCATTAAAGCATTTTGAGAAAGCTTAAGCTTATTTGTATTAAATTAATTAGATTTGAATTATTTAAGTTACTACATTATGAGTGTAAAGTATGAGATACTAAATTGTACACCATTTAGGGTTTTTAAAAAACACTGTTATTAATACTAGTAATAAAATTAAGATAAATTAAAAAATATATTATACATTACGAAACTATAAGCCAAAATATCATTGTCAGAAAAGCCGATAATAGGAAAAAAATGTTTCATTTTAAACAATTATATTTTGATAATTAAAGTAATTTATTTTTTTTGTTACACACATCAATTTAATAGCATTTCACGTAACATTCAAAAATTGACATTTGGTTTATTAATGAATAATTTCCTTTAATTATATTTAGTTATATTTATTTCAATGGAATAAATATTATTTGAAGCATAAAACAACATTTTTAAATTTTATAAGCTTTTATCTCGAATGCATCAAGTATTTCCTTTTTCTCCCATCTGTCGATTTAAATTCCGTTGAAGATGCCCCAAATCAATTTGAAAATGCAGTGCATAACCATCTTAAACTCAACCAAAATTGGTCTCAAAATATTTCTTTTCCGAGAATGGATTCACACATTTCTAATAGAAAAACTTGTTTTTATCTATGATGAGGAAATTCGGAGAATTTTTTACGATCTGAATATTTCTTCTTAAAACTATAGTAGCATTGCTGCATTTATTTTAAACCTAACTATGTTTTTCTTTGGTATGCATGAAATTGTTTTGGTAAACATATAGCTTTTTATATGTTCTTTTTATTCAGAAATTTTCAATAAAACAATGTTATTTGTCGTTATGATCATTAAATAATAATACATTGATGAATATATTTTTAAATTGTTTTTTCCTTAGAAAATTGTATCAATTTTTATATTTATGCTTTTACATTTTATGTGTAACATAAATAAATAAATTATTTTAAAAATTATGATTAACTTATTAAATTTTTCAGTATTTATTTTATAAGTCTTATAGAAACTTTAACTGAACTTTTATTAGACTATTATTTAACTAGACTTTTATTTAAAATAGACGACTACAATATAAATTTTCATTGTTTTATTATAACTGGATGAAATTTCAAATGCAAGTTATAAAACAAAATTTGATTACAAAATAGGATTTATTCAGATCTATTTATAAATAAACATGAATTATTTATGAATAATATATTATACTAAGATATTATCTTTTGAAATAAATATAATACCAGCAAATGCTTTTTAATTTAAAAATAATGAATAAAATATTAATTATATACAGATACAAAAGATCACATAACATTACAGTTTACCTGTTTAAAACTTGAGTATTTAAAATAGTTATTATATAATCTCACCAGTTAATATTTTGAAACAGATGTAGAAAACTGTTTCAAATAAATTTTATTTTATTACCCAATGTATATTGTAACTTTTTCTATGAATATTTGTGTAACATAAAAATCAAACGTTTAGATAAGTATTTAAAAAAATTCTGAGACTAATAATTTAAGTTATAGTTAGATAATCTTTTGAATTAAAAATTTAGCTTACTTTTTAATAAAGAATTTGTTACTATGAAATTTTATATAAAAACATCAATTTCTCACAAGTTTGTTTTGTCTTAAGAAATAATCTATTTTGAGAATATTATTTCGATCTGGACACTTTATTTCGAAATAGGAACGCCTTTATTCTATTTGCTAAAGACGTTGCAGTAAATAACGGAAAGAGCATTTTAACATGCATATAATTAAACTTTCAATGATTAGTTAAGGCAGCTTCTAAAATACGTAAGAATCTGTTGATATTAAAAATGATTAAATATTTAATTTGGTAAAAATGTGATTTTACTGTAAATGTACTTACTAGCAAGACAAGTATGACAGGACTGATGAAAATGTAATCATAGTAATCTCTTTTCTGCCAAGGACATCTGTTTAAAGGAAATATAGCAACATATCAATAATGATAAAGTGAATTTAGCATAAAAAGATATATTTACCATTATGAAATTTAATTAACTGTGTAATTATATAAGAATAACTTATAAAAATTTTAAAATTTGTTAATTGACATTTCAGTATTTCTCTTAGTTAAAGTTAATAATTTAAATGTGAAATATATAAGACATTGTATATGTTTTTATGCTTAAAGAAAAAGTAAGTTATTTAAAATAAATTTTGGTGTAAAAATGGAAAATATAGGTTTCATATTATTCCGATCATAATAAAAACGATAATTTCTGATCTAAAGCTTATACAATAAGAAATTAATTAAACTATATTCATATTTATGAGGAAAAGAAAGGTATTTAGGCATTTTAATCATTTTATAATTTTAGAAAAACTGATATAAAATAAGTATTGTTGTTCATGAAATGAATAATGTTGTTTTTATAAAACAAAGCAGTATTTAAGCATAATTTATTTATTTTTTATGCTTGAAAGTATTTCAGCTTACTTTTTTTATATTCAATTGTAAATATTTAAAATTGTAGATGATTCCCATTTTTCATAATAATTATTTAAATAAATAAGAAAACATAAATTTCATACAAGTCATAAATAAGTATTATGATCTCGTAAAGATCATATAGTTTTTATTTTCGAATTAGTCCAGTCTTGAGATTAATTTTTATTGTGTAATAATTTAAATAGCTCACCTATAAAATGCTTCTAGAGTTATATGACAGATATAACTTATTATAGCATTCTAAGCAATTTTTTTTCCATTTTGGAATTGGATTCAGGTTTATTTTTAATAAGAAGAATGTAACTTTAAAATTTGCTAATATTCTTTGTATCAAATGGTGAGTCAAAGAATTATAAAATTAACTTTATTGAGAAAATAAATAAAATGAGTCTAAGAATTCTAAAATGTAATACCATATTGCAGTAGAAAATAAGACAAATTACTGTTTCGTGTCCCAAGTTAATTTTTTTTTAATTAGCCAGAAAAATTCTGGTTGAAAAAATTGAAAAACCAGGAAAAAAATTGTTTTTTTACTTATCTCTTAAATGCGATCAGTATTATGATATTTTAGAGATAAATATTTATTTTTTGTTCTCTTTTGTTACTTATGTTTTCAACATGACAATTGCTAATTCACAAACGCCTATAAATAATTTTTTTTGCTGACGTTTGCAAAGAAAAACTGACGTTTATGAAAATTCATATTTACAAATCATTTAAAAAGATAAAGATGAAAATTAATAAATTATTTTAATGAGTAAGTTGATTGGAATTGACAGATTCGAAAGTAACAAAAAATTAGAAATAAAATATAGCCTTTTAAAAAAAATTGATTTTTAAAAGTTTAATTGTCGTAAAATAAGTTTTTTTTAAATTAAATATTAATGAAACAACTTAATTGAATCTATAGGATATAAAAATAAATTTTGTACATTGGCAATTTTGTTTTAAAATGTGTTATAAGATTTTAAAATTAATTTATAAAATATTTATACTATGACGTTTCCTGTGGCTACAGATTAACATGATTAAAAATTACAGTGTATGAAAAAACAGAGTTCATTATTCGAATATGCAGCCTATTTGGAAGATATTTTAATTTTAATGAGGTCGGAATAGATTTTGAAGTCGACCAGTTATGCAAACTTGCTACAGTTGTTCCTCTAAAAACTTTAAAAGGTGTCAAAATTTACTTATTTTTCCTTCATTGATAGCATCTGCGTATACGATGCAAATCTAAAATTACTTAAATTAAGAGTAGCTTTAAAGTTTAAAGTTGAAATGTCACTGCGATTTTATGCAAAAAATGTAAGACGTCAAAATATATTTCTTTTAAATAAAGCACACCGCAAACGAATTAATGGAATTTGCATGTCAAGATTTTTCTTCCGGAAATTGATGGATAGTTGAATAAGAAAAACCCGATGAATGTGAGAATAAGAGTATGTACAAAAGTATTTATACTTTATAGTACTTATAAGGAGAGTGTAAATATGTTATTAAAAATGTACAGAGTTTATCATTTTAAGTACACATCAGGAGTTATATATTTTGGACTCTTTCTGAATTGCATCTTTTTTATTATGAACAAGAAATATAACTAAATTTAAACTTTATGTTCAATAAAATTAATATTAATTAAAAATCTTTCATAAATTTTTTTATTTCAATTACTATTCTAATTACCAGCAGAATTATTTATCAAAATAATCATACTAAAAACAAATTGCTAAAAATACTTGAAAGAAAAAATGCTTATACCCTAAACTTTATTTGTATGCCAATTATTAAATCATGCAACAGTTTATCATTCTATAATAAATGATAAAAATCTTATCTTCTAAGTACAAATTACTATATTCAAAAATATATGATAGTTCTTAGTAAAAAGTTAAAGCTTAATAAGACGGTTTTAAATTATTATTATCTCTTTATAAATGCAGTATAAAAATATGTAAATTTAAATATCTAGCTATGTAATATATATCTAGCTATATGTAAATTTAAATATCAAATAGTTTCAAGTAAATGTTTTTATGAATATTTTAACAAAACATTTAACATCTTTACAGTTTGAAACAAATTAGTTTCATCAAATCATGGGAGCAAGCAACTGTATTATCAGTGGTATTAACTGAAGACTTAATAAAGTAATGGTATCTTTATAATGGGGTATATATGCAAGTAATTTGAGCTCGTAATTTTTAAGTTCTAAGAAAGAAATCTTTTTATTTAGAAAGAGAAAATATTCTTAACTATAAAGTAAAATTTTAAATTCTTTCAAATTATTTTGTTACTGTTCTTTTCAAATATCTATTCACTTAAAGTTGGTTGAATGAAACATTTAGAAAATGTTTCTCTAAAAATAAACTGAGGTTGATTTTTTTTTATTTATTTTTACTAATATATTGTGGAAACAGTATTATAAGCTATAAATTAAGATGGTTTTAGTTTTATAAAAAATTAAATGTAAAATTTTTTATTCTCAGCCTTCAAGAAATTTAAATGGTAAACAATTTTCAGTAAAAAGTTTGGAGATAACGTAATGAAAGAAAGGATTTATTCAATGAATTAGTTTTATCTTAATGTTCCATAGTATTTAAAAAAACTATCATGATTATTCAATTCTGTTTATATATTTTTTATTTATAATAGTTTTATTATTATTTTATTTACATCCTTAATATATTTATATATTTATTTACAGACATTTTATAAAAGAAGAATTATTTCTGAATTTATTACTTACAAATTCACACTAAGATTACAAATACACCCACTTCATACATTTTCTATACACTTTATTAATGAAAGTTAGTAGAATCGTATACACATACTATACTATAAGTTGTATATTGGAAATTAATTATATTAGTTTATAAGAATGATTTTAAATATATTAAATTAATCATAATGATCATAGAAAGACAAGAAAACCGTTCTTTGAAACATTTAATATATATTCTATATTCTGAAGATAAACACTGCATATAATGAGAGAAATCTTGAAATTTTAAGTCTATGTTAATTTTGAAATAATGCTGTTTCTACCAAAGCTTCAATTCTTTATAATAATTCATTCACTTATAGAATTTATTATAAATACAGATTTAAATATTTTTAATTTGGTTGCAGAAAGAAGTTAAAATAAGTTAAATGAGCAAATTTAGGAATGGTTAATTGCTGTTGGAAGATGAAGTATATGTGTAAGATAAAAACATAAAGCAACGAGCAACTGTTTGAAGTTATTATGCAATAATTAACAATCCCATTTTAATTGTTGGAAGTTATTGATTAATGAACTATATTTACAAATAAAAACATTCCTGTCTCGGACCATCATTTTGATGATATATCAAACTTGTTTTGTTAAAAAATATTTATATAGGAGTAAAATATATAAGAATTTAAGTAGAATTTTATTATAGCTTTGTAACAGTCCTATCTACTTAAAAGTTTGGTTCACGAATGCAATTTAGATTGCATTTTCAAAATCTAGATCTAGGCTTACGTGACGTAGTTATAGGACATCACTCTGTGGAGCATTAGATTCCAGATTCGGTCCCAGTCACTTTTAAACAATGGGAGATAGCTTTGATTTTACCTTCTGCATGCACGTCTGTCGGAGTGAGCGTTTGGAGTTTACAGGTATCCTCCCTTGCGACATGTAAATATGATACACTAGTTATGAACAGTCCTTCAGTAAGACAACTTACGCGGTGAATGCTAAATTAACTTGCAATGGCCTTGAACTGTTAGGCTGAATTACAATTTTTCAAATCAAATTAAAAGATCTAGCTTTTGTTGACTATGCGGTGTCAAAATCTAGAGCTTTTAATTTTATTTGAAAATGTTGAAGAACAACATTGAACAATTTATAATAATGTGTTATGATTGATATAAAGTTAAGAAACTTTTATTGTTGAAAAGAAAATTTGTAGGGACACGTGTGGTCTTAGAAGACATGCAGTTTTACAGGTAATTTACGAGTTGGATAAAAATAATACTAATACTTTATTCGATGCAGATAAGATAATTAATTAACTTATAAAATTACAACGGATATGTTTTCGATAGTTGTCAGAAAATTTTGTTTATTTTTTGTAAGAAAAAGAAAATTATACTGATGATTAAATGATTGATGCTATGTAGTAAAAGAAGTATCCTAAATAAATATACAATAACTGAATTATTCAGAATAAAAAATGCACCAACTTAAGCTTGTATAAGCATAATTAATATTGTTATTATCGTTTACGAAGAAATATATGAAGATTCTAATAAAATCATTAAATCAAAAAACAACAGTAGAAGTCAGTTACGTCAAGGAAAAACTTTATAACTCTTATTGCTTAAATAATTAGTCTTTATTTTAATGACTTTCTAGCATGATTATATTGTGAAAGTGACTTAAACCCATAGCCATTGAATAAACTTTCGAAAGTACTGGAATAAGTTGAACACTGGCCCATAAATTAGTCTAAAATAATGAATTTGAGAAAAGTTTGTAATATATATATATATATATATATATATATATATATATATATATATATATATATATATATATATATATATATATATGAGGTTTCCATTTGTATATGTATATTTGAACATATTATGTTCAAACTACGAAAGCAAAGTGCCGCACTTTAAATAATGTTTCGTGATTTTCTAAATAAAAATATTTCTGATAGTTTCATGGTGAACACATCAGATACTTCTCTAATGGAAATATGACCAGATATTTCTAACTAACAGATATTTAACATTGAATGAATTGAAAATATGATGAATAAGAGTCTAGGAGACTAAGGATTTGTGTGCAATGCTTTATAAAATCTTAATTACAAAATACAATGTAGCGAAACCTGAACAGATTTAGAAAAAAACATGTAATAATTTAAAGTACCTTCTCTACTTTTTGCTTTAGTATTTTTTACCATCTTCTAATTTTTACTTTAGTGCTGCAATATATTATTGTTGTCAGTAATTCGGAAAAATTTATGCCTTGAAGAGGGAACATTATAATATTATTTGATATTTATTTTTGAAACCTCTCATTAAGAAAAATTTGAAAATAGATGCTAATATTTATCATTTTAGTGCTAATTGTATTAAATAACATAAACATAACCTTAAAAATTCGAAATATATTATCTAAAGTATATAAGATCTGTGAATGTGGTTAATATACATAAATACTTACAAACAAAAATTTGCATAAAATGTAAAGAGTGATATCTCAAGGATGTGGAAAAAAACAACAACTTGAAGAATAGTACATCACTTGGAATGTAGAAAATAGATCTGCAGTTCATAAAATAGCCGTATGAGGATTAGATATTATGACATAAATAGTAGAAATATAAGAAATCCTATTTTTTGCTTCATCTTTGTTAGATTCCTTTTACACAAAATAGTTTCTTGATTTCCTGATTATGTTAACGTGTTGGATATCTAGAGTGTGCATATGCAGTCACGAAGGATACTTTACTTTTTAGGTGTAAAAGATAATTACTTAGTTTTATGTAACTTGATTTTCTTAAACATTTTATGATTGTTAATAATATTTTTGTGCTGTTTGAAAATAATATTTGAAAATCAGCAGTTTCTTAAAATGTAAATTCGTACTATCATCTTAATATGTAAAAATTAAATGGAAAGATCAAATAGGATTAATAAATTAATCAAATAACAATAAAATTTGGAGCAATTTAAATTGATAAGATTTTAATACCCATTAAAGTTTTAAGCAATCGCCATTTTGAAGTCAGCAATAAATTGCATAACAATAAAATTAATTTCCTATGCTATTTTCCGTTTTAAAAATAATATCAAAATGAAAAAAATGTTTTAATAATAATTCAGATATATTTTTCACTGATTTTAAAATTTTGATGACTTACATAATGATCTCACTTTTCTTAAGACTAATATTAAAAAAAAATTTAAATCGTCCTTGACAATTAAACTAACCATAATGTGGATGTTATAATTTATTTATTGTTTGCATAAACAATAAAATATTAATATTTAATGTGCTTTATATCTTAATATGATTAATAGGTATTTATTTTTTAATAGCGGTATCAAGAGAGACAAGTCTCCAATAATATATAAAATAACCAATCCCACTTAAATATTGGCTAAAATTTTCTTTCCAACTGCTCACTGAAGCGCTAATCCCACTGACAAATTTACTTGCTTTTGGTAGGTGGACAAAATTGTATATTCAACATTACTGGTGAAAACGATTTTTTGCTTAATTCACTGACCAATTCTGAGTAAAATAAAGTGACGTGATAAAGTGATCTCAACTGTAATGAAAGAAACAACCACTTTGTTGTTAATAAAATCCATTGGAAATTTTTTATAAAAATATTTTTTTCTACTTAAGAAATTTTAAAATATTAGATACTCTCTACATGAGATTAAGATTTAAATTTGATATTGTGTACATACGAAACTTTTCACAAAAATGCATTAATAACGTGACAAAATGATTTTTAAATACCGAGAAATAAAAGCAAATTTTCATAAGTCAGTATTCCAACTTTTTTGGTATGAAATATCAATGCATATGATGTACAAAAAATCTATGCACATATATTTTGAATAGATGTAAATACGTACTGTGATTTATATATTGCTTGCATAAACAATCAAATATTAATATTTAATGAGATTTACACGCTACATGAAATAAATTTATTCTACCTAATGATTATTAAATATTTATTTTTTAATAGCGGTATCGAGACAAAATCTCCAAAAATATATAAAATAACCGATCCCACTAAGATATTCAAAAATTTTCATTCCAATTGCTCACTGAAAAGCTAATTCCACTGACAAATTTACTTCTTTTTGATTGGTAGACAAAATTATAGATTCAACATTATTGGTGAAAACAATTATTTGTTTCACTCACAGACCAATTATAATTAAAATAAAGTGACTTACACATGATCTCCACAGCAAAGAAAGAAACAACCACTTAATGGTTAATAAATATATTAATTGAAAAACACAAAAAAATGAAAAGAAAATTGTGAGCACTTTATAAATTGAATTTATGATAAATGACACAAAATTATGACAAAAAATCTCAAAGGAAACAAAAAGTTTGCCATATCCTTTATAGATCAAGTCGTCAATCAGCATGGAAAAAAGAATGGCACAATGGATATCAGGGGTAAAATCGAAGGCTAGAACTCTTCAAAAAGTCAGTGAATGCTTTTTATATTGCTTTAGCTTCCGAACTAGTGTTTTATAACCAGAATGAGAGTTCATTTCCTCAGTTAGTACAACAGCTTTCTTTGTTGTACTTGGTTTTTATTTTATGCTTACTTTTGGGTTTGTTTAGATTAAATGGTTCTAGGTCATGTGGTAAAAGAAACCCATAACAATTCATGATTCTATCAAACTTCTTAAGACTTCGGAAAGTAAAAATAAAAATGGCTGTTTTTTTTTTCTCTTTTTTGTCAGATTTTCTTATTTCAGCTCAAATTTATGGTTATTATAAGTATTTAACTCTAGTACGAAAGTTCTGTATTGAGTTGGTGTTATCCCTGTTCCTGTATGTTGGAAATATGAAGTTTCATGTTTTGTAATGTTTTTTTATTGCAAAGTTTATTGCTTGTTTGAAGTAAGTTTCTCAACAACAATATTTAATATAAATAAAATATCTTAAATTGCTTACATAAAACATCTTACATTTTAAATGAAATAATTTTTTAATCATTTTAAATTTTTAAGATAAGCAATATACTTGATTTCCTGTATTAAAATTTTCAAATTGATGTATCAATTCCTTTTTATTTTACTAAATTATAAAATTATATTATTTATTAGATGCGATAGAAAAGTTGTTTAATTTTTCTATCATACTCATTATTTCGTTAAGTAAAATATTATGTTTTAAAACCAATAAAGTGAAAACAAAGTACATAAATTTTAAATAAAGTAAGAATGTTTGCTATTATAAGAACAAAGTATGATTAATATCAAGTTCTTTTGGATTTTGACAAGAATTTATCAAAGAAATTCTGGAACTTGGCAATTATCAAACGCATTCATCTTATTCCATCTCTGTATGAATAAAAACAAATAATCGAATTTGATAACTTGAAGCTTGGCATTTTTTAGTAATAGTCTTTGAGACTATATTAAAAATTATATTCTTCAAAAATATTCCACTTATTTACTTTTCATAGTTTATGTTCCGTTAAAAAACTTACTATTGTAGCCAAAACTTTCGATAAGATTTCTTTAAATTTTTATATATCAGAAGTGTCTTAAATAAATTACTTCAGTAATACTCAGAAATTTTATCTAGGAATGAAACTTTTTATTTTTCACTTTTTTCTTTCACTTTTTATTTTTTCAATTTGGATTGAAATCAGGCTTTTCTATTATTTTGCATTATTTCTTGATATTTTATATTTGTGAGCGTGCAATGAACTGGAGAATGCATTCCTAATCTTGTGTTGTATTAAAATCAAGATATTCGATCAGTGGTTAAATTTTTTTTAAGATTATAAAATAAATAGAAATAGATTGACTATTTCTGATAATATTTGTTTTATTCTAATATAAGTACTTCTAATAAATTCTTTTGTTCTATAACCTTTTGGAATTTTAAAAAAATACAGTAAAACAATTTTATTTTTATATGAATTTTAAAGTTATTATTTAAATTAAAAACTCGTCTTCCTAGTCGTGTTTTAAAATGCAAAGGGTTTTGCATATTTATTCGACATTCATTTTTATTCCTATTTGTGGTTAAATCTTGTAGGCCATTCCATTTTCATGTTTATCTGGACATCTAAAATAAGGCATTTTATTAGTTAGGTGGCTTTTACTAAGGATAAAGTTTTGGAATGATTAAAATTTCTGATACATTTAAAAAATTTTAAATTATTCTTATAGAATCCTATCTTTGATATTTAAATACGATACATAGTTATATATAACGGTATTTAATTCTTATTTTTAATTAACTTATAAGCATTAAAATGCTATGGATAAATTAATAATCTTTTCAATAAATTCAGTAAGATAATTGTATTACTAAGACGTTTTCATGGACTCAGAATAATGAGCAATGCTTGTGCCTTAAGTCTTTGTCATTAGAAACATTTCTATTTTAATCTAAAATATCAGAATATTAATGAAAAGAAGTGAAAGGAAACAAACAAGGAATAATAAACTGATGAAAAATGTTGATACGCATTTACTTCATTCAACGTAATGTTATCTTGAGAACAATCACTTATTCATTTTCCTTTTCACAAACTAAAAGTTATCGCGTCCCAAGAAATCCCTAAAATCGTTTCCACATTTAAATAACAGTTCACAGTAGGAATCCGCTTTTGTTCCAAATTTGGTGTTTGGAAAACTGCTGCAACATAATTGCTATCTTCATAAGCATGCAAAGGAAAATTAATGATTCCAAAATCGCTGGTGCCGCGTAAGGGTAACGTTATTCTTCAGATATTATTTGGAGATTATGAAATTCATTATAGTTTTGAGAGTTAGGTTTTAAGCACAAGCTTAATATGATGCAATTTAAACGGGCAAAGTGTGACAATAAAATAATATATGAAATGAAATAGCTATTATATATTTTAAGAATTATAATAGTTTATTTCAATTTAGGTTAGTTTGTATAACTTCTTTGAAGTATAAGTGTGTGTTTCCTTCTTTAAGTTGAATCATCGAAAGCCAGTTGTAATAGCATTTAAGATATATGTATTTTCATTATGTTTTTGAAAACAATTTATATTTTATTAGACAATTTAAGAAAACTTATCATTTACCATTAGTCAAATGTAACGGAATAAAAAGTATGTTTGTGTTTCACTTAGATATCCAGCTTTATCTGTCCTTTTGTTTTGATGTTATTTTTTCTTTAATGCAATGTAAAGAAATATAAATTTAAAGAAATAAATTGCATGTTGTTCTCCTGAAATATATTTTTTACATAACTTGTTTCAGTGTTTCCGTTTTCGAAATATTCACAAATGAATTTATTGCATAATGAGAGATTAATTTCATATAGAATTAATCCTTTTATTTTTTAGTAAGTGTGTGCCTTGGTTTAATTTGAATTTCCGAATTATATTTTTAGGTAAACCATTTAATAATGAAATAACATCTTTTTTTTATTTTATTCCTTTGCTTTTCTATAAAAAATTCAACATTATTCATAAAAATTTATATTTATTATTCACATTATCACACTAAGTAATAACAAAAAATTTTTTCATTATTGGCCAAAATGTAATCACTAATTAGGAGCTACCTTTAGTGTTATACTAAGAATTATGACGTATTCATAAATTTACTAATAACTTTTCAAATATTGATATAAATGTTTTCCTTGCTTTGATGTTTACTTTTGCTATATTTAAATATTTTTTACAGATTGTTAATGGAACAAATTCAGAATTATTTCTCTGTTCATAACTGAAAACGATTTCTTTCAAAAATATATATAAATTAAAGTAATGTTGCATAAGTTCCTACCATAGGTTTAGCTGTTTCAAAAGCATCTGCTAAATATTACGATGAAAAGAACCCTACTGAATTCGCTGACGTTTCTTGGGTGATTTTTATCGGTAAACAATATTCTGAGAACCACGTGACGTCTTTTGACGTGACATTATCTCTGAAGAACTGATCGTTACAGAGTCTTCCTTGCACAGCAGGGAAACGAGACATTCATGAAAAGTAAACAATATAAGCTTCTTTTTTTAGAATAAACTACTTTAATTCAATACGTAAAAGTCTCATGACATCGAACATAACATAAAATAATTAGAAAATTTTTATTCCCAAATATACATATCTGTATATAATTGAAACTTGCTTACAGTTTTAAATTTTTTTAACTCTTCGATTACGGTTTTATTAACCTTTATAATTTTTTTTAAATATATTCTCAAGTTAATAAGATTATTTTTAATTATTAAGTTTGCTTTCTTTAAAGCTTAAAATTTTTCAAACATTGTTCCTTTTATCGATTGAGCTATACTTGGAATATTAGAACTTTCAATGTATGATTTTTTGTCCATCTCTGAACTATTTTCACATTAGATTGAATTCTGAACAATTTCCATGAACAACTTCATTTTACCCTGTCACTTTTCATTATATCGGTTATGGATTAATTTTTATCAATGGGAATATACATCGAGGGAGTAAAGTGTTCTCTCTATTTCTAATGAATTTAATAGAAATGTGTTTGGAACTAATTAATATTAAATGCAAATATTCTGTTGGAAAAATCTAATTTTGAAAAAAACATTTTCTGTCTGATACATGTAACATCAAGAAAGTTCTTTTCATTTTTGATATTTCTGTACCAATTAAATTTAATAGTATGATTTTGATTTTATAAAACGGCTATTTTTTTAAAATGATTTTGAATATATTTGTATTCATTTTTTTGGAATTGAGGTGCAAATAAATAATGTATGAAGTTTTAGCTCTTCCTAGGACATATTGAAAACTTCTGATTGTGCAAACATATTTTCAATTAATTTTTATGTGATAAAGGTAAAACAGAATTTGTTTCTTGAATTTTTGTATTGAATCAATGTTAATAAGTTACGGGAATGATTTATAAAAAATGAATTTTAAATGTTTCTATATATATTTATTTTGTTTGTTTTGGAATTTGAGTATGAAAAGTCCGGTTAACTTTTTGATCAATGAGTTTATAAAATGCCAAGCAGGACTACTCATAAATAGCTTGTTTCAATATTAGCTGATAGGAAATAAAATAAATTTTTGCTTATTTAATTTTATTCTGAGTTTTTAGCGAAAAAGTAGTTTGATAAGAAATTGCCTTCTGTTCCAATTTATTCAAAAAGTCACATTGGATTGGTAATCAGAAATATGACAGGGTAAATATGGCATGCCATTAGCAAATGCAAGTGTAAGCTCTTGCATTGCTAATGACATGTCTTATATTTTACTATCTGACAGAAGCAAAAGATATTAATAGAAGCCTTTGAGACGATATTTAGAGAGAGATTAAATAAGTGAATCTGATTATCATCCAAAGTAAGATTAAGCTTACGCATGATATCAAAATAATTAACATCACAATTGCTCTTCAAATTTGAATGGTTCCACTAGTCTTTCATTTGGCATCGATAATTAACAAAAATCTTGATATTCTGTCTTAAATATATGAGAATTACAGTTGCAACTAATAAAACTATTTTTGGATTAAAACATTTACTAAAATATAATTTTTTTCCTTGAAAATTAATGTTGTCGTTCTACTAGTAATCATTTGTTGTTTTGACTTGTTTCGGAAGCATGGACTTAATCTGTAACAAAGGAAAATAATTTTAAACGCAGGGTGTTAAATGGAATTTTTTGGTGAAATCAAAGAAAATGCTATTTAATGGACACTACGATTTAATCCAAATGTTTAATGAGGCAGGTGTTCATTAATTTAAAAAAAATGCTTCAAATTAGGTTATGAAGATTATATGTGTGAAGGCAATTAGATATAAGTCTAGTTTTTTTAGCTAGACCTATAGTAGCGCAAAGAAAAGAGGAAGACCTAAACTCTGAAGGATACATATTGTAAAAAAAAAGAATTTTTGATCATAAAAAGGTAATTTTAAAAGTCATTTATTTCATTTTAATTTGACTCGAGTGATATATGTAGATATACAGATCTGACTCCGAAAATCCTGTTCATTTTCTTCTTGATTGTAATAACTATTTTGAAGTTAGTGAAGGTTTTCATTAAGAATTTAAACAAACATCTATACACACACAATGACCTATTTTTTCAGACTTAATCAAGTCAAGGGAGTCATTGTTCTCTCAAAAAAGTTTGTTCATCAAATATTTTAAATTCTGTTTCTGTATTCTTACTACTGTATATACTTTTGTGAAACGCTTATGGATTTTATATACCTTTTAGACCCTGTGTGATGTTTGGTGGTGCACAGGAAAATATTTGCTGTTTCTTCAAAATAATAAAACAAATTAAACAAAATTAATAAAAGAGGAAAGCTTGGTTATTAGATGAGTTAGCTGGAATCTAACGGGTTATCACAGAAGATCTTGCTTTATCTTGGGTTTTAATCCCGAATTAATTTTTTATTTAAAATGTTCTGGTTTGATTACGTTACGGGAGAGAAACGTATTCTCAACATTAGGATAAAATTTATTCGACTTTTAATAGCATCGATAAAAGTAAGTGATCAAAATTTTTGATTAAAATAATATTCTGCCAAAATTTACAATTAAAAGAGTTGGTTCTAAAATATTATTTCGTTTTCATTTAACAAAAATTTAATATGCAGTATTTGTTACAATGATGGCATACATGATCCACTGATATCTTTTATTAACTATTTATCTTGATTAATGGAAATGGAATTTCAAATAGGCCCAACACATGAGAAAATATGTCTCTAATTATTACTATATTATTAATTTATATGTTCGCTATATAAATTCAACTTAAATATTTAATTTATTATCACAGTTATATTTCTTTAATTATTTGTTCAGGCATAAATCTGGGAAATTTAGTGACGTTGTAAGAATTTTAATTTGTCATATGCATTCCTATGACAATTCTTGCTCAATATTGCTTTTATTAGAAAAGGTTTCCTGAAAATTATGACACGAAAAACAATACAGCTGATCACAGAGTGCTCTGATTACATCATAGAGCTATTAATTTTCTTCATTATTATCATTATTCACGAATCATTATTATGTCTTATCAAATGTAAAACGGATTGTTTTCCAGATAGAGTGACCATCAAAATATCGCATTCTACGTGAAATGTAAAATTGAAACTTTTCCACGAATGTCCAAAAAAGGAAATGATTGGGGTTAAAGTTTAACCAGAATATTATTGAAACATAATCGCTTATACCAATGAATTTACATTCAATATGAATTTTATATTACTAGGAAACATATATAGAGAAATATATATAATAACACAGAGAAATATACATATATAAACAATGTTTAATCTTACAGCAATGTGTGATGAACACATTTTATAATTTTACAAATACTTCATACTTTATTAATTAAAAATGTCGAATTTAAAAACATTGAATTTCGAAATGTTTAATTTCTTATACTTTTTATTAATTTTAATGAATCATTGCGGTTGATTATTTTTAATTATTTCTCCGAATTAATAAAGTAAAACAAGTAAATTAAGTTTTCTAAACTTAAGTATCACAAAAAAAACTTTCTATTATTAAAAATATAATGTAAGGATACTTTTGTGCATGAGAGATTTTTCAACAAATAGATTTGAAAATTTAAACGTTGAATATATATAAGGTAAAAATGAAACTTCAATGTTTTAAGCCCATCGCAACTATAAATATTTAATTCCCTATCATTCACTATCCTTGCAAAGGGAAAAAATTGAATTATCATTTCTTTAACCATGATAGTGATGATTAATTAGATATCAAGCTTCATTTTTTTGTAGATTACATAACTACTGACTTGCATTTAATGTTGTGTTGTGGATAGCTTAAAAAAATCAAGGCAATTTCAACCTCTATCTCCTCTGATTTATGGGAAGACATTTTTCATATATAAAGATTTTTTAGCCATGTCGCAAAGAAGAAACTATCTAAAAAACAATAGGCTAGGAAGCCGAAAATAGAAATACATCGCTTAATTCCTGTTGTTCAACAGTCACTGGAATTAAATCTAATATATTTCACTTTCAAGTCTCCGAGCCTATTACTAGGTCACAGAATGGACAAATTAGTTTGATATTGTCTCATATTTTAGCTCTTTTTTTCACAGATATTGGTCCCCATATAATGCAAAAGGAATTATGACCTCTCAGAAGCCTATTAAAAAAGATTTAAAATTGAATCTGAAATTTAATTTAATCTAAATTACTTGCTTCATTCACTAATTTTAATAGATACACAATGGCTTAAACAAAAACATGAATGTAAGCTTTGATTTTTGCCGATAATAACACTTTTAAAGTAGTCCTTTTATGGTATTTATGGATATCGTTTTTTTGTTTTGAAAGAAAAAAAAACTGCATACTTATAAAAGTATAATACTGAACATAGTTATTTAATTAATAACTAGATAAAACATCATGTATAAAAAATATTGCGTTGATTTATAAACTAACACATTTGCATATTTTAGCATAATGTTATAATGACTAAAAAATAAATTTTTCTATTTAATATTCTAGTTTTATTTGGACATGATACCAATTATGAATTGTTTCCTCTTTAATACAAAGGAAAACATTTTCCCTTCTGAAAAAATATGGTGAATAAATCCCAAATTACCACCACGGAATAGTTGTTCATGAGGAACCCTGCTGACTTTGCAGATGTTTTTAAGATGGTCTCTTACAGTAAATAATATTCTGCTAAAAATGGGAATTCGCCTGCCCCAACATCTCTTTTCTTTGAAAGTAATCATGGCAAGTGAGTCTCTAAAAAATCCGCAGGGGTTGAGTGCTGTCATAAACAACATACAATACGAGCTTCTTTTTTTAGGTTGAAGTTGTTTGGATATATATATATTCCAAGCTATGTTGCTAGAACTTAAAAAATGGTTCTAGGAATCTTTTGAATGGATTTTCAACTGAAATCTTTGCTTGAATCATATGAATATATTTTTCCCATATTATTTAAGACTTTCAAATTAATGCGAATGCTTAAAAAATCGCACAAGAGGATTCTATATAAAAGTTAAATTTTATTTATTAAACACAATAATGTGTAAAGATACTCAGTTCTTGAATAAAACAAATACAATCACTTTCCTTTAAAACGATTTTCTCAATACATTTCTCTCCTTTATTTCAGTGTTATAATTAATTTAAACATTGTATATTAATATATAATTTATCAAAATTGTATTTTAATCTTGTGGTACATTTTTTATTAAAGGGTCTGAAAAAGTATTTTTAAAAGAAAAGAAACATTGATCAAAATTTATTATTATTTACGTATAATTGTTAACATTTTTATGCTGAGTCTTGATTTAAGATAACGTTGATTATGAATATTATTTATAATAATTTGGGTATAGTATACATATATCCCATAACATTAAACCGATTTTTTATTATATGATATACACAGGCAAATAAATAAGAACGTTTTGAGATTTTCATTTAAATACTGGATAGAGGGATGAAATATGTAAATTTGTTTTATGACGTTGGCTACATGTCATTAGAGTGCTAGCATAAGTAAGGCGTTAGAGTGTAGTTCACAAAGAAGGAAATAAAAGCAAGAAACAATAGATATTTCTTTCTTTCTTTATAAGAATTTGTTATTCGTGCTCATTTAGCAGGGTCTTCGATTTTGAAGACTACAAATCTCAAGGCTTTCAAATACATCTTCATCAAAGGTTTTAAAATTTGGAATCAGAACTCACAGTCTTTGTCTAGAAGACGTAGCTGCTGTTCGAGGGCAGTTTTTACAGAGCGTGATTATACAATGCTTCCAAGGCTCTTTCTAACAAATTTCAACTCAAACTATATTTACTGATTGTGAGAGAATATGAATATATACTGGGGAATTTGCAAGGAAATCACTCATTTCTATTCAAAATGGCAAAAATATTCATTTGCAAGTGATGTCAGTTAAAAAAGACATTATTTGCACTGGTGGAGGATGTCAAATTTGGCGGAAACCCCACGAAGACGTGAATCATCTTGCCTTAATCTCACTGTGCAAGGTCTGGTGATAGTTTCATGAAATGGGCCATATCCTGGTGGTAGGAAAGTAGTGCTCTGGTATTCTTCGAATTTTAACAAATAGCCAGGAGATATCTGAATATATCAGCAGATCAAGTATCTCCTGCATTTTTATTTTGATGGCTACGCACACTTCATGGAGGATAATGTATTTATACATCACGTCAGAAAGTTCAAAATTGATTTGCAGAACATCCAGTTTGACTTCCATGACTTTCTCTGGCAACTGCAAATTCTGGATCTTAAGCATATAGAGAATGTGGGGTTTATTAGCATATAGAGAATGTGGGTAATTAGCATCTAGCTGAGTATTCTCTTCTTCCGTCTGATTTAGAAGATCCAAAAAGTTCTGTAGCCAAAGCATGGTGTTCTCTGGACATAAACGCACTCCAGAAGCATATAAACTAGATGCCTAAACGAATAAGAGGTGCTATCTGTGAAAATGGTGTTTCAATAAAATATTGATTTTGGGTTTCTAATACATTGGTCAGAGTATGTTTGTTAATGCATGATCTCATAATTTCCTGGTTATAACAGTTAGATAAATGGGTATGTTATTAAATATACTGAAAGCTGTTTTTGTAGATTTATTTTAATTTTATCATGTAAAGCTGTTTTTCACTGCAAGTAAGATAGCGATTCTTTCAGGCTTGGAATTGACATGTCATCAGAAGTATTTCACTATCATAGAAATGTATTTTATCTTCAAATCTTCTGCATACACGAATTTTAAGAAGAATAATGCCTTGATTTCTTTCTGTAAATTCGTTAAAATTGATGTTGCTGGCTTTCTTTCTCAGTGTGTTGAATTACGTAGTGGTTTTGGAATTTAACTGCTCAAAAAATAACTGTTGTGTTTCTTTTAACTATGTTGATATAATGCGTATTTAAAAGAATTTCTTATTAATAGTATGAAGGATGGAACGGAAAGTGAAATTATATAGCTGACTTTATTGATTCGTGAACTTTGAATTATCAAAGCAGACACTCGTATATTATATTTTTAAATACCAATGACAATACTCTTATACCCACGTTAATTTTGTATTAGTGAAATTTGCTGAGAGGAATGCTCCTAGGGATCCATAATATGAGAAGTTTCGTGTAAGACGACATCTTCTATGTTTTGGTGTACCAGTATAGTATTCGTGGCCAATATATTAACTATTAACATGTAAGCAAAACAATTTTCCATTTTTTCTATTAAATTACCCCATTTTACATGAGTATCTCAAGGAAGTTAGTCATTTCTCTCTGTTAAAAAGTATTGTAAGCTTCTTATGAATTCAACAGAATTACAATGAATCTTGCCTATTCCGTTACAATGTATCTTGCTGAGTCCATAATTTTAAAGATTTATGCATTCATCGAACTCTGACTGTTTTGTACTGGGAAAATTCGTTAAACTTGTAACATTTCCAACTATTATTGCTATAATGAGCAGCACTTTTTACATTTTGGGAAACACTGTATATATTCAATTACTGAAGATCATGGATTGTCTAAGCTTCATTCTTTATTGATTTGTTTCAAGCAAGTTAGAAAAGCATATTTTATAACCAATTAAATTTTATTATTTAAATCAATGATATGCAAAAATTATATTTTATAGTAAACCGTATACGTCAAATGACTCACAAAAGATATACCTTTATTTGATTTATTAGTTCCATGATTCTCTATGTAAAAGTGAATAATATGTATTTCTGAAATATGCGTAAAAATAGAGTTTAAGCCATTCAGGAAAAAATCATCAAGATAATAACATTAAGTCATAGGAACTAATAAAAATCATTCAAATTTTCCATAAATAGAACAAAATAGTCAATTCAAAGTTTTTAAAAATTAGCTCTTTGGTAATATTTAACATTATATATATATTGTGAGAAATTTGAAATCACTGCTAGAGGTCGAATACTAAAAAAAAGTTAATGTACGTCGACCGAGAGAGTCGGTCATAGAATGGATATATATATATATATATATTGTGAGAAATTTGAAATCACTGCTAGAGGTCGAATACTAAAAAAAAGTTAATGTACGTCGACCAAGAGAGTCGGTCATAGAATGGATAAGCACGATGTTCAATAAAATTCTTATTTGTTACTGAAGTGCAATCCTTATTTAAAACGACCTGACATAGCTATGTGTAGCCTAATGGCAAATCAGTTAATACACTTAGCTTACAATATATATATATATATATATATATATATCAATAATTTGTACAATAGAAAGCTCGAATATTACGAATATTAAAGAAAGTGAACAAAAATGTCATGCAGGAAACCACTTTCTTTTAAACTTTTCATTACGCTATTTCAAGTAATAAAATATTATCTTTTATTAAAATATTTAAGTCAATTTCAAAGAAAAATTCAAGAGTTGCTAAACTGATTGTATAGCCTATACATATTTAGATATTCTTACTGTTTAACTAATGGTTAAAGTACATGTATTCAATACTTTCACATTAGTGATTGAGAGGATGGATGACACTTTTGGAGGCTATTGAAAGAGGAAGCCCACCAAATATTAGTGCGCTGTTTTTTTATGAGTCTGTGGAAAATTATCATGCATGAAAAATATTGAGTTAAATATACTTTATAATAGATCATACAGTTTGAGGGGTATCTTACAATCATTATCCGAAGAACCCCATTTAATCAATGATCTGCGTTGAGGAAATTGAATTTTATGATGTGAATTTAACTTTTAAATAAACCAAACTACAAGATAAATGAAATAATTCTTATTTTGATTCCTTATTTAACTTTTTTAAGAACGATCGCTAAGTTATCAAAAAAATATCGATTACTACAATATATTTGGTTAGGGCATATCATGGATTCCAATTTGAAAACGTTTTCGTTCTGTGGGAAATGATTGATTTTCTCTGAAATCTAATTTTTGTAGTTATCCAATCGTTATGAAGAATCCTTGCTGGAAATATCTTTCTAAATGTATTTTCTTATTTCATATATGATATACATATAATATGATTATGAAAGCCAACCAAACATATATTAGTTTAATGTTAAAAAGATTTTAAAGTAATCTATAAATAAATCCTCATAAAATATTCATTTATAAGTATAAAATGAGCACACGGTGAGTTTTATTAAAATGAGTTTTGATCCACAATTAAATAAGCGATAGTATAAAATGAGTGATAATTTATAAAAACCGAAATTGATTGATTTTTCAATTTAAAATTTGCAGTAAGTTTTTAGTATTTATAGTAAATGTTTTGAAACTTATTTGTATTTTATTTTTATTACGTATTCAGTTGCAAAATTTCACAATTTTAGCTTTGAAATCACAATATGATGGAAGTGCATCATATGTTTTTGTTGTCAGAATATTATTTATTCATAATATATGAATATTTATTATATATATCATATAATAAATATTCGTAAGCAATATAATTAATCAGGTGAATTTTATTATTATGTTTCATATGGTATAATTAAATAAATTTTTTCCGAAAAAAATTACGTAGTACATTGTGTTAAGCAAACTGATGTGTATCCATAACTGATGAATATTTGAAATATTATTTAGTATGAATGAGTTTTATATTCTTCAAAAGCTAATTTCAAATTTAATGATAATTAGAAATGTACTATATATATATATATATATATATATATATATATATATATATATATAAATAAATGCTTTAACATTTATTTTTTTTAAATTTACCAATTAATAAAATTAACCGATCAATCTCAATTTCAAAACCATTAAACACCCATACTTCAATACACATTTGGACTAGATATTTATATGATATAAACTAATTAATGAATTCATTTCTCTCACATATGCTGAGCTAGCAATTGAATGATTTGTGCTCTCTCCTTCAGTTCAACAGTTTGACTTCCACTTCAGACGTGTTGTTGGTAGTAATTCGAAATCCTCTTTATAAGCTTCTGGTCCTGATCATATGCCTGTTCTCTTGCGTGCCAACACTGACAGTTAAGTGAACCAATTAACTACCTTATCTTATATTTTGCATAATGTTATCAAGTTCACAAAACTATCAGAAGACAATGTTATATGCACAATTATTGTGTTTTACTCGAGTTTTTTGAATTTTTTTTTTTAAAAACTTTTTTTATGATTTTGCATGCCTTAATATTGAAATCCGGTTGAAGTCGACCACAAATATGAAATTTATTACGCTGTATAATGAAGATAAAATATTAGACACTCAATAAAGTCATGAAGAGTTATTTTTCGATTTTCTTGCTGTAATAAATTTAATAATATTTTCTAAAATATTATAAAAAATTTTAGAATAACAATTTTATTGCTTTTACGTATTTCTTACGTATTTTAGTTTTGATGCTGTGTATCCATCACAGCATCAAAACTAAAACTATCACTTAACATGATGTTATATAATATCTTTTTTTCCGAAAAAACTTACAATACAATATTTAATTTCAACGATGATACTTTTACCCAAAGTTTTAATTCGATAAAAGCATAATAGCGAATTAATATTTGTATTTTACATTTATAATTCTTAATTTGAAATTTGTTGATTATTAATCATTAGGGTCAAATGCAATCTGAGGAATGAACAAATTCAGATAAGATAAAATATTTCAAAATGACTTCCGTGAGTTGGGCAGCATCAACAAAAAGAGAATGTTCTTTAATTTGTGTTATTTTCTTCTTGTTTAAGTTTGATATCAACCATAAGTAATTTTTAGATCATTTCACTGAAATAATTACATAAAAGTATTGAATTAATTATACAAACATAAAAATAGTCAAATAAAGAAAAATATAAATTCATTAGGCTCTAATGTTTTTACTTGATTTCTGTGTAACATTTAATATTTAGATAAAAAAACAGAGTTCTTTATGTCGAAATAGTATTGTTATTCGAAAATTATTATGTTTACGTTTCTATTATTCACAATTAAGATAATAAAAAGTTAAATAAATCTCATGCTTTCTCTATTTATTATATTAAAAAATAATATTACTTAAATTAAAATAACAAATTAAATTTAGGACTTTCAACAAAAAATTAATTATTTACTTGATTATAAAATTATTTTTTATTTTAGAAGATGATTCTAAGTATAAAAAATAAATAAGTTTCCTTATTGTTTTCTTCAAACTTCCTACACATTGATGTATCTTGCATTATAAATAACAAGAATTTGTTCTTTATAAAATATTTATAAACAGCATTCACATTATTAGTAAATAATAATAATGATAATAATAATAATAAAAAAAATTGAGAATTTTGAAAGAAGTTAATACCAAATATAGAAATTTTATTCGATATCAACTCAAGCAGATTATTTTTTCAATGATTATTGAAACTAAACATTATGCATATCTGTATACATGTGGAGGAGAACTTTTAAAACCATATTTAATGATGCTTTCAGATACTCTCTCAAAAGAATCTGACGAATACACTTTAAAAATTTCGGAATTACAATCATGTAACAAAGTAAACATCTAAGAAATTTTTTCTTCCAGATATGATACTACAACAGTAAAAAACTGCATACAAGATGCCCACTTAAGTCCCTTGTCGCACTCTAAATTTCGAAACAGCTGCTGCTATGTTTATAAACGTGATTTGTGTCTAGGTATAGTAAATCGGATATGCAATTCAGAAACTATTCAAAATGCCGACCATTGGAAAACTGCGGAATTATCTTTTGTATCTCGAAAATGGTTCGAAAATGGGTAAAAAGTGGATTACAAAATTATAGAGTCTAATAGGTTTAGTGTGAAAAGACACCTCATTGATATAGATGTGAAGAGCAAAATGGTTAAAACGTGCATTTGTGATTTTGTAATTCTCTACTCTGCGAAGGTGACGAACGATCAAAGAAAGAAGAAAAAAAAATGATTTATAACAATACACTTTTATTTAAGATATTTAAATTTAATACCGTCAGCTGCAATGCACATTTGGATCATAGATTGAATTTTACATAGCACGCGTTCGAACATAGAGTGTTGCGAATTCACTGGCAATGTTTCCGCTACACATGTACTTGAGAGAACTGAAGTGGACTCAAGTGGGAACTCAAGTGGTATATAAGAAAGAATGCAACGAGCGAGTGTGCGCTCCAAACTTATTTTCAGATGTTTTAGTAAACCTTGTTTGTAATGTATCGTTTTGTTAATTAATGTTTGTGAATAAATGTGTGTGTGTGTTCGTTAACAATAGAAGTTTTAATTTCACAAATATCACATACTTCAGAAGCAAAATTTTGATTCGACTACTGAAATAGAAGATTCGTAAACATAGAGAATGACACGTTGGCACAAGGAACCGAAATGCGTAGTTTAAGGTCCTGCAAAGTTTGTGGAGGAGTCTCATATACTGCTATTTTAGGTATCTCCACAATAAAGGGCCAATGTACTCAGATCAGGTGAACGTGAAGGCCACTCTACAAAACCACCATATCCAATTACTTGGTTCCCAATTCCATGACGAGGTACTGCTTCTATAGATATCTTGTGAGCAGGTACTCCGTGATGTTGAAATCATACATTCCTAAGATTAAACAGTTACAGGGTTTCCATATAATCTGGCATTACATTTTGCAGCAGTTGTAAATACCATGCACTTGTTAAGGTATCATCGTAAAATATTAGACCGATCGACTCGTCACCGTAAATCGCTCACCAAACGTTAATAACAAACCGCACTTGATGATGAACATCGGTTTGGACTCTAAAATTTTCCAGAGGCGAGTAATGTGTGTCTTGCCTGTTGTTCATGCCATTCCATGAAAAGCCTGCCTCATCTGTCCACACTACATCTGCCAAAAATATTAGCTGGACCTGCATCATATTCATAACGAAGTTGCATCACGAATAATGTCATTCGACATCCCCATCCAGTAGTAAAAACTGCTGAGCATTGGTCGGGAAAGACAAGCACCTGATTCTTATAGAATTTTCCAAACCAGACTTTTTAGGAGGCACAGTGTTAACTGATTTGTCTTGTATGCGAAGGCATGTGCTAGTATCTCATCTGGTTAAACTTGTCATTTTACCTTTGCTTGCCTGCCAGATCGAGCTCGACTTCTTACGCAGCCTGTTTCTCTTAAGAGTTTTAATAGATAGAATGCCGCCTACTCTGTCTAGTGGTCAGCATGCTTGACTGTGGATAGGGAGGTCTTGGTTTAAATCCAGGCTTGGATTACTTTCTCTTTCTCTCTCTCTCCTGTTCTTGTTCTTTTCTTGTATGAATGGAGTGTGAATGGTTGCCTACCTTATAAACAGGTACCTATGCCATGTGTGTGCTGAGAAAGCTGGACTCCACACCTAATTGGGGTTCATTTAAAAAAGTGGAGCAGCGCTCCCATACTGTCAGTCTGGCTGGCACTCGACCCAAAAAAAAAAAACCCATGGTTTGGTAAAAAAAAAGAGGTACTTTGCGTCCACGCTCATTGTACAGTAAAACCATCTCACAATACTCATCTTTGGAAAATCCCTCTATGTCCATGACCTTTAACATAGTAGATAACCAACACAATGTCTCTTTTATACTAGTGGTCTTAAGTGAACAGGTGTGACTTTTTTATTTATTTGCATGCTGAAATAGTTTCGAATATGAAGTGCAAGTTTTGTTGAATTAATGTTGAGATCATTTCAAGGATGCAACTCTCGGGGCTTTAACCAGATTCCTTTGGAGTAAAAATAGCAAGCGATACCACTGTGCTACATTGCTATGTCGTGTTTATTTCGAAAGATAATATTTTATCCTTCGGTTCACATTTAGTGATGTTACAATGTAAGAAATCACGAAAATATAAATGCACGTTCTAAACCGTTTTATTTTTCGCATCTATATCTAGAAAATACCTTTTCGTACTAAATGAAATATTCTCTACAACTTTGCCTGTCGGTTTTTTTCCATCTCTTACCATTTTCGAGATACAAAGGGTAACTTTGTAGTTTTCAACCAAGTGGCGCTGTGAATGGTGTCATCGGTAGCACATATCCGATTTGTTTTACCTAGGCACCATGTTTATAAAAATAATAAGCAGCCATTCCAAAATTAAGAGAGTGACAAGTTACTTTAGTAAGAATCCTGTATATCATAGTAACATATTTTCTTGTCTCAAAACAACATTTCACATTTAATTTATCAAGTGAGCAACAAAATCACCATCGTTGAGGATTTTAAAATGCATTTAATTTTTTATTTAAAAAGAATAAAAAAAATTGTAAACATTACATTTTAATTAAGTACTTTAAAATCCAGGTGTTTAATGTATAAAGTTTTTATATTTTGAATTATTTTCATAAGTATTTAAATATATTCAGATATTTAAGCAAATCAAATACAGTATAGTTATAAAAATATTTTAGTATTTTTCCCTTATTGTTCGGAAACTATTTTTAAGAAGAAATATGAATACAGTTTCATTAATATAAGATATATAAAATTAAGGGAAGCAAGTAAACAATTAATTCGAAACAATATTAGATTTACTATAACTCTTTTACATTAATTTTTTTCTTCAAGAAATTTCTTTCGAAATGAAAACATTTATTTAACAAAGAATCTTCAAAAATTTTCATATTCATATATTTCTTTTAAATGTTATTCTCATAAATACTGATTTTATTTTAATACCACTTATGCCCATGCAAATTTATATTATTGTTTTCGTAATTCATTCATTTATAGAAATAGGAAGTCAATTATATATAGACGCACACACATTAGTGTGTATAAAGCAATAATGTAAATTTTAAGTAAATAATCATGAAATTACAGGAATGGAGTTCTAGTGATCAGAAGGTCATGAACATGCAAGTGTCAGGAATTAAGCCTCACAGGCGATATTAAACCACGCAAAAATGATATAGTCGGCGCGTGCCTCAGACTGCAATAAAAGAAAGGATGGAGACGCGATAAGGCATTCGCTAAATGCGAGTTTTCTGACAGAAATGGCTATAAGAAATTACCTGGATGACTTCACGCGTGAAAAATGATCGGAAAGCTGGATGATTTACGCAATGTGACCAGTGTAGCTGAAGAGCTCGGAATCAACAAAAGTATATTGTTTCCCATCCATAGAAAACCTTCTAATTTACTAATGCAACTGTTAGAAAGGTTGTTGGAAGCCACATCAGGAAACGTTCAATAAAACTCTTTTTTGATTTCATATTGTATGTATTGTATTCATTTTTGAGCAATTATGATTTCGTCATCGTTTATTCATCTTGTCTACTGTCTACGATCATCATTTCGTCATCCTGTCTACGATTTTTGAATTTCAAGTCTTTCATGTGTTTTCTCCCGGAACTGTGGCAAAAAAATATGTTGCTTAAGTTTGGCTTATCATTGTACATACACATATATATTCATTTTTATTGATATACCAATTTCAACTTGGTACACACGTTAAAATGATTAATATAATTTTATAAACTAATAACTTACCCTTCTGGTGCCAGAACATCTTCTATTGTAGGTTCGAAGTGACCTTTCACACCTGCCCATATTGCAACAATTAATGCAGGAAAAACTAAAACAGTAAAAATAAAATGGTATATATATATATATATATATATATATATATATATATATATATATATATATATATATATATAACAAATACGAAGAAAATAATAAATTTAAAATTTTTAAATCATGCTTTCGATTGTTCTGTGACCGCAATTTTTAAAAAATTATTTGTTATTATCATTTAAACTGCATTCATTGACATTAAAACATAGTGGAATAACTGAATCAGCGTTTTTATTAAAAAATACATTCATTTTTGTTCTCATTTTTTAATAATTTATTAAAAAATAAATTATCATGTGTTTAACAAGCAAGAATTATTTAAAATCCATGTGTGTTTTTATTTTAATGTGACTAAAATTTTTTGATTTAAAAGCTAGCGTTAGAAATTCATTAGCACATATATAAATAACCATCATTACTGAAAAAGAGATCTCAAATGACTTGAAATTTCTTGAAAAAATATTGTTCAATTGTATATTCTATATTTTACGTTTGGCTTTGCATTAGTTACAAAAAGAAAATCCTATTAATAACTCATATTTTTATTGAATAACTATAATATTTCTAAAAATGCAGATTTACATTGCTTTTTTCAAGATTTAAATATTTTAACGAAATATTTACAGAAAACTTGGATAAATCTAATGAAGTTTAAATATTGAAAGGGATTGCGTGAAATACATTTTTGAAGGATGTACAATTTGAAAATCTAAATTTATTTCAAGCAATACCCTTTCCAAATTGGAAGCATAACATTTTGGAGCTTTCCAAATCGTGCGCTTACAAAACCTTTTTCCAGACGGAAGGCTGTTTTAAAGACTTCACACATTGAAAGTGTTATTGCAACGAGAGGAAACGCATTTCCCTTTCCACATTTGCGTAGTTTCAAATACCTTTCAGCGAGAAATACAACGACAACACACGAGTTCTATCCACAAATAAGATATTTTATTTCAGCTTTCAAAAAATTCTCAATCTTTATTATTCTTTAGCTCTACAAAAACAGCATCACAGATTTTCCAATTCAAGGCGTCAGGGAATTGTCACAGATTAGGAATTGGCGAAGATTTCAAAATTGAATTTTCTGTTTTTTTTTTTTTTTTTTTTTTTTTTTTTTTTTTTTTTTTTAAATCTCTGAAAACGTTGCCTGTTTTATTCCAATATCTATCTTTATAAATATTGTTTTTGAGCTGCTGTCACATAACATTGACCGTTTTTAAATTTTCAATGCATGCATATTGTTTTGTTTTAACTGATGTCGCGCTACTCACGAAAATGTTTAAAAAGTGAAAATTGCTAAAAGATAGATTGGGGATATATATATATATATATATATATATAT